>CM042334.1:1692094-1694594 GCA_023566125.1 Zingel zingel | reverse complement strand
CGAGTGTGTGTGTGTGTCCGGCCAATTTTTAAGCAGAGCAGCTGTTACGGGTTTTGAACGCACCCCACTAGGTTGTTGTGTCACTGGCATGAAGCTAAGCTAAGAAGCTAACGAACGTGTCCGTGACGCAGCGTAAAGTTACGATATCACGAAAATATGTTTGAGGGAAATTCCTAATTGAGCTCAGCTGCTGGGTTATAAGAATGATGAGACTGGAGAGAGGTGTCATAATATCAGATACTAATGCATGTTTGCTAAAGGGCACCTCGGCGCTCAGACTTCCCTCCTGTTGTTTGGATGCTTCCAGCTGTTTGTCAGCGGAGGCTTTTAATTGGACGGCCAGCTGCTGCGGGGAAGATCAACGGTTATTTCTCCTCTTTAAGATGAAGTGACCTCCAGCTCCCAGCCAGCGGCCGGTCTTTACAGTTTGTTTGGGGGGTGTGTGTGTGTTTGTGTCTGTGTGTGTGTGTGTGTGTTTGTGTCTGTGTGTGTGTGTGTGTGTGTGTGGGTGTGTGTGTGGCTGTGTGTGTGGCTGTGTGTGTTTGTGCGTGCGTCTGTGTGTGCGTGTGCATGTCTGTGTGTGTGTATGTGTGTGTGTAGGTATGTGTGTGTGGGTATGCATGCGTGCGTGTGTGTGTGTGTGTGCGTGCGTGCGTGCGTTTGTGTTTGCGTGCGTGTGCCTATTTGAGCGAGTGTGTGTGTGTGCGCCTATTTGAGCGCGCGTGTGTGTAAGCGTGCGTGTGTGCGTGTTTGAACGTGTGTGTGTGTGTGTGTGTGTCTGTCTGTATTTATCTGTATGTGTCTGTGTGTGTCTGTGTGTGCGCCTATTTGAGCGTGTGTGTGTGCGTGAATGGGTGTGTGTGTGCGTGAATGGGTGTGTGTGTGTGTGTGTATGGGTGTGTGTGTGTGTGTGTGCGTGCGTGCGTGCGTGCGTGCGCCTATTTGAGCGTGTGTATGTGCGTGAATGGGTGTGTGCGCGTGCGTGCGTGCGTGTGCATGTCTGTGTGTGTGTGTGCGCGCGTGCGTGCGTGCGTGTGCATGTCTGTGTGTGTGTGTGTGTGTGTGTGTGTGTGTGTGTGTGTGTGTGTGTGTGTGTGTGTGTGTGTGTGTGTGTGTGCGTGCATGCGTGTGTGTGTGTGTGTGTAATATTCAGCAGGTAAAGCCAGCGTAAGCCTCTCTTCAGACGGCGTTAATCTGCTCGTTTTACCCCAAAAGATCTCCAGCTGAACTTCCAGCTTGGTTTCTATAAACGTGTCTCGAAGGAAAAAGGAAGAACAAGCTAAGAAAGGACGGAAAGAAGCTGTGGGGAAGGAAAGTAAGCAAAAACGTACTTTTAGCCTTTCCTCCAGGTATTTAAAGGGTAACTTCGGTATAAGTGACTGATGGGAACACTTATGTTGTTAAACGTGTGCAGAATTAAGCAACAAATGTCAGCCAGCGTCCACTAAAAGTGCGTTTCTTGTTGCCGCTGACAGACTCAGATTATTATTTTAAGTGTCTGACAACATTATGAAAGGATCCCTACAGAGATAGACCTTTTAGTTAAAGAGTAAGATCCTTTTAGTTTAACATGAAACAGCCCCGAAATCACCATCACCAAACTCCACCAGACTCCATGTAAATAATCAGGACTTTTAGCGTGTATAGAGCCAGCATATCTCCACCAGACTCCATGTAAATAATCAGTGCTTTTAGCGTGTATAGAGCCAGCATATTTCCACCAGACTCCATGTAAATAATCAGTGCTTTTAGCGTGTATAGAGCCAGCATATTTCCACCAGACTCCATGTAAATAATAAGGACTTTTAGCGTGTATAGAGCCAGCATATTTCCACCAGACTCCATGTAAATAATCAGGACTTTTAGCGTGTATAGAGCCAGCATATTTCCACCAGACTCCATGTAAATAATCAGCAATTTTATCATCGTAAAACACACTTCATTCAAAGTGGACAGAAACTAAATAAAAATATTAAAAGCCGTCTTGGTTCATCTTTCCACTGTTCCAACAATCACCACTCTGGTTTGGTTTAAATAAACCCTTAATTCACCCATTTACATGTGGAGATATGCTGGCTCTATACACGCTAAAAGTCCTGATTATTTACATGGAGTCTGGTGGAAATATGCTGGTTCTATACACGCTAAAAGTCCTGATTATTTACATGGAGTCTGGTGGAGATATGCTGGCTCTATACACGCTAAAAGTCCTGATTATTTACATGGAGTCTGGTGGGATTGGCGATTGTGATTTCTGGGATTGTCTGTAAAACTAGGAACAATCTTCGGCCGCATGCAACGTGAAACTAAACCTACGTTTGATTTTGCATATTTCCACCAACATCTCTTCCTCAAAGGGTCTGAGATTTTGCATATTTTATTGCTAATATCAAAGCTGAGTCTCAGACGGATGATCGCTGAGAAAGGGAAGGAGGCAAGGACGAGAAAAGGGGGCGGGAGGTTAAAGACGTAGACAAAGGGAGAGAAACGGGAAGAGCAG
>CM042334.1:1677094-1679594 GCA_023566125.1 Zingel zingel | reverse complement strand
CCTACCAGACTCTGATACACTAGCCTGGTCCTACCAGACTCTGGTACATTAGCCTGGTCCTACCAGACTCTGGTACATTAGCCTGGTCCTTTCATTCTCTGGTACCCTAGCCTGGTCCTACCAGACTCTGGTCCATTAGCCTGGTCCTACCAGACTCTGCTCCAGGCTCTGGTACACTAGCCTGGTCCTACCAGACTCTGCTCCATTAGCCTGGTCCTACCAGACTCTGATACACTAGCCTGGTCCTACCAGACTCTGATACACTAGCCTGGTCCTACCAGACTCTGATACACTAGCCTGGTCCTACCAGACTCTGGTATAGCTGGCTTAGCATCGCTAGCGTTAGCCTTAGCCAACTCCTTCACCGCTAACGGAGCGAGCTGGAAAATCAAGCCGTTCCCGAACCCCGTGGGGAGGAGGACCACGACACCACGGGTAATATACCGCGAACGCAGACGGAGTACTGAAGGGAAATGAAAATTGAGCGGAAGTACGTAGGAGGGCGGAGCCAGGATAGGGATTTGGTGCATCCCTATATGTTAACGTGTGGTCTGGGTGATGGAGTTGGGAGTTATGATGGATTTTGGGGAACTACATGGTATTAGGACTCACTGTTTCTAGCGAGGTGGGAGGGAATGCTGGGCTTCGGCCTCACCCTGTAGGGCCGGGAGCGCTGATACTGCCAGGGTGGAGAGAGGAAAGGAACAGGAGGAAAAGCCTGAGGAAGAGACAGAGGGGAGGAGACAAGAGACAGAGGAGAGGAGACAGAGGGGAGGAGGAGACAGAGGGGGGGAGACAGAGGGGAGGAGACAGAGGGGAGGAGACAGAGGGGAAGAGACAGAGGGGAGGAGACAGAGGGGAGGAGACAGAGGGGAGGAGACAGAGGGGAGGAGACAGGGGGGAGGAGACAGAGGGGCGGAGACAGAGGGGAGGAGACAGAGGGGAGGAGACAGGAGACAGAGAGGAGGAGACAGAGGGGCGGAGACAGAGGGGAGGAGACAGGGGGGAGGAGGAGACAGAGGGGAGGAGACAGGGAGGAGGAGACAGAGGGGAGGAGACAGAGGGGAGGAGACAGAGGGGAGGAGACAGAGGGGAGGAGACAGAGGGGAGGAGACAGAGGGGAGGAGACAGAGGGGCGGAGACAGAGGGGAGGAGACAGAGGGGAGGAGACAGAGGGGAGGAGACAGGAGACAGAGAGGAGGAGACAGAGGGGCGGAGACAGAGGGGAGGAGACAGAGGGGAGGAGACAGGGGGGAGGAGGAGACAGAGGGGAGGAGACAGGGGGGAGGAGACAGGGGGGAGGAGACAGGGGGGAGGAGACAGGGGGGAGGAGACAGGGGGGAGGAGACAGAGGGGAGGAGACAGGGGGGAGGAGACAGGGGGGAGGAGACAGAGGGGAGGAGGAGACAGAGAAGAGGAGGAGACAGAGGGGAGGAGACAGAGGGGAGGAGACAGAGGGGAAGAGACAGAGGGGAAGAGACAGAGGGGAAGAGACAGGGGGGAGGAGACAGAGGGGAGGAGACAGAGGGGAGGAGGAGACAGAGGGGAGGAGGAGACAGAGGGGAGGAGACAGAGGGGAAGAGACAGAGGGAAAGAGACAGAGGGGAGGAGACAGGGGGGAGGAGACAGGGGGGAGGAGACAGAGGGGAGGAGACAGAGGGGAGGAGACAGAGGGGAGGAGACAGAGGGAAAGAGACAGAGGGGAGGAGACAGAGGGAAAGAGACAGAGGGGAGGAGACAGAGGGGAGGAGACAGAGGGGAGGAGACAGAGGGGAGGAGACAGAGGGGAGGAGACAGAGGGGAGGAGACATGGGGGAGGAGACAGGGGGGAGGAGACAGGGGGGAGGAGACAGAGGGAAAGAGACAGAGGGGAGGAGACAGAGGGGAGGAGACAGGGGGGAGGAGACAGGGGGGAGGAGACAGAGGGGAGGAGACAGAGGGAAAGAGACAGAGGGAAAGAGACAGGGGGGAGGAGACAGGGGGGAGGAGACAGGGGGGAGGAGACAGGGGGGAGGAGACAGGGGGGAGGAGACAGAGGGGAGGAGACAGAGAGGAGGAGGAGACAGAGAGGAGACAGAGAGGGGGAGGAGACAGAGGGGAGGAGACAGAGAGGGGAGGAGACAGAGGGGAGGAGGAGACAGAGGGGAGGAGGAGACAGAGGGGAGGAGACAGAGGGGAGGAGACAGAGATGAGGAGACAGAGGGAAAGAGACAGAGGGGAGGAGGAGACAGAGGGGAGGAGGAGACAGAGGGGAGGAGGAGACAGAGGGGAGGAGACAGAGGGGAGGAGACAGAGGGGAGGAGACAGAGATGAGGAGACAGAGGGGAGGAGACAGGGGGGAGGAGACAGGGGGGAGGAGACAGGGGGGAGGAGACAGGGGGGAGGAGACAGGGGGGAGGAGACAGAGGGGAGGAGACAGAGGGGAGGAGACAGAGGGGAGGAGACAGAGGGGAGGAGACAGGGGGGAGGAGACAGGGGGGAGGAGACAGGGGGGAGGAGA
>CM042334.1:1659594-1672094 GCA_023566125.1 Zingel zingel | reverse complement strand
AACCAGGAGTACCGGGAGACAGGCTGGGAGACCTGAGGACAGAAACACTGTTCACAAATCTACAGCCGGTAAACGTACCGCTGTCTGCTGGTGCTAGCCGGTCTGATCACGCGGATGGTTGTCCAAGACTGCGTCCGAAATTCCACACTAACATCTTTATTCTGTAGCTAAAACCAGCGTTGCAGTCATGACCACCTAAACCGAGACAAAGTCGTCAAGACATTGTCTCACCGAGACAAGACCAAGACAGGGGGAGACCGAGACAAGACCAAGACTTTGAGGGGTTAAGACTGTGTGAAGACCAAGACAGGTTGAGACGGAGACTTTGACGGGTTGAGACCGAGTCAAGACCAAGACCAAGGCAGGGGGAGACAGAGACAAGACCAAGACTTTGACGGGTTGAGACCGAGTCAAGACCAAGACCAAGGCAGGGTGAGACAGAGACAAGACCAAGACTTTGACGGGTTGAGACCGAATCAAAGACCAAGACCAAGACAGGGAGAGACCGAGACAAGACCAAGACAGGGCGAGACCGAGACAAGACCAAGACAGGGCGAGACTGAGACAAGACCAAGATAGCAGGAGACAGAGACAAGACCAAGACTTTGAGGGGTTAAGACCGAGTCAAGACCAAGACCAAGGCAGGGTGAGACAGAGACAAGGCCAAGACAGGGCGAGACCGAGACAAGACCAAGACAGGGCGAGACTGAGACAAGACCAAGATAGCAGGAGACAGAGACAAGACCAAGACTTTGAGGGGTTAAGACCGAGTCAAGACCAAGACCAAGGCAGGGTGAGACAGAGACAAGGCCAACATAGCAGGAGACAGAGTCAAGACCAAGACTTTGACGGGTTGAGACCGAGTCAAGAACAAGACAGGGGGAGACCGAGTCAAGACCAAGACCAAGGCAGGGGGAGACCGAGACAAGACCAAGACTTTGAGGGGTTAAGACCGAGACAAGACAAAGACTTTGAGGGGTTAAGACCGAGTCAAGACCAAGACCAAGACAGGGGGAGACCGAGACAAGACCAAGACTTTGAGGGGTTAAGACCGAGTCAAGAACAAGACAGGGGGAGACCGAGTCAAGACCAAGACCAAGGCAGGGGGAGACCGAGACAAGACCAAGACTTTGAGGGGTTAAGACCGAGACAAGACAAAGTCTTTGAGGGGTTAAGACCGAGTCAAGACCAAGACCAAGACAGGGGGAGACCAGACAAGACCAAGACTTTGAGGGGTTAAGACCGAGTCAAGACCAAGACCAAGGCAGGGTGAGACCGAGACAAGGCCAACATAGCAGGAGACAGAGTCAAGACCAAGACTTTGACGGGTTGAGACCGAGTCAAGAACAAGACAGGGGGAGACCGAGTCAAGACCAAGACCAAGGCAGGGGGAGACCGAGACAAGACCAAGACTTTGAGGGGTTAAGACCGAGACAAGACAAAGTCTTTGAGGGGTTCAGACCGAGTCAAGACCAAGACCAAGACAGGGGGAGGCCGAGTCAAGACCAAAGCAAAATAAAATAAAAAAAAAAATAAAAAAGACGGGTCTGGAAACAAAATCCAGAGACCTCTTTTTCCGAGACCGAGACCTTCAGAAAGTGGTCTTGAGAACTTCAACACTGGTTAAAACAGTATGTGAGATTTTGTGTGTGTCCGAAACCGTAGTATGAAACCAACAGTACGTGAATTGCGTACTATTTTCTGAAAAATGATTAAAGTAGGCAAACACTAGACACTACGGCGGCATAAATATCCCACAATGCAATGTGGTAGTAACGCCAAACAGACAAAGGGACAGAAACTAATTTACATTTCTACACATTTAAAGGACTGTTGGTCTAGTTGCTTACCTTTTTAGGTAACTTAAGGTGGTTACACACCAACCAGACGGACTGATCAGTCGGGTCCCCGAGGTCCCAAAAAATGCCTCAAAACACACTGAGGCGACGCCGACTTTAGCGTACGCTCTGCACGTGCTCGAAACGCACAGCAACCAAGGGGGTTAGGGGGCCATTTTGATGCTACCAAGCCATCACCTCCCGTTAGCATCCCATTGACTGCCATTCATTCTGATGCTACCAAGCCATCAGCTCCCGTTAGCATCCCATTGACTGCCATTCATTCTGATGCTACCAAGCCATCACCTCCCGTTAGCATCCCATTGACTGCCATTCATTCTGATGCTACCAAGCCATCACCTCCCGTTAGCATCCCATTGACTCCCATTCATTCTGATGCTACCAAGCCATCACCTCCCGTTAGCATCCCATTGACTCCCATTCATTCTGACGTCACTTTGACAGAGAATAACTTTACATCTGAAGCGTTTAAAGACTCTATTTGTCCGTTGTTTATTTCTAAAGAAACACGACAATGTATAAAAGGCTCCATTACCTTGTAGCTCACGTTATGGCTCCGTAGCAGACGTTGTTATAACAATAGGCTAACGATTGGGTCATAACCACGAGACTTACTGTCTCACAGTAGAGGAATTACCGTATAGTACAGGAGAAGCTCTCAGGCAGTTTGGACTTCCATTAGCTGTTTAAGTGTAATTCCTAATGTTAACTATCATGTTAGTGATCAGTAATTAGCCTGTGCCTATGTTATCTCCTTACATATACCTACGCTCTCCGTCTCTGCTAGATTGGGAATGATTGAGATTTCTCTTGGCACAGCTACCAGAAGACTTCCAACTTTCAGACAGGTTGCTCACGTCACATCTACGTCTTCAAGCTCAGTTGGAGGCTGCTCAGTAACGCTCAGCCATCACCGGAAAAGAGACTTCACTGGTCTCCGTCCAGAGACACGGGACCTGCTGGTCCATTCTATATATGTCAATGATAGCAACAGGCGGCGCTGCTCTGTATTGTTTCCCAGAAAGTGAAAACTGGCAGCTGATTGGACGAACCCATCACATGGGTCTTTTTTCTCTGGAAATTCAAAGCCAGACTGTCATGGCGGCTCATTCAGAATCCGATCTCATATTGGACTAAAATAGTTCACCGTAACGTGTTCCTGAGAACATGTTAAGAGAGAAATAGGCCGTGCAGTCGCTGAATCTGTCTTCATTTCAGATCAACAAAGGTCAGTTTAAAAGATTTTCGAGACTCTAGTCACGCTCGCCATTTCCGGGTGAGTCCCGACTGCCCTGTCTCCAACTGAACATGCCGGGTCGGCCCAAATGAAGGCCGACGGCTCCTCCAACGGACGACGGCACGGGACACACCGAACAGACTCGAGTCACCGACCTCGCCAGGCGGTCCGACGGCCGATAATCTTTGATCTTAAGCTCTATCTGGCCATGCCGCTAGACCGAGAGGGGTCGAGACCGAGACAAGACTGAGACTTGTCTCGGTCTCAGAGACCAAGTGTTGCATGCTTTAAATAAGAACTTGTTTAGTAACGGTTTTGTGTCACCTTGGAGGACAGAGGTCCAGAATCAGGCCGCTGTCCCCGGTCGTGTCCGTCCTCTTATTCCCAGGATCCTCAGTTAGCTTGAAGCACTGGAAATCACTGAGGGGACCATGGAAACGTTTGTGAACATGATGGTCAGTTACATTTGTAAGATACAGCCAGCGGAGGAAGAAGTATCCAGATCCTTTACGTCAGTAAAAGTCCTGCATTGAAAATGTTACTTAAAGTGCTCATATTATGCTCATTTTCAGGTTCATAATTGTATTTTGAGGTTGTATCAGAATATGTTTACATGGTGTAACTTTAAAAAAAAAAACACCATATTGTTGTTGTACTGCACATTGCTGCAGCTCCTCTTTTCACCCTGTGTGTTGAGCTCTTTGTTTTAGCTCCAGAGTGAGACCTCTCACTGCTGTAAGATCTTTGTTGGGAGTCGCACATGCTCAGTAGCTAGGTAAGGACTACTAGCCAGTCAGAAGCAGAGTATGAGGGCCCTGACAGTAACTAGGTAAGGACTACTAGCCAGTCAGAAGCAGAGTATGAGGGCGTGCCCTGACAGTAACTAGGTAAGGACTACTAGCCAGTCAGAAGCAGAGTATGAGGGCCCTGACAGTACCTAGGTAAGGACTACTAGCCAGTCAGAAGCAGAGTATGAGGGCGTGCCCTGACAGTACCTAGGTAAGGACTACTAGCCAGTCAGAAGCAGAGTATGAGGGCGTGCCCTGACAGTACCTAGGTAAGGACTACTAGCCAGTCAGAAGCAGAGTATGAGGGCCCTGACAGTACCTAGGTAAGGACTACTAGCCAGTCAGAAGCAGAGTATGAGGGCGTGCCCTGACAGTACCTAGGTAAGGACTACTAGCCAGTCAGAAGCAGAGTATGAGGGCGTGCCCTGACAGTACCTAGGTAAGGACTACTAGCCAGTCAGAAGCAGAGTATGAGGGCCCTGACAGTACCTAGGTAAGGACTACTAGCCAGTCAGAAGCAGAGTATGAGGGCGTGCCCTGACAGTACCTAGGTAAGGACTACTAGCCAGTCAGAAGCAGGGTATGAGGGCCCTGACAGTACCTAGGTAAGGACTACTAGCCAGTCAGAAGCAGAGTATGAGGGCGTGCCCTGACAGTAGCTAGGTAAGGACTACTAGCCAGTCAGAAGCAGAGTATGAGGGTGTGTCCTGACAGTACCTAGGTAAGGACTACTAGCCAGTCAGAAGCAGAGTATGAGGGCGTGCCCTGCTAGCAGCTAGGCGAGCATTATAACGTGTGTTCCAAAGTGACCACGTTTGTCTCTGAAGTAAAGGCTGGACTACAATAGAGCTGTTTGGAGCAGTTTGTGAACAGTGATTTCTGTTGGAGATGGTAAGTCCCTTTGGGGGGGACTTTGGGCTTTTTCACTTTGTAAACCTATAACATGCACAAAAAAGATATATAACACAATAAAGGAAAGTGAAAAGCCAAAAAGCATAATATGAGCACTTTACGTAAAAGTCTAAGTATCATCAGGCTTGAGCGACGCTCAGGTGGAAGTATAACTTCACATCAGTTAAAACGACATACCGTTAGAAAGCTAAGAAGCTACACTTTTAGTTTAACACCATTACATTAACTGAAAACATTGCAAGATGATTATATATATGTATTATATTATATTTGAACAGATAATTTGATAGAACGTTAGCCAATAAGTGTCCGAGTGTGGACCCCTGTTCCCTTTATCGCTTTGAAAGGAATCAGGTAACTGTTATTGCTAGTAACTTTGACTTTTTTTAAATAATCCAGGACTGAGACACAGGAAGAGTTCCTTCCCCTCACCTTTCGTTTTCACTGTGGATGTCCTGCGTTCCCCAGCAGAGCTGTCTCATCCTCCACTGAGCCATGTGGGCTATCCCGTCTCCGTCTGCAGGCACACAGCGGCAGCGTTAGCAAACAGAAGGAAATCACTTTATTTGAAGTTATAAAAAGACAATCAAGGCTCAGAGATGTAATCACACAATCAACTCTTAACTTCAATGTCCTGCATTCAATTTCCAACATAATAGCATTATTATAGCAAGATCTAAACCCAAAGCTAAACCGTTTGGGCTGCTTAACAGAACTGTTAGCTTACTTGAACCATATTTTAGCTCCTAACGTGGAACGTAAACTTTACGACACTGTCTTTGCTTTTTGAGATGCTAATCTGAACTGTTAGCTAACCTAAACCACATTTTAGCTGCTAATCTGAACTGTTAGCTAACCTGAACCACATTTTAGCTGCTAATCTGAACTGTTAGCTAATCTGAACACTACTTCTTTAGCTGCTAATCTGAACTGTTAGCTAACCTGAACCACATTTTAGCTGCTAATCTGAACTGTTAGCTAACCTGAACCAAACTATTTTAGCTGCTAATCTGAACAGTTAGCTAACCTGAACCACATTTTAGCTGCTAATCTGAACTGTTAGCTAACCTGAACACTACTTCTTTAGCTGCTAATCTGAACTGTTAGCTAACCTGAACCACATGTTAGCTGCTAATCTGAACTGTTAGCTAATGTGAACCAAACTATTTTAGCTGCTAATCTGAACAGTTAGCTAACCTGAACCAAACTATTTTAGCTGCTAATCTGAACAGTTAGCTAACCTGAACAATACTTATTTAGCTGCTAATCTGAACTGTTAGCTAACCTGAACCACATGTTAGCTGCTAATCTGAACTGTTAGCTAACCTGAACCACATGTTAGCTGCTAATCTGAACTGTTAGCTAACTTGAACCAAACTACTTTAGCTGCTAATCTGAACTGTTAGCTAACTTGAACCAAACTATTTTAGCTGCTAATCTGAACTGTTAGCTAACCTGAATGATACTTCTTTAGCTGCTAATCTGAACTGTTAGCTAACCTGAACACTACTTCTTTAGATGCTAATCTGAACTGTTAGCTAACCGGAACCAAACTATTTTAGCTGCTAATCTGAACTGTTAGCTAACCTGAACACTACTTCTTTAGATGCTAATCTGAACTGTTAGCTAACCTGAACACTACTTCTTTAGATGCTAATCTGAACTGTTAGCTAACCTGAACACTACTTCTTTAGATGCTAATCTGAACTGTTAGCTAACCTGAACCAAACTATTTTAGCTGCTAATCTAAACTGTTAGCTAACCTGAACACTACTTCTTTAGATGCTAATCTAAACTGTTAGCTAACCTGAACACTACTTCTTTAGATGCTAATCTGAACTGTTAGCTAACCTGAACACTACTTCTTTAGATGCTAATCTGAACGGTTAGCTAACCTGAATGATACTTCTTTAGATGCTAATCTGAACTGTTAGCTGATACATTTTCGGATCAGCACAAAAAAATCTTATTATTTTTCATTTAATTAGTAAAAAAACTGTCGTAAAAAAGTCATTTTGGTGCCTGAACTTAACTGCCGTCGCCGCATAAACGCTCACTTTCTGTCGCTTAAACGTAACAGTAATGTCCGCTGAAACGACCGGCAGCTTACTACCCGTTGTCTCTACGGGACGCCGTGGATGGAGTCACACATCACAGCCCATGTGTGACCCATCTATACACACAAACGTACAAACGTACCGCTGTGCAGCGATCCATCTTCGGGGAGATCTGCGTCCAGCATGAGGTCATCATCATCCAGATCACAAGAGTCCAAGTTGTTCAAGACGTCCTGAAAGACACAGAAACAGAGACGTAAGTGGTCTGTATGCTAGATTATATTTATAAATGGCTTTATACTATTATCAGCCAAGAAGACGATGTGTGTGTGTGTGTGTGTGTTTGTCTGTGTGTGTGTGTGTGTGTATGTGTGTCTGTGTGTGTGTGTGTGTGTGTGTTTGTCTGTGTGTGTGTGTGGGTGTTGTGTGTATGCGTGTGTTTGTCTGTGTGTGTGTGGGTGTTGTGTGTGTGTGTGTGTCTGTGTGTGTGTGTGTGTGTGTGTGTTTCTTTGTCTGTCTCTGTGTGTGTGTGTGTGTGGGTGTTGTGTGTGTGTGTGTGTGTGTCTGTGTGTGTGTGTGTGTTTCTTTGTCTGTCTCTGTGTGTGTGTGTGTGTGTGTGTGTGTGTGTTTGTCTGTGTGTGTGTGTGTGTGTGTTTGTCTGTTGTGTGTGTGTGTGTGTGTGTGTGTGTGTGTTTGTTTGTGTGTGTGTTTGTCTGTGTGTGTGTGTGTGTGTTTGTCTGTGTGTGTGTGTGTGTGTGTGTGTGTTTGTCTGTGTGTGTGTGTTTGTTTGTTTGTCTGTGTCTGTGTGTGTGTCTGTGTGTGTGTGTGTGTGTGTGTGTGTGTGTGTGTGTGTGTTTGTCTGTGTGTGTGTGTGTGTGTTTGTCTGTGTGTGTGTGTGTGTGTGTGTGTGTGGGTGTATGTCGGTCTGTGTCTGTGTGTGTGTGTGTCTGTTTGTGTGTTGTGTGTATGTGTCTCTGTGTGTGTTTGTCTCTGTGTGTGTGTGTGTCTCTGTGTGTGTGTGTGTGTTATGTGTGTCTGTGTCGTGTGTGTGTGTTATGTGTGTCTGTGTCTTTTTTTTTGGGCTTCATATGACGTTTTTTGATAATTTCTTTACGTTTTTTTTCCAAAAAAAACTGACACACACACACACACACACACACACACACACACACACACACACACACACACACACACACACACACACACACACACACACACACACACACACACACACACACACACACACACACACACACACACACACACACACAGTGTCCATGGACTGAGGATGAGAGGAGGATTCGGTATTCGGTTTTGGATTCAGTAGAATTTTAACCAGTGGATTCGGTATTCGGCCGAACCCAAAAAAAAAAAGATCTGGATTCGGTACATCTCTAGCAACATCGTAACATGAGTCAGGTATCAATAAAAGTCAATGGCCCAATCCCAAAGTGAGCCCTGAGGACTAAGGACTAAAGACTCCCAGACTGAACTGATCTCAGGTGCTGAGTGAGGGAGTGTGTGAGGCCACGTGGGCTCAGATAGGTAGAAATGGGATTGGGACAGCACTTCACCAGATCTCATGTTACCTTGGTGACGTTTAATAACAAAGATGTTGCCGACACTTGCCGGTTTGGGAGTTTTCATTTTAAGTTTGTTGCTTTCCACACGGCCGAGGCCCAGGAGACGGCTGCCTGATTCCACGTTTCAACCTCTAGTTGTACGAGCTGGACAGCCGGCTGGTCTGCTCCGTGGTCGTGGTCGTGGTCGTGCTGTTGTTACCTTTTGTAATTTCCATATTATAACGTCACAACGCATTGAACTCTGGGTAATTCCCTTTGGTGGAGTCTGCAGCGATGCTGACTCACGGAAAGGGCTCGGTAAGCGTGTCCTCAGACCCTCACGGCCTTTGAGATTCGACACTGGGACGACCCTAAGCCCTTATGCACCAAAGTCCGTGAGTCTGTGAGTCCTGACTTTGGGTTTGGGCCAATGTGTGCATTTCCACTGACTGTGGAACGGCTGTGTCCCTACTCCATCCCAGCTCCGACGGTCCGCAGCCCTCCAGAGCAGATATTTCTATTGTTGCCGGACGCCGGAGAGCTCCGCAGCAATTCAGCACACGGCAGATAGTGCGGGACAGCGTGCTCCCGGCGGATCATATCTCCTGCTCTACACCTTGAACACAGCTCAGAGCTGTTCCCCCTCCACTCCTCTGGATGGAAACTAACTGGTGCTGGTGTTGTGGTTCGATTCTACGTGAATTCGTGAGATCTCGTGGGTCCTCGTGACTACAGCTGTCAGTCACGGCCGCAGCCGTTGCCGCAACTAATCCGGACCTGGTGGGTGTTGACGGACGGCGGAGCCGGTCCGCAGATGTTCTGCATCCAGTGGAAATCCGGAGGTAGCCAGAAAGCAGAGACTATATTATATTTTGAGGGTTAGGGTTCATTTTCTACAAAGGTGAGATAGATGCAAAGACACACGAGTACAGCTCTTCACGCCCTTGCAAGCACACACAGAAAAGAATAAAAATATCTTCTGTAAATAGCAGCTACAGGACGAAGGACGGTGAAAGCTTCAACTAGATGCTGATGAAAGACTGAAAGACCTTCCCTCCATTGTGAGGAGAAAGTCTTTCGAGCCTGGTGATCAATGGCAGTCTGAGGATTTGTGTGTCTGTACAACGGAGGAGGGAGAGAGGGTCGATGAGGATTTATTTTCAGCCTGAAAACCAGTAGCAACAAACTACCACTTAAGCATAATTATAGGTATGTGTTCTCTTTATTATAGTCATCATCCGCACATCAAATTATTTTCAACAATTGAACTACTCTCAGAGACGCGTGGAGACTATTCTCAATTCATCAATACATTCATCGTATATATATTATTACTATGATTGGAACAGCTTGCCAGCTGCAGGTTAGTTTTGTTTACACACATGCACACACACACGCACACACACACACACACACACACACACACAGAGACTCACACACACATGCACGCATGCACGCACACACGCACACACACACACACACACACACACACCAGTCAGACACCTGGTGGTAAATTTAAGACACAAATTGTGTCAAGAAACGTCTACACACGCACACACACTGCGTCTCACTATCTTTGTGGGGACCCGTCATTGACATAATGCATTCCCTAGCCCCTTACCCTAACCTTAACCATCACCACTAGATGCCTAACCTTAACCCTTACCCTCACCCTAACCATAACCTAATTCTAACCCTAATCCTAAAACCAAGTCTTAACCCTCAAACAGACCTTTAACCTTGTGGGCTCCAGCATTTTGGCCTCACAAAGCTGGTCGGACCCCACAAGTATACTGTATTCCCGGTTTTTGGACCCCATGACTGTAGTTAAACAAGAACACACACACACACACAGGTAGATTTAAGTGTCTTGTGTCTATAAAATCAGAGAGCCAGCTCATTAAAAAATCTCCTCCGTTCATTCAACCTTTATTGGCGGTTTTGCAGATTTACATCAATATGGACCCAGAGGATTATGAACCAATCCAGTCACTGAATACATGCACTGAACAAATCAGTTATTGGATGTCTCCAGTTAAATAAGGTCCACTGACCCACTGCTGCTGGGTCTAACGTTAGCGGTCTGCTGACCCACTGCTGCTGGGTCTAACGTTAGCGGTCTGCTGACCCACTGCTGCTGGGTCTAACGTTAGCGGTCTGCTGACCCACTGCTGCTGGGTCTAACGTTAGCGGTCTGACCCACTGCTGCTGGGTCTAACGTTAGCGGTCTGTTGACCCACTGCTGCTGGGTCTAACGTTAGCGGTCCGCTGACCCACTGCTGCTGGGTCTAACGTTAGCGGTCCACTGACCCACTGCTGCTGGGTCTAACGTTAGCGGTCTGACCCACTGCTGCTGGGTCTAACGTTAGCGGTCCACTGACCCACTGCTGCTGGGTCTAACGTTAGCCATCACTGACCCACTGCTGCTGGGTCTAACGTTAGCGGTCCACTGACCCACTGCTGCTGGGTCTAACGTTAGCCATCACTGACCCACTGCTGCTGGGTCTAACGTTAGCGGTCTGCTGACCCACTGCCACTGGGTCTAATGTTAGCGGTCCGTTGACCCACTGCTGCTGGGTCTAACGTTAGCGGTCTGACCCACTGCTGCTGGGTCTAACGTTAGCGGTCACTGACCCACTGCTGCTGGGTCTAACGTTAGCGGTCTGTTGACCCACTGCTGCTGGGTCTAACGTTAGCGGTCACTGATCCACTGCTGCTGGATCTAACGTTAGCGGTCTGCTAACCCTGCTAACGGCTAACGTCACCGGAGGACCAGGGAAGCAGTCATGGCTGTTTACAACGTGTAGCCTGTTCAGCGGCCGTAGCCGACAACGGTGAGTTATTTGAAGCCAAGAGAGGGGGGCTGTAAATCGGAAAGAGAGGACCGTGAGTTTGCAGTGAACATGCTGTTTTCTTTAGGTCGGGTAGAATTGACTCTCGGCCACTTGTTCGTGACCTCGTACTTCTGAATGTATCGACCATAGACAGTATATAAACTGTACCAGCAGGTCCCGTGTCTCTGGACGGAGACCAGTGAAGGATGTTAGAAGCTCTTTTCCGGTGATGGCTGAGCGTTACTGAGCAGCCTCCAACTGAGCTTGAAGACGTAGATGTGACGTGAGCAACCTGTCTGAAAGTTGGAAGTCTTCTGGTAGCTGTGCCAAGAGAAATCTCAATCATTCCCAATCTAGCAGAGACGGAGAGCGTAGGTATATGTAAGGAGATAACATAGGCACAGGCTAATTACTGATCACTAACATGATAGTTAACATTAGTAATTACACTTCAACAGCTAATGGAAGTCCAAACTGCCTGAGAGCTTCTCCTGGACTATACGGTAATTCCTCTACTGTGAGACAGTAAGTCTCGTGGTTATGACCCAATCGTTAGCCTATTTTTATAACAACGTCTGCTACGGAGCCATAACGTGAGCTACAAGGTAATGGAGTCTTTTATACATTGTCGTGTTTCTTTAGAAATAAACAACGGACAAATAGAGTCTTTAAACGCTTCAGATGTAAAGTTATTCTCTGTCAAAGTGACGTCAGAATGAATGGCAGTCAATGGGATGCTAACGGGAGGTGATGGCTTGGTAGCATCAGAATGAATGGCAGTCAATGGGATGCTAACGGGAGCTGATGGCTTGGTAGCATCAGAATGAATGGCAGTCAATGGGATGCTAACGGGAGGTGATGACTTGGTAGCATCAGAATGAATGGCAGTCAATGGGATGCTAACGGGAGCTGATGGCTTGGTAGCATCAGAATGAATGGCAGTCAATGGGATGCTAACGGGAGCTGATGGCTTGGTAGCATCAGAATGAATGGCAGTCAATGGGATGCTAACGGGAGCTGATGGCTTGGTAGCATCAGAATGAATGGCAGTCAATGGGATGCTAACGGGAGCTGATGGCTTGGTAGCATCAGAATGAATGGCAGTCAATGGGATGCTAACGGGAGCTGATGGCTTGGTAGCATCAGAATGAATGGGAGTCAATGGGATGCTAACGGGAGCTGATGGCTTGGTAGCATCAGAATGGCGCCATAGGAGATTCGCGGTCCGAGGGGAAGCTGACCCCCTTGGTA
>CM042334.1:1649594-1654594 GCA_023566125.1 Zingel zingel | reverse complement strand
ACATTAGAACTTCTTCCCAGTGAACCGACCCCTACGCTTGCACTCCGCGCTACGCTGGTCGCCGTAATGACGGCGCCGTTGATTACGGGAAGGTGTTGACGTAGGTGGAGCGTTCAATGCAGCCGGCTGTGAGGAAGTGGAAATGGAACTGGTGAGCAGAAAAAGTGATGTTTGGCAGCACTTTCAGTCAAAAGAAGGCCGTTCAAGTCCAGCTACATGTTCAATCTGCAATGCTGATTAGTCTGGTGGTGGCCAGGACCCTCAGGAGGACCCAGGACCCAGCTACATGTTCAATCTAGAGCCCTGCGCGGGACTGTGTCCTTCATCCCGCTCCCGCCCACTCCCAGCGAATTTCTGACCATTACCGCCCGCTCCCGCCCGCATCCGCAAAATTCTGAGAATGTATGCCCGCACAATAATGCGGGCAACAAATGACGTGTTGTCCCGCATGAGACAACACGTCATTTTATAGGTTAATAAAGAGAAGAGGCAGGGAAAGAAGGCAGGTGCCTGCTGCTGTTAGACGGGGACGAAGGAGCAGAGGATGAGGGAGAGAGGAGAGTAAATATGGCCCTGATACAGGCTCTATCTGAACTAAATAAGGCCCCGATACAGGCTCTATCTGGACTAAATATGGCCGCGATACAGGCTCTATCTGAACTAAATAAGGCCCCGATACAGGCTCTATCTGGACTAAATATGGCCGCGATACAGGCTCTATCTGGACTAAATATGGCCCTGATACAGGCTCTATCTGAACTAAATAAGGCCCCGATACAGGCTCTATCTGGACTAAATATGGCCCCGATACAGGCTCTATCTGGACTAAATATGGCCCCGATACAGGCTCTATCTGGACTAAATATGGCCCCGATACAGGCTCTATCTGGACTAAATATGGCCCCGATACAGGCTCTATCTGGACTAAATATGGCCCCGATACAGGCTCTATCTGGACTAAATATGGCCCCGATACAGGCGCTATCTGGACTAAATATGGCCCCGATACAGGCGCTATCTGGACTAAATATGGCCCCGATACAGGCGCTATCTGGACTAAATATGGCCCTGATACAGGCTCTATCTGAGCTAAATATGGCCCTGATACAGGCTCTATCTGAACTAAATATGGCCCTGATACAGGCTCTATCTGAACTAAATATGGCCCTGATACAGGCTCTATCTGGACTAAATATGGCCCCGATACAGGCTCTATCTGAACTAAATACGGCCCCGATACAGGCTCTATCTGAACTAAATATGGCCCCGATACAGGCTCTATCTGGACTAAATATGGTCCCGATACAGGCTCTATCTGGACTAAATATGGCCCCGATACAGGCTCTATCTGGACTAAATATGGCCCCGATACAGGCTCTATCTGGACTAAATATGGCCCCGATACAGGCGCTATCTGGACTAAATATGGCCCTGATACAGGCTCTATCTGAACTAAATATGGCCCCGATACAGGCTCTATCTGGACTAAATATGGCCCCGATACAGGCTCTATCTGGACTAAATATGGCCCCGATACAGGCTCTATCTGAACTAAATAAGGCCCCGATACAGGCTCTATCTGGACTAAATATGGCCCCGATACAGGCTCTATCTGGACTAAATATGGCCCCGATACAGGCTCTATCTGGACTAAATATGGCCCCGATACAGGCTCTATCTGGACTAAATATGGCCCCGATACAGGCTCTATCTGGACTAAATATGGCCCCGATACAGGCTCTATCTGGACTAAATATGGCCCCGATACAGGCTCTATCTGGACTAAATATGGCCCCGATACAGGCTCTATCTGAACTAAATATGGCCCCGATACAGGCTCTATCTGGACTAAATATGGCCCCGATACAGGCTCTATCTGGACTAAATATGGCCCCGATACAGGCTCTATCTGGACTAAATATGGCCCCGATACAGGCTCTATCTGGACTAAATATGGCCCCGATACAGGCTCTATCTGGACTAAATATGGCCCCGATACAGGCTCTATCTGGACTAAATATGGCCCCGATACAGGCTCTATCTGGACTAAATATGGCCCCGATACAGGCTCTATCTGGACTAAATATGGCCCCGATACAGGCTCTATCTGGACTAAATATGGCCCAGATACAGGCGCTATCTGGACTAAATATGGCCCCGATACAGGCGCTATCTGGACTAAATATGGCCCTGATACAGGCTCTATCTGAGCTAAATATGGCCCTGATACAGGCTCTATCTGAACTAAATATGGCCCTGATACAGGCTCTATCTGAACTAAATATGGCCCCGATACAGGCGCTATCTGGACTAAATATGGCCCCGATACAGGCTCTATCTGAACTAAATATGGCCCTGATACAGGCTCTATCTGGACTAAATATGGCCTAGATACAGGCTCTATCTGGACTAAATATGGCCCTGATACAGGCTCTATCTGGACTAAATATGGCCCTGATACAGGCTCTATCTGAACTAAATATGGCCCCGATACAGGCTCTATCTGGACTAAATATGGCCCTGATACAGGCTCTATCTGAACTAAATATGGCCCCGATACAGGCTCTATCTGGACTAAATATGGCCCTGATACAGGCTCTATCTGAACTAAATATGGCCCCGATACAGGCTCTATCTGGACTAGATATGGCCCCGATACAGGCTCTATCTGGACTAAATATGGCCCCGATACAGGCTCTATCTGGACTAAATATGGCCCCGATACAGGCTCTATCTGGACTAAATATGGCCCCGATACAGGCTCTATCTGGACTAAATATGGCCCCGATACAGGCTCTATCTGAACTAAATATGGCCCCGATACAGGCTCTATCTGGACTAAATATGGCCCCGATACAGGCGCTATCTGGACTAAATATGGCCCCGATACAGGCTCTATCTGGACTAAATATGGCCCCGATACAGGCTCTATCTGGACTAAATATGGCCCCGATACAGGCTCTATCTGGACTAAATATGGCCCCGATACAGGCTCTATCTGGACTAAATATGGCCCCGATACAGGCGCTATCTGGACTAAATATGGCCCCGATACAGGCTCTATCTGAGCTAAATATGGCCCTGATACAGGCTCTATCTGAGCTAAATATGGCCCTGATACAGGCTCTATCTGAACTAAATATGGCCCTGATACAGGCTCTATCTGAACTAAATATGGCCCTGATACAGGCTCTATCTGGACTAAATATGGCCCCGATACAGGCTCTATCTGGACTAAATATGGCCCCGATACAGGCTCTATCTGGACTAAATATGGCCCTGATACAGGCTCTATCTGAGCTAAATATGGCCCTGATACAGGCTCTATCTGAACTAAATATGGCCCCGATACAGGCTCTATCTGAACTAAATATGGCCCCGATACAGGCTCTATCTGAACTAAATATGGCCCTGATACAGGCTCTATCTGAACTAAATATGGCCCTGATACAGGCTCTATCTGAACTAAATATGGCCCTGATACAGGCTCTATCTGGACTAAATATGGCCCTGATACAGGCTCTATCTGGACTAGATATGGCCCTGATACAGTCTAGTTGTTCTTGACTTTCGAACCCTTCCTTGGATACTTTGACCTAAAATCTTCACATTCGTCCTCTAAAACTCACCCCCGAGTCTCATGTCGGCCCAGTCCATCCCGTCGTCCAGGAAACAGAGTCCCGTCGCCTTAGCGCCACCGTTGACAGCCACCTTGTCGTCATCAAACCTGGCACACGATTGGTCGAGCCCCGAGTCGTCTTCCTCGTTTTTAGAGGAGAGAAGCAGTATGCCCACCCCTCCGTTTCCTACGGACACAAACATGCATTCATTACTGAACAATGCGGGTCCCAGCAGGGCAGGAGTTCGTGTCCCGCTCTTGTCCCGCGTGTGACTCAAACGTACATTTTGTAACCCTAACCCACCATCTTTTCTTAACCCTTACTAAGAGTCAAAACAAAGCGTTCAAAAAAGTGTCAAAATGCATCAAAAAGCCCTGAAGAAATTGTCAAAAAAAGAAACTAAAATGTGTTTAAAAAAGCATTTTTAAAAAAGTGTAAAAGATACGTCAAAAAAAGCGTCAAAAGCCCTGAAAATACCCTTAAAAAGCCCTGAAAATACCCTTAAAAAGCCCTGAAAATACCCTTAAAAAGCCCTGAAAATACCCTTAAAAAGCCCTGAAAATACCCTTAAAAAGCCCTGAAAATACCCTTAAAAAGCCCTGAAAATACACTTAAAAAGCCCTGAAAATACACTTAAAAAGCCCTGAAAATACACTTAAAAAGCCCTGAAAATACACTTAAAAAGCCCTGAAAATACACTTAAAAGCCCTTAAAATACACTTAAAAAGCCCTGAAAATACACTTAAAAAGCCCTGAAAATACCCTTAAAAAGCCCTGAAAATACACTTAAAAAGCCCTGAAAATACACTTAAAAAGCCCTGAAAATACACTTAAAAAGCCCTGAAAATACACTTAAAAAGCCCTGAAAATACACTTAAAAAGCCCTGAAAATACACTTAAAAAGCCCTGAAAATACCCTTAAAAGCCCTTAAAATACCCTTAAAAAGCCCTGAAAATACACTTAAAAAGCCCTTAAAATACACTTAAAAAGCCCTGAAAATACACTTAAAAAACACTGAAAATACACTTAAAAAGCCCTGAAAATACACTTAAAAAGCCCTGAAAATACACTTAAAAAACACTGAAAATATACTTAAAAACTGTCAAAAATGCAAAAAAAAACCTGTTTAAAAAACATTTAAAAATACATTTAAAAGGCATTCTAAAAAAGGTTAAAAAAAAGAGTAAAAGATACGTCAAAAGCCCTTAAAAAAACATTGAAAATGCACCTAAAATAGACTGTAAACTGTCAAAAAAGCAACTAAAATGTGTTTAAAAAAGCATTTTAAAAATGTTTAAAAAAAGTGTAAAAGATACGTCAAAAAAGCGTCAAAAGCCCTGAAAATACCCTTAAAAAACACTGAAAATATACTTAAAAAG
>CM042334.1:1639594-1642094 GCA_023566125.1 Zingel zingel | reverse complement strand
CACACACACACACACAGTTGGAGGGGAAAGGTCGTTGTTGAACTTGTGAGTTGGAGGAACGAGGTCAGTGGAGCGACCGAGTCATCATGATTTAATCAATAAGTCACATCATCGTTTCCCTTCAACGCTCCGTACTGTTCACCGCTCAAGTCTTCCCCGTTTCCAGGAACGTCCCAACAACTGCACACAAACACCTACGGACCTTTTTAGCTTTGGCGTTTTTCCAACTTGGACCCAGCCATGAACCGGGCTGTAATGCAACCCTAACGGACTAATGTTCAGCAGCAGTTAGAGTCACTAAAAGTTCTGTTGTTGCTGCTGACAGACTCAGATTATTAGTCTAAGTGTCTGACAACATTATGAAAGGATCCCTACAGAGATAGACCTTTTAGTTAAAGAGTAAGATCCTTTTAGTTTAACATGAAACAGCCCCGAAATCACCCTCACCAAACTACACCAGACTCCATGTAAATAATCAGGACTTTTAGCGTGTATAGAGCCAGCATATTTCCACCAGACTCCATGTAAATAATCAGTACTTTTAGCGTGTATAGAGCCAGCATATTTCCACCAGACTCCATATAAATAATCAGGACTTTTAGCGTGTATAGAGCCATCATATTTCCACCAGACTCCATGTAAATAATCAGGACTTTTAGCGTGTATAGAGGCAGCATATCTCCACCAGACTCCATGTAAATAATCAGCACTTTTAGCGTGTATAGAGCCAGCATATCTCCACCAGACTCCATGTAAATAATCAGGACTTTTAGCGTGTATAGAGCCAGCATATTTCCACCAGACTCCATGTAAATAATCAGTACTTTTAGCGTGTATAGAGCCAGCATATTTCCACCAGACTCCATGTAAATAATCAGGACTTTTAGCGTGTATAGAGCCAGCATATCTCCACCAGACTCCATGTAAATAATCAGGACTTTTAGCGTGTATAGAGCCAGCATATCTCCACCAGACTCCATGTAAATAATCAGTACTTTTAGCGTGTATAGAGCCAGCATATTTCCACCAGACTCCATGTAAATAATCAGGACTTTTAGCGTGTATAGAGCCAGCATATTTCCACCAGACTCCATGTAAATAATCAGTACTTTTAGCGTGTATAGAGCCATCATAACTCCACCAGACGCCATTTTATTTAGTTTCTGTCCACTTTGAATGAAGTGTGTTTTACGATGATAAAAGTCCTGATTATTTACATGGAGTCTGGTGTAGTTTGGTGATGGTGATTTCAGGGTTGTTCCATGTTAAACTAAAAGGATCTTCCTCTTTAACTAAGAGGTCTATCTCTGTAGGGATACATCCCATAATGTTGTCAGACACTTACAACAATAATCTGAAAAAACATAATTATAAAAACGCCCAAAAAGTGACAAAAAATTGGAATAAAATCAACAAAAACATCGAGAAAAGTGTAGAAATTTTACAACAAGGTCAACGGGAACAATCCAATTGGATGTAATTCTTTTCTGCGGATGCAAGAGAGAGATTTCTACCGTTTATGTGTGCATCTTACATTCATTTCTACTTTGATGAGGCTGAACGTGAGGGACTGCCTGTCTTTCTGTCTTTGCCTGCGAGCCAGACACTCAATTTGAATTAATGAATGACAGCGCAGGTGTAAAGTCTATTCATTTGTTTAATGGATAAGGAAAAGTAATAATCACGGCAAGACATCCCAGATCCATTCTATATTTTGTACGACGTCACATTAAGCCGAAATACATGCAGGCGCTGGCAGAGCATTTCTACTTCAGAGTTCAGCGTGCTCATGCAAACGTTGATCTGCTGATCTGCAGTCCGGCAGGAGGCGAGCAGACCCTGACGGCCGCGTTATCGACGGATCCATATCAATGACGGATGGCATGATGAGCTCAGGGAGACTCACTGTGAAGAGCTTTCACCTAATGGAGTTCACACAGAATCACATCCAGAGCTGACACGCAGTTCATTAACACGTCTGGGTGGGTGGGTGTGTGTGTGTGTGTGTGTGTGTGTGTGTGTGTGTGTGTGTGTGTCGAAGACTAAACCAAGTTAGGTTTTTGTATATTATTAAATATATTTGCACATATAGGAGGAACACGATTTCACAAAAGGCACGCAGCACCGTGTGGAAAAGTGTCTTCAATGAGTGAACAGCTGTGTGTGTGTGTGTGTGTGTGTGTGTGTGTGTGTTTGTGTGTGAGTGTGTGTGTCTCGCTGTCTGTCTGTATGTGTGTCCCTGTCTGTCTGTCTGTCTGTGTGTGTGTCCCTGTCTGTCTGTCTGTCTGTATGTGTGTCCCTGTCTGTCTGTCTGTCTGTATGTGTGTCCCTGTCTGTCTGTCTGTCTGTCTGTGTGTGTGTGTGTCTGTGTCCCTGTATGCGTGTGAGTGTGTGTGTCTGTGTGTCCCTCTATCTGTGTGTGTGTGTCTCGCTGTCTGTCTCTGTGTGTGTGTGTGTGTGTGTGTGTGTGTGTGTCTCGCTGTCTGTGTGTGTGTGTGTG
>CM042334.1:1627094-1634594 GCA_023566125.1 Zingel zingel | reverse complement strand
GCAAAAAAGTTGGAAAAAGATGGAAAAAAAGTGTCCAAAAACGTCGGAAAAAGTCGGAAAAAAAAAGTGTCCAAAAACGTCGGAAAAGTGACAACAAAAAAAAAAAGGCGGGCCCAAATGTTTTGCGAATGTAAATTGATATGCGGGCCGGTTCATATCTGCGAGGGGCCGGATTGGGCCCGCGGGCCTCGAGTTTGACACGTGCTGTACGCCGAAAGGCGTTAATCTTACTCTAGCTGGAATGTGCCAGATGTAATAAAGGGATTTGACCTCTTTTTCTAAAGACTCGGGCCTTATTCATTGAGCGTTGTTAGAGGTGCATGAGGCCTAAGATTCTACTGTTACTACTTCTGCACATGAGAAATAAAAAAGCTGGGACGTTCTCCGTTAACGGTACACGAGGGTCGTCTATCGGTCAGATCATATTATTCCAATTAGCATCTCTAGCTGCAGGCAGCCCCGCAGAAAGCTCCGTTTGTTTACCTTTTCTCTCGCCTTTATTCCGCATTTAGCTAATTCAATTCCACCTCAGTGTAACAGAGAGGACAGAGAGAGCGAGCAAACAGACCGCCGTACAGAACGAGAGAAGAGGGGAAGAGAGGGAATCAGCAGCTGAGCGACAGAAGGAGAGGGAGTCGGTGAGTTTGCAGTAAATGTCAGTAACGAGTCAGCAGCTAAGTGATGACTCAGCTTTAAACTGGGCGCTGTAAGAGCTTCTCGCTAATGAACACAGAGACAGCTTCATATTTAATGCCACTTTATCCACGCTACAGTAGTGGCTCTCAAATGGGGGTACGTGTCCCCCTAGGGGTGCTCTGGAGGACTGCAGGGGGTACGTGTCCCCCTAGGGGTGCTCTGGAGGACTGCAGGGGGTACGTGTCCCCCTAGGGGAACTCTGGAGGACTGCAGGGGGTACGTGTCCCCCTAGGGGTGCTCTGGAGGACTGCAGGGGGTACGTGTCCCCCTAGGGGTGCTCTGGAGGACTGCAGGGGGTACGTGTCCCCCTAGAGGTGCTCTGGAGGACTGCAGGGGGTACGTGTCCCCCTAGGGGTGCTCTGGAGGACTGCAGGGGGTACGTGTCCCCCTAGGGGTGCTCTGGAGGACTGCAGGGGGTACATGTCCTCCTAGGGGTACTCTGGAGGACTGCAGGGGGTACGTGTCCCCCTAGGGGTGCTCTGGAGGACTGCAGGGGGTACATGTCCTCCTAGGGGTACTCTGGAGGACTGCAGGGGGTACGTCTCACCTTTATTGAAGGTTTTGTCGTTTGTGTGTTTGTGTGTGTGTGTGTGTGTGTGTGTGTGTATGTGTGTGTGTGTGTGTGTGTGTCTGTGTGTGTGTGTGTTTCTGTGTGTGTGTGTGTGTGTGTGTGTGTGTGTTTCGGTGTGTGTGTTTCTGTGTGTGTGTGTGTGTGTGTGTCAGTGTGTGTGTGTGTGTGTGTTTCGGTGTGTGTGTTTCTGTGTGTGTGTATGTTTCGGTGTGTGTGTTTCTGTGTGTGTGTGTGTGTGTGTGTGTGTGTGTGTGTGTGTGTGTGTGTGTGTGTCTGTGTGTGTCTGTGTGTGTTTCTGTGTGTGTCTGTGTGTGTTTCTGTGTGTGTTTCTGTGTGTGTGTGTGTGTGTGTGTGTGTGTGTGTGTGTGTGTGTGTGTTTCTGTGTGTGTGTGTGTGTGTGTGTGTGTGTGTGTGTGTGTGTGTGTGTGTGTTTCGGTGTGTGTGTTTCTGTGTCAGTGTGTGCGTGTGTGTGTGTTTCTGTGTGTGTTTCGGTGTGTGTGTTTCTGTGTGTGTGTTTCTGTGTGTGCGTGTGTGTGTGTGTGTGTGTGTCTCTCTCTCTGTGTGTGTGTGTGTGCGTGTGCGTGCGTGCGTGTTATTCATTGCAAGTTATATCGTTATCAAGATAATCTGATTTCAAAATATTTATCCAGCTTTTTTATCGTTTGTTTTAGCTTTACTGTATTCATTTCCTGCTGTTATTCGTTGTGTAACGAATAACGTAACGTCGGAGGACTCTTCGTTGCACGGTTTAAGATGTCTTTACTGTGCGTAGGACAATAACCCCGGTTACTAAGTTGTTGTTGGGAGTCTGGAGGACTTTCTGAAGACTGTAAATGTTATTCTGACTGCAGAGTTAGTTTGGTACGTTTGCCATATATTATTCACCAGATGGGATGCTTTGGGTCTTTGAGAACAGACTGGAGAAATGTATATTTGATAAGCTGGATCCAGACTCTGACTGCTCATCCCTCTGAGTCCTCATCCTCTTCATTACCGATCCGAAACGTGCCGTCTATTCTCTGTCTATATCTATCAGCTAAACGGTCCAAACACACACAGAAACATTGACAAAAGCAGCTAAGAAAGTCAGTCAAACGTCAACAATGCTACAACAATAGAGCCGGGCATTATATCGATATCGTGATACGAGACCAGCTATCGTCTTAGATGTTGGATATCGTAATATGGCATAATTGTTATCTTTTCCTGGTTTAAAAGGCTGCAAAGTCATTGTCTGAACTCACCAGACTGTTGTAGCTGTTCTAGTATTTGCCTTTACCCTCTTAGTCCTTATATCCACGTTACTGATGATTATTTACCAAATAAATATTTTGTGAAAGCACCAATAGTCAACCCTACAATATCGCTGCGGTATAGACTGAAGTATTTGGTGAAGAATATTGTGATATTTGATTTTCCCCATATCGCCCAGCCCTAAGCCCTGAGCAACAACATGGGAAAAGGCAAAGAAATGTCGAAAAATGTGACTAAAAAGTCAAGAAAAAGGGGCTTAAAAGCTCCGAAATGTCAAAAAGCGACAAAAATATTGGCAAAATGTGACTGAAGTGTGAAAGAAATACCATCTAAGGCAGTGGTTCCCAACCTGGGGTCCCGGGACGGCAACGATCACAGGGGGTGCGCAGGTCTTTATCTGGTTTGAGGTATAAAAAAAAAAGTTCTCGCTTAAAATTGTAGGCAGGCTACTTAGTAGGCCAAACCTGCGGGACCTCTTAACCTGTGATCCTAAACCTCCGGGACCTCTTAATCTTAATCTGGGACCCTAAACCTCCGGGACCTCTTAATCTGTGACCCTAAACCTCCAGGACCTCTTAATCTTAATCTGGGACCCTAAACCTCCAGGACCTCTTAATCTGGGACCCTAAACCTCCGGGACCTCTTAATCTGGGACCCTAAACCTCCGGGACTTCTTAACCTGGGACCCTAAACCTCCAGGACCTCTTAATCTGGGACCCTGAACCTCCGGGACCTCTTAAACTGCGACCCTAAACCTCCGGGACCTCTTACCTGTGACCCTAAACCTTCGGGACCTCTTAATCTGGGACCCTAAACCTCCGGGACCTCTTAATCTGGGACACTGAACCTCCATGACCTCTTAATCTGGGACCCTGAACCTCCGGGACCTCTTAACCTGGGACCCTGAACCTCCAGGTCCTCTTAACCTGGGACCCTGAACCTCCAGGTCCTCTTAACCTGGGACCCTGAACCTCCGGGTCCTCTTAACCTGGGACCCTGAACCTCCGGGTCCTCTTAACCTGGGACCCTGAACCTCCGGGTCCTCTTAACCTGGGACCCTGAACCTCCAGGACCTCTTAACCTGGGACCCTGAACCTCCGGGACCTCTTAACCTGGGACCCTGAACCTCCGGGACCTCTTAATCTGGGACCCTAAACCTCCGGGACCTCTTAATCTGGGACCCTAAACCTCCGGGACCTCTTAATCTGGGACCCTAAACCTCCAGGTCCTAACCTGGGACCCTGAACCTCCGGGACCTCTTAACCTGGGACCCTAAACTTCCAGGACCTCTTAATCTGGGACCCTAAACCTCCGGGACCTCTTAACCTGTGACCCTAAACCTTCAAGACCTCTTAATCTGGGACCCTAAACCTTCAAGACCTCTTAATCTGGGACCCTAAACCTCCAGGACCTCTTAATCTTAATCTGGGACCTTAAACCTCCAGGACCTCTTAATCTGGGACTCTAAACCTCCGGGACCTCTTAATCTGTGACCCTAAACCTCCGGGACCTCTTAATCTTAATCTGGGACCCTAAACCTCCGGGACCTCTTAATCTGGGACCCTAAACCTCCGGGACCTCTTAATCTGGGACCCTAAACCTCAGGGACCTCTTAATCTTAATCTGGGACCCTAAACCTCCGGGACCTCTTAATCTGGGACCCTAAACCTCCAGGACCTCTTAATCTTAATCTGGGACCCTAAACCTCCAGGACCTCTTAACCTGGGACCCTGAACCTCCAGGACCTCTTAGCCTGGGACCCTAAACCTCCAGGACCTCTTAGCCTGGGACCCTAAACCTCCAGGACCTCTTAACCTGGGACCCTAAACCTCCAGGACCACTTAACCTGGGACCCTAAACCTCCAGGACCTCTTAACCTGGGACCCTAAACCTCCGGGACCTCTTAACC
This sequence comes from Zingel zingel, assembly GCA_023566125.1. Taxonomy (NCBI): domain Eukaryota; kingdom Metazoa; phylum Chordata; class Actinopteri; order Perciformes; family Percidae; genus Zingel; species Zingel zingel. The sequence goes on along the minus strand of CM042334.1, from coordinate 1,630,164 downwards.
TGGGACCCTAAACCTCCAGGGGCCACTGGTCTAAGGAGTGGTTCCAGATTTTGAGCGGTTATAAACTGAGCTTTTGAACTAACAATTATTTTCATTTTCTGGATGAATCTAATTAATATCACCGTGTAATATCTGTGATGTGACTACATTTGATGTACACACACATCACTTCAGCCAGGTAGCTGAACACACACACACACACACACACACACACACACACACACACACACACACACACACACACACACACACACACACACACACACACACACACACACACACACACACACACACACACACACACAATAATCACTTCAGCCAGGTAGCTGAACACACACACACACACACACACAATAATCACTTCAGCCAGGTAGCTGAACACACACACACACACACTAATCACTTCAGCCAGGTAGCTGAACACACACACACACACACTAATCACTTCAGCCAGGTAGCTGAACACACACACACACCTTCAGCCAGGTAGCTGAACACACACACAATAATCACTTCAGCTAGGTAGCTGAACACACACACACACACACACACACACACACACACACACACACACAGGTAGCTGCCTAACAACAAACATAAATATGGGTCATTATGAGCCATCTGACAATCGACCTACACGGCCGTTTTCTGGGTGGGTCTGCACTGTAAACAAAGCATGATGGGATATAAAGCCACTTATTTTAAATATATACCAACCAGGTATGAACTGTGGTTAGACTAGAGAGAGAAACAGTTACAACCAGCCTTAAAATATGGAAAGAAGGGTTCAACTTTGCCAGAAATAAGTTAGTAAGTTAATAATAAGAAAGTTTAAGATTAAGAACCAGGACTCTTAGATAATAAAGGTTTGAAACCAGCAGTTTTATACAGCATGTGATGTATAGAATATATTATAAGATACCACAGGATGAATAAAAAGGCTTTTTAAATGATCATCAAGCACAACAAGCTTACTTCACTGGAAGGCGCTCTGCTGTCACACCAAACTCCATTAAGAAAACAGTCAATTTTCATCCACATCCCTTTAGCATCTGTATCTGTCTCCATTCCACCCGTTATGCAAGTAACGCGTGATGTATATAATGTTAAATGTGTGTATGTTAGTGTGAGTTAACATGGATGTGTTAAGAGTAACATTTAAGGGAGGATATCTGCTCGAGGAGACTGAAAAAGACATTCTGCACTCGACCAGTCAGCCTCTTTCTTGTGTTAAACAGCAATTTTGTATATATCTATTTCTGAATTTATTGTTTATTTCATATTATTTTCAATATGTTTGTTTGTTTAAGTATTTACCAACCACCAAGGCAAATTCCTTGTTACTTACTTGGCAATAAAGCCTTTTCTGATTCTGATTTCTGATGAGTTATGCTGTCACACCAAAGTCCATTCAGAAAACGCTCAATTTTCATACACTGTTGCTGTTAGGAGCTGTATCTGTCATTATATCGTTTCTACTATAGAAGTGAAGTATAACGCATGTAACCTTAACGTGTGTGTATAAGTGTGAGTTAACATTGATGTGTTAGAGTAACATTTAAGGGAGGATATCTGCTCGGAGAGACTGGAACTCACCTGCCGGGTAGACGCAGCATCAGACGTCAAAATGCGGAAATGTAGAAGTTGTGATGGTTGAATGAAAGCAGCTGGATGTCAGTTAGGGTTATTTTGGGTTAAATCCAAAGGGAGACAGTCTGAGGAACGACAGCAGGCGATCAAAGTCCTGATAAATAATGTAATTGTTGATCAAATCCACTGGGAGAGCCGAGAAGGTGCGAAACGAGCGTTTCTCTGCGGGGCTTTGGTTGCTGCTCTTCGGCCTGTAACAACCACACACGAATCCAACACTACGGGGTCTCCCGCATACAAGGGTCACCTGCACGGGTTGCACCGACCGTTAAAAGGTGATTATCAAAGGTGTTTCCGCCTGAAATCTGTTTGTGTTGCCCATGTGGCACAGAGGACGAGCTGCAGTGTGTGTGTGACTGACTGTCTGCTGAATCATCCACACACACATACACATGCACGCGAACAGCGCTTGCCCGAGGAACAGCTGACAATGACGTCATCATGAGCCCGCTGTAAACATAACCCTTTCCTCACCAAAACTAATTTCTTAAAAAAAAAAAAAAATTAATAAATACATTTCACCACATGATTAGGCTACTTCACATGGAATAAAGACGAATTCAGATCCGCACTGTAACAAATATAAATATATATATATATATAAATATATATATATATATATATATATATATATATATATATATATATATATATATATATATATATATATATATACATTGCATTGGAAATGTACGATTAGTTGAAAATATGCAACAAAAACTGTTTTAAAAAGCACATAGATACACACACACACACACACACACACACTCACACACACACACACACACACACACACACACACACACACACACACACACACACACAGAGACAGAGACAAAGACACACGTACACACACACACACACACACACACACACACACAGACAAAGACACACACACACACACACACACACACACAGACAAAGACACACACACACAGACAAACACACACACAGACACAAAAGTGAGAGAAATGTCCATATTCTGACCCAGAAAAACCAAAAGGTCGCCTTGATGACGGGAAGACATCACGAGCGTCTTCACATATTTAGTACATTAATAGTATTTAATTACCTTTATACTCATACTTTTACTCTCAGAGGAACGTATGATCGTTCTAGCTCACTACCTGCAGGCTATTGGACAGCGTGGGTTACTTTTCTCCTGAATCAAACGTGATATATGTGACAGAGATGGAAAGAGATCCCTGTCTGTCTTATATAGGAGCAGTTGTGGCGCCACCTGGTGGCCAACTAACTCATCACCACACCCAAAAGTTACTGTGATGTAGGATTTGTTTCAGAAATCTAGTCTTTAAACAGTGTGTAACGTGTTCAGGTGTTCATTACCAAATCTGTGTTGCCCGTTCACAGACTTTCTCATGAATATTTACCACCACCGTCAGTTCCAAGCATTCCTATT
>CM042334.1:1582094-1624594 GCA_023566125.1 Zingel zingel | reverse complement strand
CTATCTATCTATCTATCTATCTATCTATCTATCTATCTATCTATCTATCTCTCTCTCTCTCTCTCTCTCTCTCTCTCTCTATCTATCTATCTATCTATCTCTCTCTCTCTCTCTCTCTCTATCTATCTATCTATCCATCTATCTATCTATATATCTCTATCTATCTATCTATCTATCTATCTATCTATCTATCTATCTATCTATCTATATATCTATCTATCTCTCTCTCTCTCTATCTATCTCTCTCTCTCTCTCTCTCTCTCTCTCTCTCTCTCTCTCTCTCTATCTATCCATCCATCCATCCATTGTGTATTTGTGGAATGCGTTTTCATATTAACAGATTACACATTTACAACAATGTTATTGAGTCAAATGTGTCTCCATAGCCCGGTCTTAAAGCTACAGTGCGTAGTTTCTGTCGCCCCCATGAGGAATTCTAAGTAAGGACAACACAACTGTCGGCACGCCCACATGATACAAGCCTTCTGTGATCACGCACCCCCCCCCCCCACCCCCCAACCACTCCCCCAAAATGTCTCCCCAGAAAGTCACCGGTTGCCACAATCTTCTGAACATAGTCATGCTAAGAAATCCAGAGAGCGTTGTGTGGAGCTGACAGCCTTAATTAGCTTTGTAGCAACTCATTTGGTAATGACTGGAATGTAACGGACGTTTGTTAATATAAAAAAGTTACCCTATTTCAACGATCTAAGCGCACGGCGTGAAGCGCCTGGCGCGGGTGCGTTTGTACGAATCCACTTTTGTTAGTTTGACGGCGGTAAAAAGGGTCACATGCAATCAACCAATCAGAGATCATCTCCCATTACCTTTAAAAGCCAGGCGCGTTTGGACCTTGGAGCATTGCTGTTATGATGGAGGATTTGCTCCGTAATATTTTTATTTGTAATCTTCTGCATGTGTGTGTGCTGCTGTGTGTGTGTGTGTGTGTGTGTGTGTGTGTGTGTGTGTGTGTGTGTGTGTGTGTGTGTGTGTGTGTGTGTGTGTGCTGTGCACGAGCCTAGGAGCATTGTACTAATGCTCTGTTAAAATAACAATGAAATGCTGCGTTATTGACTTTAGACCAGGTTATTGTTGGTCAATGGTGCCATCACTTCCCGCTGCCTCAAGATAACAATACGCCCAGAATGCACCTGAACACACCTCCCTGTAAGACCAGCACGCCCAGAATGCACCTGAACACACCTCCCTGTAAGACCAGCACGCCCAGAATGCACCTGAACACACCTCCCTGAGAGACCAGCACGCCCAGAATGCACCTGAACACACCTCCCTGTAAGACCAGCACGCCCAGAATGCACCTGAACACACCTCCCTGTAAGACCAGCATGCCCAGAACGCATCTGAACACACCTCCCTGTAAGACCAGCACGCCCAGAATGCACCTGAACACACCTCCCTGTGAGACCAGCACGCCCAGAATGCACCTGAACACACCTCCCTGTGAGACCAGCACGCCCAGAATGCACCTGAACACACCTCCCTGTGAGACCAGCACGCCCAGAACGCACCTGAACACACCTCCCTGTAAGACCAGCACGCCCAGAATGTACCTGAACACACCTCCCTGTAAGACCAGCACGCCCAGAATGCACCTGAACACACCTCCCTGTGAGACCAGCACGCCCAGAATGCACCTGAACACACCTCCCTGTGAGACCAGCACGCCCAGAATGCACCTGAACACACCTCCCTGTAAGACCAGCACGCCCAGAATGCACCTGAACACACCTCCCTGTGAGACCAGCACGCCCAGAACGCACCTGAACACACCTCCCTGTAAGACCAGCACGCCCAGAATGTACCTGAACACACCTCCCTGTAAGACCAGCATGCCCAGAATGCACCTGAACACACCTCCCTGTAAGACCAGCACGCCCAGAATGCACCTGAACACACCTCCCTGTTATTTAAACAACGTGGGCACCGGATGGGAAACTGACAACTGCGTCGGTCTTAAACTAGCAAAGACACTTGCGTCGGGCTTTACGCTGCTCCGGGTGCAGGGTAGGACCCTAAACGTTACGCACAAAAGCTTTAATGTGAAGTTGCATATGTTGAAGACCGGAGAGATCACTGGATTCACAGATGCCCTTTTATGGAATTCGTAATATATGAAGATGTTCACAAATGCTTTTCATTTATTCCTAAATGTATTAATAACTTACTTACAAATGTGCTTTTACATTATTTGTGGAACTTGTTAGTGTATTTGCAGATCCGATAAGATTATATTTGCAAATTATTTTTGTGAGTTAACTAATCTTTTTTTGTGTATTTGTGCAATGCGTTGTCATATTTACAGATTACACATTTACACTCATGTTATTGAGACAAATGTGTCTCCATAGCTGCAGGTCTTGACGTGAAGCTGCATGTGTTAAAGACCGGAGAGGGTAAATGTGCTTTAGGTTGCCTTACAGCGCTGCAGCTTTAGTCCTTTTCAGCGGACAAACTGGCTGATCGGAGGGTCAGTTTTGTGCAACTACAGCGGGATTGTTTGCGTGTTGGAAGCAGAGAGTTTGTAGCGGAGACGCGCTGCAGGAAGGTGATGCTTGGAAGAGGATGGCAGCGACAGCTTCCTGAGGAGAACTTGAGACGGATATGTCTGCACATGCACGGAGGACGCAAGGACGGAGTTATATCTTCCGATTCGGCAGTTAAGGGGAAACTTGAGGGAGACTTAACGTTAAAGTCTGATGTGACGAGTCTGAAGGTATAGTGGAGTCTGATCTAGAGCCTGTCTAATGTGGTCTTGATGTGCAGAAATCTCAAAGTGGGTTTCAGACAGATTTAACGTGAAAGGCGATACGTAAGGGTGCTGGAGCACCCCTAAGCTTGATCCCTGCACCCCTTAAAAGTTATTAATACTGCATTTTGGAAATGTCAGCTTTTCCATAGATAAGCCTATATATCCTATTTAATTCGTAATACCACCTTTACCTTTGAAGTAACGGCCCCCTGTGGCTCAGCATTAAAGTCTCAGAGTTGGTATCTTTCTAGTTACATAATTCAGTGCTTCCCCCCTACCATGATGGTCCAAAAAGATGTTTAAAATGCCCAGTCAGCCCAGTAGAATAACGTTAAAAGGGTGCCAGGCATCTCTAAAGCTCTGATCCTATAGACTCGAACCTGATTTTGGACATTTCTCTCTGTATCTTGGAGCTCTTTTAAGCCAGTGCGTTCAAAATGGGATATAAACTAATTACATGTGTGTGCTATTAACCGGTGTAGCTGTTCTCTCTGCAACCCAAACAGAAAACGCCCAGTTTAGTGTCGAACACAAGGAGTAGAGTGTTACATTTGACCCCATAGTCTGGGTTAGTTGTACCGTACTCTCGCCGTCTTTCTTTTCCAAGACTGAAATACATAAAAAAAACACAAACCAGGGCTTTAAATTAAACATTTTTGATCACCAGCCTATAGGCTAAGGCAGGGGTGTCAAACATACGGCCCGTGGGCCAGAACCGGCCGGAACAAAGGGTCCAATCAGACCCAGTGGATGACTTTGCAAAGTGGGAGGATTGCAGGGAAGAAGTTACGTTTCTTCTCTGAATATTACCCCTCTCTCGTGGGTCGTAACATTATTTATTTTCCTACGACGGCCTTCAGAACGCTGTCGTAGCAGAAGCAACTAGCGTTTGATGACATCAAGCTGACAAGTAACTCTTTTTGTTAATGTCATTTATTTATTTAAACAGGAACAGTGCAAAAAAAAACATTAAAAGATGCCTCGTGCTAGGTTGTAGCAAATTGCTAGTTTCCGCCTGTAGTCCCTGGGCAGCTAGATGGCGCAATAATACAGAGAAAGTACTTACAGTATACAATACAGATACATAAAGTCATAAATAATATCTACAGATATTATTGTCCCCCTATCCCACCCCATCTAGAGCTCAAACTAGACCCTCCGTCATCAACACACCATTGACACCCTATAAGCTAAGGTAAAGAACGAAACACAAACGTGTAGACAACGTGTCAGCAACGTAAATCTGTAACGTAACGACGGACGGATTCATCACGTTACTTTCGGCCAACGTAGGTTATTATATTACCTTCTCAACTGTAACGACGTACTTGTGACGTACATACAGTGTTGTTTTTTAACATCGCAGCTACCGTTTCCCGGTCTTACGTTTTTACGTTAATATAACATCAATTTGATACGTAATGCAGACGTTATGAGACCGAGAGGAGACCTTAGTAGTACGTTGCCAGAGTCGCCACAACCACATTTTGTTAGTAGGGTACATGGCTAGTAGATTTTTAAAGATACCCGCCAATCAGATTTTCCACTAGCCAAATTGTGATTATGCTACTGTTTACATTCAAGCATCCATGTTTCTTTAAATAGTTTGTATTTGGGGTTGATGGCAGATACATTGAAGTCTTCTCTGGTTTCAGAGTAGCTTGTAACCGATACCGCGCATTCTCGGCACGTAGCCGGCGGTTATACGAAACGTAACAACAAAGCACTCACGGGAAATGTAGGTACTACTACTACTAGCTACAAGCAGCGCTGCCAGATAAAGATTACGTTTCCAAACACACACACACACACACACACACACACACACTGTAAATCTCACAGTATCTTTCTGCTTTAATGTTATACAGGATAATGCTGTAAATGGCAATGCATTCTGGAAGAAAATTATGATATTACAGCATCTGCGAATGTTACAGCATACACATATTTACTGTTAATACCAATGCATCTTGGGAAAATAAAGGTATAGGTGGGAATTACACTGCAGCTGGTATCTTACTGTAAATTCAAATAATACAGTAAGGAACTGTAACTGTCTATTTACAGTAAAACACCTTAAACTATAAAGACAGTATGCTAATTGTAAATAAACAGTAGTTGACTGGCGAAGCTGCTGCCCGTATATTACTGTCAATTTATGTTGAAAAGTTTTACAGTGCACAAAACCGCTAAAAATTCTTGCAACAACTAACCCAGACTCTTGTCATCTTTTCGCCATCTTTTCGTTGCCTTTTTGTTGTCTTTTCGCCGCCTTTTCTTGTTACAACAAATAACCCAGACTCTTGTTGCAACTATCCCAGACTCTTGTTGCAACTAACCCAGACTCTTGTTGCAACTATCCCAGACTCTTGTTGCAACTAACCCAGACTCTTGTTGCAACTAACCCAGACTCTTGTTGCAACTAACCCAGACTCTTGTTGCAACAAATAACCCAGACTCTTGTTGCAACTAACCCAGACTCTTGTTACAACAACTAACCCAGACTCTTGTTGCAACTAACCCAGACTCTTGTTACAACAACTAACCCAGACTCTTGTTACAACAACTAACCCAGACTCTTGTTGCAACAACTAACTCAGACTCTTGTTGCAACTAACTCAGACTATTGTTGCAACTAACTCAGACTATTGTTACAACAACTAACTCAGACTCTTGTTACAACTAACCCAGACTCTTGTTGCAACTAACCCAGACTCTTGTTGCAACTAACTCAGACTATTGTTACAACAACTAACTCAGATTCTTGTTGCAACTAACCCAGACTCTTGTTGCAACTAACCCAGACTCTTGTTGCAACTAACTCAGACTCTTGTTGCAACAACTAACTCAGACTCTTGTTGCAACTAACTCAGACTCTTGTTGCAACAACTAACTCAGACTCTTGTTGCAACTAACCCAGACTCTTGTTGCAACAACTAACTCAGACTCTTGTTGCAACTAACCCAGACTCTTGTTGCAACAACTAACTCAGACTCTTGTTGCAACTAACCCAGACTCTTGTTGCAACTAACCCAGACTCTTGTTGCAACAACTAACTCAGACTCTTGTTACAACTAACCCAGAATCTTGTTGCAACAACTAACTCAGACTCTTGTTGCAACAACTAACTCAGACTCTTGTTGCAACAACTAACCCAGACTCTTGTTGCAACAACTAACTCAGACTCTTGTTGCAACAACTATCCCAGACTCTTGTTGCAACTAACTCAGACTATTGTTGCAACTAACCCAGACTCTTGTTGCAACTTACCCAGACTATTGTTGCAACTAACTCAGACTATTGTTGCAACTAACCCAGACTATTGTTGCAACTAACCCAGACTATTGTTGCAACTAACCCAGACTATTGTTGCAACTAACCCAGACTATTGTTGCAACTAACCCAGACTCTTGTTGCAACAACTAAGCCAGACTCTTGTTACAACTAATTCAGACTCTTGTTGCAACTAACCCAGACTACTGTTGCAACTAACCCAGACTCTTGTTGCAACTAACCCAGACTCTTGTTGCAACAACTAAGCCAGACTCTTGTTACAACTAACCCAGACTCTTGTTGCAACTAACCCAGACTCTTGTTGCAACTAACTCAGACTATTGTTACAACAACTAACTCAGATTCTTGTTGCAACTAACCCAGACTCTTGTTGCAACTAACCCAGACTCTTGTTGCAACTAACTCAGACTCTTGTTGCAACAACTAACTCAGACTCTTGTTGCAACTAACTCAGACTCTTGTTGCAACAACTAACTCAGACTCTTGTTGCAACTAACCCAGACTCTTGTTGCAACTAACCCAGACTCTTGTTACAACTAACCCAGAATCTTGTTGCAACAACTAACTCAGACTCTTGTTGCAACAACTAACTCAGACTCTTGTTGCAACAACTAACCCAGACTATTGTTGCAACTATCCCAGACTCTTGTTGCAACTAACTCAGACTATTGTTGCAACTAACCCAGACTCTTGTTGCAACTTACCCAGACTATTGTTGCAACTAACTCAGACTATTGTTGCAACTAACCCAGACTATTGTTGCAACTAACCCAGACTATTGTTGCAACTAACCCAGACTATTGTTGCAACTAACCCAGACTCTTGTTGCAACAACTAAGCCAGACTCTTGTTACAACTAATTCAGACTCTTGTTGCAACTAACCCAGACTACTGTTGCAACTAACCCAGACTCTTGTTGCAACTAACCCAGACTCTTGTTGCAACAACTAAGCCAGACTCTTGTTACAACTAATTCAGACTCTTGTTGCAACTAACCCAGACTACTGTTGCAACTAACCCAGACTACTGTTGCAACTAACCCAGACTCTTGTTGCAACTAACCCAGACTCTTGTTGCAACTAAACCAGACTCTTGTTGCAACTAACCCAGACTCTTGTTGCAACTAAACCAGACTCTTGTTGCAACTAACCCAGACTCTTGTTGCAACTAACTCAGACTCTTGTTGCAACTAACCCAGACTCTTGTTGCAACTAACTCAGACTCTTGTTGCAACTAACCCAGACTCTTGTCGCCTTTTCGCCGCCTTTTTTTGCCGCCTTTTTTTCGCCGCCTTTCTTTCGCCACCTTTTTTTCGCCTTTTTGTCGCCGTTTTGTCACCGTTTTGTTGACCTTTCGTCGCCTTTTTGTTGCCTTTTGTCGCCTTTTTTGTCGTCTTTTCTTTCCTTCTTGTTACAACAACTAACCCAGACTTGTGTTGCAACTAACCCAGACTATTGTTGCCATGAACTAGCTGAATTTACAGCTAACAGCTAAAACATTAGCACTAACAACCTGCATGAAGGATATCTACATAGACACATGTTACACATGATATCAGAAACTTGTTCCTGACAACCATTCCCGTTCTCCCTTATGTTTCCTTTAACGTTAATCAATGTTGGAAGAAGTATTCAGATCCTTTACTGCAGTGAAAGTACTAATACCACACTGTAAAAATACTCTGTTACAAGTTACTTCAGTAAAAGTCTGTAAGTATCATCAGGAAAATGTAGTTAAAGTACTAAAAGTAATTAAAAATCCTCCCATTTTATTAATGTAGTGGAGTAAAAAGTACAATATTTCTCTCTGAAATGTAGCGGAGTAGAAGTAGAAAGTGGCATGAAAAAGAAGACTCAAGTAAAGGACAAGTATCTCAATATTTGGACTTTTAACGTTAACTTAAACTATCGAAACTTCAGCGTCCATGAAGCGTAAAGTCTAAAAGTATAGGCCAGCTGTTTATGGGCAAAAAAAAACAGAATGCATTTTTGCAAATAGTAAAAAAGCTTTTTCACAGCGTCAGTAAAGAGCAGAAAAGAAACGAGCGTCAGCCGCTTAGAAACAGGGACGTGCACAGACATTTTAGGGGGCTCAGGTGAAAAAAAAGGAAGTCTAATCTCCCAACCTGATATCTTGATGTCTTACCCAATAAATATGTTTGACAGAGAAGCTGTACGCAAACAGGAATGTTCACTTATGTCTATGTGTGCAAAAATGTAAGTTATGTTTCCTTTAACGTTAACCTTAACTGCGAATCGAAACTTCAGCGTCCATGGAGAGTGATGAGAGTGACAACCAGGATCCCCAGCGGCCGGTGGTGGTCACAGCGGGAGCGGACAGCTCCGGGCCGGGCGGCGGTCTCAACAGCCTCCGCGCGCTCACCGGCTGCGTCCTGTGCGTCCTGATCGTCTCCACCCTTCTGGGTAACACTCTGGTGTGCGCCGCGGTGATTAAATTCCGCCACCTGCGCTCCAAAGTCACCAACTCCTTCGTGATCTCTCTGGCGGTGTCCGACCTGTTCGTGGCCGTGCTCGTGATGCCCTGGAGGGCTGTCTCCGAGGTCGCGGGCGTCTGGCTCTTCGGACGCTTCTGCGACACGTGGGTGGCCTTTGACATCATGTGCTCCACCGCGTCCATCCTCAACCTGTGCATCATCAGCATGGACCGCTACTGGGCCATCTCCAGCCCCTTCAAGTACGAGCGCAAAATGACACGCAGGTTTGTCTTTGTCATTTTATTGTAATGGATGAAATGAAAAAGAATTATAGGCCCTACTATAGTGCTGTCAAACGATTAAAATATTTAATGACATATTAATGTCATAGTTAACTAGCAAGTAATCACAATTAATCGCACTTTTATCTATTCTTAATGTACAATATTACTGTCTCTGAATTGTAATGCGTTACACTACTTTTGCATTACTTTTGAGTTACTTTCACCAAAATAAAAGGGGAAGCTTGATTTGGCAGCTAGCTTGTGAATTTCACCACCCGATCAATAAAGTCTCTTCTTTATCCACTTTAATACATCAGACATTATTCATATTTTGCATAATTAATATAAATATGCAAAGTAACTAAAGCTATAAAAAAATATATAAGTAAAACGTATAATAGGCAAGCAGGAGAAAATGAAAATACTCTAAAGTACGGCATTGTTGTAAAATGTTTCTTCTGATTTGTGAAAAGGTATACAACCTTATTTAACAGTAACCGTCACAGGAAGTGCTTTTATTTTGAAGTAGGCTACACGGAAGTTGTCTGTTGTGTAGCCTAGGCTACTCTTGCTAGCTTACTGAGATGCAACATGTCCGTCAGGCTCAAGTTGGTCTCCTGTTGGGACATACATGATGTCCGTACCATCTCCTGTTGGGACATACATGTTGTCCGTACCGTCACCTGTTGGGACATACATGCTGTCCGTACCGTCTCCTGTTGGGACATACATGTTGTCCGTACCGTCACCTGTTGGGACATACATGTTGTCCGTACCATCTCCTGTTGGGACATACATGTTGTCCGTACCGTCACCTGTTGGGACATACATGCTGTCCGTACCGTCTCCTGTTGGGACATACATGTTGTCCGTACCGTCACCTGTTGGGACATACATGATGTCCGTACCGTCACCTGTTGGGACATACATGTTGTCCGTATTGCACCTGTTGGGACATACATGTTGTCCATACCATCTCCTGTTGGGACATACATGTGGTCCGTACCGTCACCTGTTGGGACATACATGCTGTCCGTACCGTCACCTGTTAGGACATACATGTTGTTCGTACCGTCACCTGCTGGGACATACATGTTGTCCGTACCGTCATCTGTTGGGACGTACATGTTGTCCGTACCGTCACCTGTTGGGACGTACATGTTGTCCGTACCGTCACCTGTTGGGACATACATGCTGTCCGTACCGTCACCTGTTGGGACATACATGTTGTCCGTACCGCCACCTGTTGGGACATACATGTTGTCCGTACCGTCACCTGTTGGGACATACATGTTGTCCGTACCGTCACCTGTTGGTACATACATGTTGTCCGTACCGCCCCCTGTTGGGACATACATGTTGTCCGTACCGCCCCCTGTTAGGACATACATGTTGTCCGTACCGTCTCCTGTTGGGACATACATGTTGTCCGTACCGTCTCCTGTTGGGACATACATGTTGTCCGTACCGTCACCTGTTGGGACATACATGTTGTCCGTACCGTCACCTGTTGGGACATACATGTTGTCCGTACCGCCACCTGTTGGGACATACATGTTGTCCGTACCGTCACCTGTTGGGACGTACATGTTGTCCGTACCGTCACCTGTTGGGACGTACGTGTTGTCCGTACCGTCACCTGTTGGGACGTACATGTCGTCCGTACCGTCACCTGTTGGGACATACATGTCGTCCGTACCGCCACCTGTTGGGACGTACATGTTGTCCGTACCGTCACCTGTTGGGACATACATGTTGTCCGTACCGTCTCCTGTTGGGACATACATGTTGTCCGTACCGTCACCTGTTGGGACATACATGTTGTCCGTACCGTCACCTGTTGGGACGTACATGTTGTCCGTACCGTCACCTGTTGGGACATACATGTTGTCCGTACCGCCACCTGTTGGGACATACATGTTGTCCGTACCGTCACCTGTTGGGACATACATGTTGTCCGTACCGTCTCCTGTTGGGACATACATGATTTGCATGCATGTATAAAATATATGTATAACATGTGTTTAATAACTCTCAGGTTCGCCTTTCTGATGATCGGTGTCGCCTGGATGCTCTCCATCCTTATCTCCTTCATCCCCGTGCAGCTCAACTGGCACCGCGCTAACGCTGACAACTCCACGACGGACAACCCGGATGACTGCAACGCCAGCCTGAACCGGACCTACGCCATCTCCTCGTCCCTCATAAGCTTCTACATTCCCGTGGTGATAATGGTGGGGACGTACACGCGTATTTTCCGCATCGCTCAAACCCAAATCAGACGGATCTCGTCTTTGGAGCGGGCGGCAGGGCCCCGTGCGCAAAACCATCGTCACCGCGCGTCAACGCATGACGAAAGCTCGCTGAAAACGTCCTTTAAGAGAGAAACGAAAGTCTTAAAGACTCTGTCCATCATCATGGGAGTGTTTGTGTTCTGCTGGCTGCCGTTTTTCGTGCTGAACTGCGTGGTGCCGTTCTGCGACCTGGACACGCTCGGCGAGCCGCCTTGCGTCAGCGACACCACCTTCAGCATCTTCGTGTGGTTCGGCTGGGCCAACTCATCGCTGAACCCTGTCATTTACGCCTTCAACGCCGACTTCAGGAAGGCCTTCTCCACCATCCTGGGCTGTAACAAGTACTGCTCCAGCTCCACGGTGGAGGCCGTGGACTTTAGCAACGAGCTGGTGTCTTATCACCACGACACAACCATGCAGAAGGAAGCCTGCGCCATGCCGGGCGCCGGAGCGCAGAGACTCCTGCAGCCACCTCACACAGATGGACATCTGGGGCAGAACATTGACAGAGTTTCTGTCATTTCGGACGATTCCCGCAACCACAGCAACTTACTGCTGCCTGCGATTCTGCAGTATGAGTGCGAGGCGGAAATTTCTTTAGACATGTTGCCCTTTAACTCCTCTGGACCCGTCGACTGTTATAATATCCCGGGTCAAATCCAGGACCTGTGAACATTTCCTGCATGATGCAGAGCCCCCTGCGCAGTTTCCATTAGAGCTGCAACAAATAATTGCCAACTATTTTGATAATCTATTCATATTTGAAGTCAATTTTTAAGCAAAATTGGCAGAAAATGCTAATCTTCAGTCTCTTAAATGTGGAGATTTCCTACTTTTTTTGTTTTATATCTGTTATATATATATATTTAAACTGACTATTTGGGGATTTTGGACAAAATAAGACATTTAAAAACATCCCCCTGGGCTTTAAAAAATAGGGATGGACATTTTTTCATAGTTTTAATTGGATTAATCAAGAAAATAATTATAATAAATAGTTGCAGCCATAGTTTCTACATCATGCCAGGGAGGAACGTCTTTTTGTGCGGATATAACCAAAGTATTATGTTTGATTTTAATCTTTTTCAGAGGACCAATGAGTACAAAAGCAAGAATCTGAGAAAATTCTGTAAAAGCTGAACCATCTTCGGACCCTTCAGATTCAGGTTGGGGGCCTCTCTTCGGGTCTCGACCCTTAAGTTGGAAACCACTGATCTAACAGATCTATATTTTCACAAACAGCAGACTGGACATGTCTACAGAGATACATCATGAGTTGTTGGTCATTTTATATTTGCTAAACATATCTATTTTGTGTTGTTTCCATGTCCTGATGCATATTATAACTTTATTTAAAACAAATCAAATATATGATGAGAGATGTTTCAATAATATTTGCGTGAATTAAAAACTTAAGTTCTGGATTCTTTACATTGTTGGTAATTCATATCAGCACACAGCGGCTTTTAGACATGTTTCTGTTGTTTGCTAGCAGACAGAATTGACGAGGAGGAAGCCTTCACACAATACAAGTCAGCGGAGAGCGGAGAGATGTTCTCCCTCTCTGGCGGGGGCGGGACTTAACCCTGATGTTGTCCAAGAGTCAAATTTGACCCGTTCTCCAAACTTCTATATCAGAAATATGGGTTTCTTTTTAACCAAATTTCAATCAGGAGAGACTTCATTAGCAAATATGAACATATTATTGTATCAACCAGCACAAAATGGGAATTGTATAATCTCTGGAGATTGAACTCCATCAAAACCATAGGCTACGTCATGAAGGGTAGATGAACCCAAACATATCCCCCGATGGAGTCCAGACACTGGTGGTGGTGGTGGTGGTGGAAGTGGACAGGAACCAATCGAGAGCCAAGCGCTGACGATAGCCGAGGACGTGGGCGAGACTATCGGTGGTTGAAGGGGAGGAGGCGGGACTCTATTCCTGCAACGACAACCGACAGCCGCACAGGAGAGAGCAGATTTAAAACAGGATGTCACGCTGTGATAGGCTCGTGACAAATGCCCGACTCTGATTGGTTTAACTAACGACACAGCTGAATCTAATTGACTACTGACAAGTGACATGCTTAAAAAGAGCTGATCAACTAGGAGTGACGAAAAAGGAATATGAAGTCTTCCTGTAAGAACTTACGCTGAGCTACATTGCGCAAAAATATTAAGTACAATTGAAAGTACTCGATTACTACTTTCACTGAATTGTGGGTATTCAATTTTATAGCATTTGAAAAAATGTAAATGGTTTCAAAACCTGATTCTCCATCAACATATGTTCCTCTAATATTAGTCAAAATCATTCATCATTTCAAAATGAGGTATAATCTCTTATAAATACATGTAAAACTATTGGTAATAAGTTGTTGTTAGTGAAAAATAGCATCGAAAACGTGGAAAAAAGTGACAAAAACTGCAGAAAATGTGTCAAAAAGTGTTAATTTTGAGCCAAAAGGACAACTAGTGCTGGTCGACCAGGAGACAACACAAGGGTTAAATGCGCTCTGTCTCTATTTCTCACACAGGAAATAAAGTCTAACGTCTGCGCGCAGTAGCTGACAGTCACACATGATGGATTGGACTAGGTGACTGTCGGCGGCTCTAAAGTCCAATTAATTCAGTGATCGAGTGACATTTTGAACGTTTGTTTGATGTGAATGCCCGGGTCCTGCAGCACTCCCTGAACTGGCCTTTGATATGTTAAAAACGGCCGATAGAACAAGAAAACATTAATTGATAACAATCACATCATTAGTCTAAGTGCCTAATTGGTCCTTCGGGTAATTGCGAGCATTTTTTGTTGCAAAGGTCGTTCATTGAGACTCAAATCAAACACGAAGCTGAACAACAAGAGATGAGACGGAGGGAAGTGTTTGAATGACCTAAGGTCTAACAGTGAGTGTTTGTGTTGAAATGTTTCCCTCCAGACGTGTGGTTAGACTAAAAGTTGAATAATTTCAATTCTTTTATCTGCTGCTATCGACTGGCAGCACTCAACAGATGCCGAACCGGACTTTGGTCTGGAATAAACATTGAAAACATTTTAAAGCTCAAACATGATCAGATACGTTTGGTTATTATTCCCCATTTGACTGGATGCTGGTGCATAAGATTGATATTGCATATCATGCTTCTCTGCGGTTCATTACTAACTGTAGGGTCTTGACCCATCATTGTGAACTGTATTCTCGAGTGGGATGGCCTTCTTTGTCCTCCAGGAGGCTGGGTCACTGGTATACTTTCATTTATAAGGCCATGCTTGGTCTTTTGCCTTCCTACATCTGTAACTTAATCTCACGGAGGAGTGTTGGCTCTCACTGTTTGCGTTCGAATGATCTTTTGTTGCTCGCTGTTCCACTTGCCCGTACAGAACTGGGAAAAAGGGCTTTTGTTCATTCAGCCCCCCACACATGGAACATGTTGCAGAAAGACTGGGAATTGACTGAATTACTTTCATTTAACGCTTTTAAGTCCAGATTGAGAGCACTTGAGTCGATCTTTTGTAATTGCGTTTCATAATGTATATGTATATGTAATTCTATTGTATGTTTGTAACTTTTTTGCTGCTTCTTGGCCAGGACTCCCTTGAAAAAGAGGTTCTTAATCTCAATGGGATGTTCCTGGTTAAATAAAGGTAAAATAAAAAAAATTTCAAAGAGAGGCGAAGTCCCTCCCGTTCCGACGGACCAAAACGGGACCTTAGTTTGGAAAAAATATGTACGGTAGTGAACGGAGAAAGACCAATTATTTTTGGATCCTCTTTGAATTGAGCCGTGAATTAAAACATATGATCAATATGTCAAATATGACCCATTTTCAAATGATCTAATTCAGAAATATGGGTTTCTTTTTAACAAAATAACCCCAAAATAACATGGATGGTTCCCTGCAACGGTCTTCGCAAGTACAATGAATTGATCAGTACTTTCATTGAATTTTGAGTGTTATATTTAATATTATAGCATTTGAAAAACACCAGTCTCTGATTATCCATCAACATTATGTTCCTCTAATATTAGTCAAAATAATTCATACTTTCAGCTTTTTTTTATTTAGGTATAATTTCATATAAAGGAGGTTTGTTGACCATGAATTAAAACAAATAAGTGTACAACTATAGTGGTTAGAAGGTGGTGTTAGAGGTAGTAAGAAAAAAGTGTCAAACGTCGAAAACGGAAGCAAAAGATTGCAAAGTGTCAGAAAACAGGACCAAAAATGTCAGAAAAAGTCCATTTTCTATTTTGACCCGAGAAGACATGGTCGGCAGGAAGACAACACGAAGGTTATAGGATACTTTTTCAAGTGAAGAAAGTCTCAGTTGGTCGGTAAAAGTGTTGGAAGTACAAGACTACACACTTGGAAGTCGCATGGGTGACGTCTCTCCGAAGCTGGTACCGGGATGTAACATTACGCACACCTTCGTTCTCTTCCCGGCTGATAAAAAGCACCAGGTAAGATAACGTTACGTGTGTTCGGGAACAGAGCTAAGCTAGCGAGCGAGGTGACGTATATTGTGCAAGACGAGAGCTGTATAGAGCGGTATGTCTATTATCGGACATCGCATATCACCTGACCATTCACACACACACGGCATGTGCGTGCCGGTGTAAACAGGATACAGATTGTCTGATATGACTTTGCGGTTCAAAATCATGGATGTATACGTTGAAAATACTTTGGATAAAGAACACCATTGTCGAAAAGTAAGACATGGGATTTATTTGCTTGGACTGATGACAAAGTGGAACCGTTACTGAAAGATATGTAAGCCTACCTAAGCGAAGTTGTTTCCAAAAGTCTCCGTTTGTGCCCGTGCAGACTTCAAAGCAACCCAGAGGTTTTCAAACCAAAACGGGGGAAGCAATGTTTCCAAATTTTACAATTTTAGGGGCTCTGAAATGCTGGAGTAGTGTGGGCACAAAGGGTTAGGGTAAACGTAGCAGAAGTTGTTTTTAAACCAAAATGTAGTAGTGTAGATGTAACCTTACAGTCAGGGATGCACCGAATCCAGGATCCAGCTTCTGATTGGCTGAATATTGGGCTTTTTGACGGGGTTGGGTTTCTGCAGAATATTAGAACTTCTTCCCAGTGAACCGACCCCTACGCTTGCACTCCGCGCGCTACGCTGGTCGCCGTAATGACGGCGCCGTTGATTACGGGAAGGTGTTAACGTAGGTGGAGCGTTCAATGCAGCCGGCTGTGAGGAAGTGGAAATGGAACTGGTGAGCAGAAAAAGTGATGTTTGGCAGCACTTTCAGTCAAAAGAAGGCCGTTCAAGTCCAGCTACATGTTCAATCTGCAATGCTGATTAGTCTGGTGGTGGCGAGGACCCTAAACAATACACAACATCACCGCTGTTACAACATCTGGTATCAAACATCTGGAAGAATACGAGTTGTGATGAAGGAATCTACAGACAGCAGCCAGAATGCAGTAACTTCAGGTATGGCAAAGGAAGGACAGTCCCTGCTGACTTCATTAATGTGTTGACTGAGTTCATGGACTGAGGATGGGAGGAGGACTCAGCAGAATCTCAACCACTGGATTCAGTATTTGGCCAAACCCCAAAAATCTGGATTCGATGCATCCTTAGTTACAATAGTCGAGGGCCCCCTTCACACCTGGTATTAACGTGTGATCTGTATCTGTTTCCCAGATTGCATTTAAAACCAAATGTAAATGGGTCTAGGTCACAAGACAATGGTAAATGACAAAGCACAAAGTTCTCATGGTCAGATTTTTTATTAATACTTTTGAAACGTGTAAACAGTTCCAGGAAGCTGAAGCTCTCAGTCACCAAGTTCACCTGCAAAACAAGGAAAAGGAGGTTAGTGATGATAAAAAATATAACGTCGAAATAGGCTAGAACGTCTCATTCCTTTGCGTAATAAATATAAATTCACATTTGAGAAAAAACCCAGAAACTGATAGCACGGCGAGAAGCCATTCCATCTGCAACTGCGCCATGAAACAGAGCTGGTTTAAAAATCAGCCAAGTATCCCTTTAAGTGTATGCTATATTTAAAATATTTTTGACCGTTTTACCTTGTGGACAGCCCTTTCAGACGGGAAAGGAATGAAGTAGTTATTGTTGGGAATTACACTCTCCCTGTGCCCGAAGGGCTGTCAAATCTGACTCCTATTTTGTAATTCCCGCATTTTCTTTGTATGGACATTCACTCTACACAGGAATTAATCAGAGACGATAGGTTCAGGTAACTATATCTTTTACCCAGTTAAGCATAAGAGTTCTACAACAGATCTATGGGATCACAAAATCAGAGACTAAGCTTCCATAGCAATAGACAGAAAGTCAGAGCTCGGTCCACCAGATTCTTGTGTGAATTGAGCCCCGTCCTATTCTTACCCTAGTCTTTTATTTTCTTCTTGCAGGGCGGCGTCTTCTTGTCTCTAGGCAGAGACTGTTATCTTTGCACAACACACGCCTGTGTTGCACAGCTTCCTTTTCTTATACACATTTCCTGTTTTTCTACCCAACTGTCTGGTACATAATGTTCCTTTCGTAGCATATAAGGCTTACTCTATATTTAACGACTTAAGCTTAACCATCTGTGCATCAGAGTTCTTCTTTGTGAGGGGAATGCAAATATGCCTTGCAAGTCTGCAATGAGCACAAACACTACTGCACAATATACTCCTGAGACTTGTACGTCTTAACAAGCTTCTTAATATTCTACATTAACTATGCTCTCTTCAAAGCCATTACACTTCTTTGATAAAAAAGTAATTCAAAAGTAATTTTACCATGCAGAACATTCACCGTTTCTGCTTTACTGTTGCCTCAATCCGTAAGTTTGGTGGCGAGTGTGCAGTAAAGCAGGCGTTTTACTGAACTGTTGAGAGAGAGAGTTGAGCCACATTTTTCAGTTGATCTACGTTCCAACCCTCACCTATGTTCATGAGCTTTGGGTAGTGACCGAACGTTGCGGATAGAAGTGGCCGAAATTACTTTTCTCCATAGGAGTAGAGGCGCTCCTCCTTCACGTTGAAAAGAAGCCAGCCGAGGTGGTTCGGGCATATGGTAAGGATGCCTCCTGGGCGACTTACAGGTGTAACATGATTATTAATGCTTCCACTTGCCATAAGTGTATTTGTGTACTTTGGTTTAGTGTTCTGCCCCTTTAAAGCAACACCAAAGATTCTTTTGTACCTTAAAATAATGTTTCCAAAACGGTTTCAGTGGTTCATCAACTGGTAACAGGGTGAACGGCACTTCTGCATTCACTTTGCGGCTCTCTATCGGCTATAACCGCACTATGCTAGTTTGCCAGATTGGGTAGCGGATCTGTAGTTCGAATGAGAACGATAATGGACAATTCCACTTCCAACCTGTATGGGGACCGAAGAGGAAAAGTTCTTTGGTGTGGCTTTAAAGTATGTGCGCGGTTGTTGTCAAGGGAATGGAACGCACGTTACGTTCTTCCCAGTTCAACCTACCTTTTTAAGCGGTAAGCCATGAAATATAACACAGTGGAGATTAGTTTAAGTTCATGTTGATGTATACTGTGTGTGCCTGGAGGAGAACTGTGGACAAATATCAAGTGCAATGGTTGATTTACTCATTTCTGATCTGAAAACGGCATATAAACTATGTTGCTAACTATTTTTGCCATCTGCTATGTCTTACGTGTGTGTGGGAACGTTGTAGAAATATTTTTTTAACAAAATGTGTGTATGTGCTCGTTGCAAAAGAGCTGTGTGCAGTTATTTAGGAGGTGGTTAAAAGTACTCCGGGTGACCTCTGATGCACAGAAGGTTAAGCTTAAATCATAAAAATAGTTTAAGCCTTATATGGCATAATAGTGCATTGTTTAAAGGTTACGAGAACAGAAGAGGAAGTTGCACCACACAGAGGCCCCGACCTTGGCATATGTGTGTGTGAAGATAACAGTTTCTGCCTAGAAACCTCCCTGTGAGGATAGGATAAAAGCTTCTGGGAGAGAATAGATCGGAATTCAATTCGGAGGACATCTTGGTGGACCAGCTCTGACTTTATGTCTGCTGCTAGGGAAACTTAGTCTCTGTTTGTGAACCCACAGCTGTGTTGTAACTCTTATGCTGGACTCATTGCTTAACGGATCCTTGTGTTTTGGTCAACCGATAGAAAGAAGGCGCGGAATTAATTAACTGGAGTCAGATTAGACTCCATGTCTAGCATCATCACTGCCGTGGATGTATGTTTAACAGAGGGCTGAATGCACTTTTCTGTTACCGGAATAAAGTGACAGCTTATCTGGGATTACTGGCCTGTGGTGTCTCTAACACAACACAGGCAACCACCGAGACTGGAACCCGGATCAGTTTAAAGACTCTAACTTTTACATTACCATCCTTGAGTCACTGGTGGAGTCCAGCCTGGTGCATTGGCGGGCTGTCCTCTTACAGGCACAGTCACTGGTGGAGTCCAGCCTGGTGCATTGGCGGGCTGTCCTTCTTTGGATCCAGTCACTGGTGGAGTCCTGCCTGGTGCATTGGCGGGCGTGGAGGCAGAGGCTGGGAAAGGGTATAATGGGATGTATGTGGTGCGGGAAAATACTTGTTGTACACGCTTGTAGCTATTTTTGGAGCGGGTGATGTAGGTTGGAGACGGAAAGAAATGTTGCATCTCACTCCCGCTATGTGGCGTCTCGGACTCAAGTTGAGGAGAGCCAAACTCTGGGAACGAGGCGTCAGGAGCAGCAGCTGAAGGATTGCATCCAAGAACTGGGACAGGGGTTGCAAATTAGTCATGGCTATAAACCTGTATGCATGGCATCTACTTTGTATTCTTTATAAAGCAATGTCCCTGTCAAATAAACATTAAATAAAAATCTGTGTTTTGGCTTACTTGATCTGAAATTAAAGACCGATGAGATTAGTCTTTAGAGGAGTTGGGTGAAAAGTTAAAAGTAAAGAAGTAGAACTGAGTAGCAAGTAAAGCTTGCCAATCAGAATGTTGTGGAGTACGATTGTCTCAATGCCTTGAAGGCAAATGCTGAGTCTTTGGATAGTGAGACATATTTTGATTTGTAAAATAAGGCTGCACACAGGAGAGCTTACGATAAAAAGATTGTTGGGAGACTTACCACCACATAGCATAGGGGGCATGTTGGCAGGATTATGGAAGTTTGGAGGATGGGCAGGTGGAAAAGCCTGGAAATGCTGATCGTCTCGGGTCTCTTGGTCAAGATAAAGCCAGCCGCTGGCAGAAGCGGTCACTTCACCTAAAACAGAAGACAGATATGATTTGTGCAGGAGGGGTCGAGTGCTGGGCTACAAACTCCAATTCCACTGAAGTTGGGACGTTGTGTAAAATGTAAATAAAAACAGAATACAATTATTTGCAAATCCTTTTCAACCTATATTCAAGCTGGGACAGGGGCAACAAAAGACTGGGAAAGTTGAGGAATGCTCAAAAGGTTACTTGGTCATGATTGGGTGTAAAAGGAGCATCCCTAAAAGGCTCAGTCGTTCACAAGCAAGGATAGGGCGAGGTTCACCACTTTGTGAACAACTGCGTGAGCAAATAGTTTGACTTGCACTTCCAAATTTTATGAATTATTATTGGGCGAAATCTATCCGTTTCTTTGCATCAGTGTTAGATGATACTGCTTTGTTGTTGAATGGGCTGGAGATTGAGCGAGAGGACTGTCTGCCATACTCAATTGGTGCTGTAATTTCAACTCTGATTCCTCTTAACAGAACATGTTACAAGCACAACCCGGTAATACATGACACAATAAGGACTTAGAAACAGATATCAAAGAACTTCAAACTCAGAGCGATCTCGCTCTGGTTGCCAATAGCAGTGAACCCTTCCCTCCTTCTTGTCTAGACACGGCTTTTGATATGTGGAAAGAACTCTGTGTTCGTAACGTAAGGGATTTATATATAGAAGGATCATTTGCATCTTTTCATCAGCTACAACAAAAATATGGTCTACCCAAACACCATTTATTCAGATTCTTTCAAGTAAGAACTTATGTAAGAACACATCTTCCTCAGTTTGAGAGAGCAGGGCCAGATAAGTTGGATGAATGCCTAGGTGAGTTAGGGAGGTCAGATCACAATATATCCTGTTTATATGATAAGTTGCAAGAGATAAGGGTCAGTGTATATTTTGGTCATTCGATTTTCATTTCACAAACAGGTATTAAAAGACTAATGGTTATTTGAAATACAAGGCGTTTTTTCCTTTTCATGGTCAAAAGGGGATGGGAGAAATTTAAAATATGCTTTGATTAATTTGGAGGGACTTTTATTTCATAATGTCACATTTCTTTATTAGCCTCTCTCCCTGCCTACCTCTGACTCTCTGTCTCTTCCCGCCGCAGACAACTTCGCCCGAAGAGAGTCAAACCAGCTGAGGAAATAGACTTTCAGTTCACGGCTGTAACGTTACTGTTACATTAACGTTAGCGTTACAGCGCCAAAGTCTGATCCCAGCAAACTTTCTGTTGCTGCCGTTAAGCTTGCTGATCTGGCAGAAAGTCACCGGCAGTTCGGGATCAGATCATGGGGATCAGACCTCCGGTGCTGGGTCAAATGGACCTTCTTCACAGCAGACATTTTGACTTGTCATAGTAGGAAAAGCACAGCTGAAATTGATAACCTTAACGATGGCTCAATTCCATCAAGTGTCCCAGTAAGCTAGTTCAGTGAGTCAGCATGAACAATACCAGGACCTCTCCTAAGTGGAATGCATCCATCATTAAGAGTTCCACCTACAAAGCTTCAACAATTAGTGTCCTCCGTTCCCTAATGCTTATTGGGTGTTGTTAAAAGAAAAGGTGATGTAACACAGTAGTAAACATGCCACTGCCCCAAATGTTATGGGACGTGTTGTAGGCATCAAATTCAAAATTAATATTTGCAAAAAAACAATAAAGTTTATCAAGCTTCTGAACTTATCTGGCTGACCTTCATGTGTCAGTGTAGACAAGAAAAGAAGTAGAACTGAGTAGCAGTAAGGCTTGCTAATCACAAATCTCCAACCACATTCTCAGAATGTCTTGAAGGCAAATGCTGAGTCTTTACATAATAAGACATATTTTGCTTTGACTGTACACAGGAGAGCTAAGAAAATAACAATGTTGGACACCTAGCATTACCTGTTCCAGAGAGCTTTTTAAGCTCCATTAACCAGTAACTGGTGCCATCTGTGAGAATGAGTGGTTGACCTAAAACCAAAGACAGATAAGATTAGTCCAAGAGAGTTCAAGTGTAAAGATACAATTCAACCTTCTAAAGTAATCATGCTTAGCTTCATGAGTCAGTGGACAGAAGTAAAGAAGTAGAACTGAGTAGCAAGTAAAGCTTGCCAATCAGAACGTTGTGGAGTACGATTGTCTCAATGCCTTGAAGGCAAATGCTGATCCTTGGATAGTGAGACATATTTTGATTTGTTAAATAAGGCTGCACACAGGAGAGCTTACGATAAAAAGATTGTTGGGAGACTTACCGCCACATGGCATAGGGGGCATGTTGGCAGGATTAGAGCCGCCACCTGGTTTGAAGGATTGAGGATGGGCAGGTGGAGAAGACTTTTGGTCAAAAAAAACCCAGCCGCTGACAGAAGCGGTCACTTGACCTAAAACAGAAGACAGACATGATTTGTGCAGGAGGGGTCGAGTGCTGGGCTACAAACTCCAATTCCACTGAAGTTGGGACGTTGTATAAAACGTAAATAAAAGCAGAATACAATTATTTGCAAATCCTTTTCAACCTATATTCAATTGAACACTCTATAAAGACAACATATTTAATGTTCAAACTGATTAACTATTGTTTTTTGCAAATATTTACTCATTTTGAATTTGATGAGAAAAGCTGGGACAGGGGCAACAAAAGACTGGGACAACTGCGTGAGCAAATAGTCCAACAGTTTAAAAACGATTCTCAATGTACTATTGTTAGGAATTTAGGGATTTCATCATTTACAGTCCATAATATCATCAAAAATATCCAGAGAATCTGGAGAAATATCTGCATGTAAGCGGCAAGTCCGAAAACCAACGCTGAATATCCGTAACCTTCGATCCCTCAGGCGGCACTGCATTAAAAACCGACATCAGTATGTGAAGGATATTACCAAGTGCGCTCAGCAGGACTTCGGAAAACTATTGCCAGTTAACGCAGGTTGTCGTACATCTTCAAGTGCAAGTTAAAACTCTACCATGCAACGCAAAGCCATTTATCAACAACACCCAGAAACGCTGCCAGCTTCTCTGGGCCCGAGCTCATTTGAAATGGACTGACGCAAAGTGGAAAAGTGTGCTGTGGTCTGACAAGTCCATATTTCACTTTGTTTTTGGAAATCATGGACGTCATGTCCTCCGGGCCAAAGAGGAAAAGAAAAAGGAAAATCCAGATTGTTACCAGCGCTAAGTTCAAAAGCCAGCATCTGTGATGGTATGGGGGTGTGTTAGTGCCCATGGCATGGGTAACTTGCACGGCTGTGAAGGCACCATTTATACCAAAAAGGTTTTGGAGCAACATATGCTGCCAAAGTCTTTGTTAGCGACGTTTCTGCTTATTTCAGCAAGACAATGCCAAGCCACGTTCTGTACGTGTTACAACAGTGTGGCTTCGTAGTAAAAGAGTGTGGGAACTAGACTGGTCTGCCTGCAGACCAGACCTGTCTCCCATTGAAAATGTGTGGTGCATTATATGAAGTGCAAAATACGACAACGGAGACCCCAGACTGTTGAGCAACTGAAGTCGTACATCAAGCAAGAATGGGAAAGAGTTCCACCTACAAAGCTTCAACAATTAGTGTCCTCCGTTCCCTAATGCTTATTGGGTGTTGTTAAAAGAAAAGGTGATGTAACACAGTAGTAAACATGCCACTGCCACAGATTTTTTAGGACGTGTTGCAGGCATCAAATTCAAAATGAGTGAATATTTGCAAAAAAACAGTTTATCAGTTTGAACATTAAATATCTTGTCTTTGTAGTGTTTTCAACTGAATATAAGTTGAAAAGGAATTGCAAATCATTGTGTTTTGATTTACATTTTACACAATGACCCAACTTCATTGGAATTGGGGTCTGTATTATTCAAGCTTCTTAACTTATCTGGCTGACCTTCATGTGTCAGTGTAGATAAGAAAAGAAGTAGAACTGAGTAGCAGTAAGGCTTGCTAATTACAAATCTCCAACCACATTGTCACAATGTCTTGAAGGCAAATGCTGAGTCTTTACATAAGACATATTTTGCTTTGACTGTACACAGGAGAGCTAAGAAAATAACAATGTTGGACCCCTAGCATTACCTGGTTTAGTGAGCGTTTTGAGGTCCATTAACCAGTGACCCTTGTCATCTGTGGGACAGATGAAAATAAAGACAGATAAGATTAGTCCAAGAGGGAATGAGTGTAAAGATACAATTCAACCTTCTAAAGTAATCATGCTTAGCTTCATGAGCCAGTGGACACAAGTAAAGAAGTAGAACTGAGCAGCAAATGAAGCTTGCCAATCAGAACGTTTTGGAGTACGATTGTCTCAATGCCTTGAAGGCAAATGCTGAGTCTTTGGATAGTGAGACATATTTTGATTTGTTAAATAAGGCTGCACACAGGAGAGCTTACGATAAAAAGATTGTTGGGAGACTTACCATCACATGGCATAGGGGGCATGTTGGCATATTTAGAGCCGCCACCTGGTTTGAAGTTTGGAGGATGGGCAGGTGGAGAAGCCCGGAAATGCAGATTGCCTTGGGTGTCTTGGTCAACAAAAAGCCAGCCGGTGGCAGTAGCGGTCACTTGACCTAAAACCGAAGACAGATACAATTTGTACAGGAGGGGTCAAGCCATCAATTTTCGTAAAACAGCCCATATTTGACCTCTACATAGTTAATTCCTCACATAAAAAAGTCTCAGAAGTGAATATAGTGATGAAATAGCAGACAAACAATGTATACAATTTCTGAGCTCTGCACGACCTATTCAGAAGACTACCTGATCTCAGGTCAGTGGTGTATGTAAATATTGGGGTATGACAAAGATGGAGACTATAGCCAAATAAAGAGGAGCCACTGAGTTGACGTCAACTCGGTGGCTTATTGAGATTCGCCCGTTTTCAGCAGCAGTTTCAAATTGTGAGATTTGCAGAGGAAAGAGGAGTCAATGGGATTTTGAAGTTCTATGTATGTCCTAATTACCCTCCAAACTGTTGTTATTCAACTATGACAAGATAAAATCGGTTTTGCATTATAACACCCCTTTAACTGTACACAGGTGAGCTAAGAAAATAACAATGCTGGACACCTAGCATTACCTGTTTCAGAGAGCTTTTTAAGCTCCATTAACCAGTAACCGGTGTCAGCTATGAGACTGACTCCTTGACCTGAAACCAAAGACAGATAAGATTAGTCCAAGAGGGGGCGAGTCAAAAGATACAATTCAACCTTCTAAAGTAATCATGCTTAGCTTCATGAGTCAGTGGACACAAGTAAAGAAGTAGAACTGAGTAGCAAGTAAAGCTTGCCAATCAGAACGTTGTGGAGTACGATTGTCTCAATGCCTTGAAGGCAAATGCTGAGTCTTTGGATAGTGAGACATATTTTGATTTGATAAGGCTGCACACAGGAGAGCTTACGATAAAAAGATTGTTGGGAGACTTACCATCACATGGCATAGGGGGCATGTTGGCAGGATTAGAGCCGCCACCTGGTTTGAAGGATTGAGGATGGGCAGGTGGAGAAGCCTCTAGGTCAAAAAAAACCCAGCCGCTGGCAGAAGCGGTCACTTGACCTAAAACAGAAGACAGATATGATTTGTGCAGGAGGCGTCGAGTGCTGGGCTACAAACTCCAATTCCACTGAAGTTGGGACGTTGTATAAAACGTAAATAAAAGCAGAATACAATTATTTGCAAATCCTTTTCAACCTATATTCAACTGAATACAATACAAAGACAAGATATTTAATGTTCAAACTGATACACTATTGTTTTTTGCAAATATTTACTCATTTTGAATTTGATGAAAACAAGCTGGGACAGGGGCAACAAAAGACTGGGAAAGTTGAGGAATGCTCAAAAGGTTACTTGGTCATGATTGGGTAAAAAAATGTTAGATGTAATAGCAAATTCTGTACAGAAACAGAACATTTTATGTTTGTCTATTTTTCCACTTTTAACAGCTGAGTAAATAAAGAAACTGAAAAGGGAAAGTTGGTCAATTCTTCTCTTTCTTAACCAAGCAAAACATCTTTTGCATAAACATACCCTTATAGTCTTTGTTACTCTACAGCAAATTATAATATATGGGCCTAACACATTCAGCCAGTAGGAACAGAAGAACACACCAGAATAGGCCTATTTAGTAAGCAGGATTTGATGGTAGCATTCCTACACTTAAGGTGCAATTCAATGTGGAAGTAATCCAATTATTCAGAATACATTACTCAGATTGAGTAATGTAACAGAATATGTTACATATTACATTTTTGGGCATTTATTATGTATTCTGTAACAGAATATGTTTTGAAAGTATCCTTCCCAACACTGCCCATGGGATGGGTAACTTGCAAAGCTGTGAAGGCACAATTAATACCAAAAGGTACACTCAGGAGCAACATATGCTGCCATCCAAGCAAAGTCTTTGTTAGGGACCTCACTGCTTATTTCAGCAAGACAATGCCAAGCCACATTCTGTATGTGTTACAACAGTGTGGCTTTGTAGTAAAAGAGTGTGGGTACTAGACTGGTCTGCCTGCAGACCAGACCTGTCTCCCATTGAAAATGTGTGGCGCATTATATGAAGTGCAAAATACGACAACGGAGACCCCAGACTGTTGAGCAACTGAAGTCGTACATCAAGCAAGAATGGGAAAGAGTTCCACCTACAAAGCTTCAACAATTAGTGTCCTCCGTTCCCTAATGCTTATTGGGTGTTGTTAAATGAAAAGGTGATGTAACACAGTAGTAAACATGCCACTGCCCCAGATGTTATGGGACGTGTTGTAGGCATCAAATTCAAAATTAATATTTGCAAAAAAACAATAAAGTTTATCAAGCTTCTGAACTTATCTGGCTGACCTTCATGTGTCAGTGTAGACAAGAAAAGAAGTAGAACTGAGTAGCAGTAAGGCTTGCTAATCACAAATCTTTTTTAGGACGTGTTGCAGGCATCAAATTCAAAATGAGTGAATATTTGCAAAAAAAAAACAATAAAGTTTATCGTTTGAACATTAAATATCTTGTCTTTGTAGTGCCTTCAACTGAATATAGGTTGAAAAGGAATTGCAAATCATTGTGTTTTTATTTATGTTTTACACAATGACCCAACTTCATTGGAATTGGGGTCTGTATTATTCAAGCTTCTGAACTTATCTGGCTGACCTTCATGTGTCAGTGTAGACAAGAAAAGAAGTAGAACTGAGTAGCAGTAAGGCTTGCTAATTACAAATCTCCAACCACATTGTCATAATGTATTGAAGGCAAATGCTGTCTTTATATAGTAAGACATATTTTGCTTTGAGGAGGAGAGTTAAGAAAATAAGAATGTTGGACACCTAGCACTACCTGTTTCAGTGAGCTTTTTGAGGCCAACTGACCAGTAACTGGTGTCATCTCTGGGACCGCATACTTGACCTGAAACCAAAGACAGATAAGATTAGTCCAAGAGGGTTTGGGTGTAAAGATACATTTCAACCTTCTAAACTAATCATGCTTAGCTTCATGAGCAAGTGCACACAAGTAAAGAAGTAGAACTGAGCAGCAAATAAAGCTTGCCAATCAGAACGTTGTGGAACACGATTGTCTCAATGCCTTGAAGGCAAATGCTGAGTCTTTGGATAGTGAGACAACTTCACTCTGGGATGTACACAGGAGAGCTAAGCAAATAAAGATTGATTGTAGACTTACCACCACTTGTTGCAGGAAGCTGTTGGGCCGGATAAGTGACTTGGCCACCAGAGCTTGAGGTTGCTGGAGCCTGAACAAACTGGAAGACTGGAGGAACCCAGCCTGTGTTACTGCTTGGTTGACCTGAACCTGAAACAGAAGACAAGATAAGATTTGTGCAGGAGGGGTCAAGTGTAAAGTAAAAATTCAAGCTTCTGAACTAATCTGTTATGGGTTGGTTGTGTTCTCCCTTCTTGTGTTTGTTTTCTTTCTTTTTATCTTTTTCCCCTTTTTCTTTTTTCCCTGTTGTGTCTGTCTGTTTTCGTCTGTACCTGAGGCTGCTAGAGGCGTGGCTATGGATCTAGGTCAAGGGGCGTGGCCATTCACTCCTGCTGTTTCACTCAGCTGCAGCTCATTCCAGTCATCACCTCGGCAGTATATCCACCCGGGCTGTTCACGTCTCCAGAGCCAGATCGTTAAAACTACTCAGTTGGTAACATTGGCTCAGTGCATCTTACTAGCGTTTCTGTTAAGTCCCAGCTCTTTCCTAACTCTGTTTGCTCTCCTGACTCAGACTCACTCCGACTCAGCAGCTCCCTACAATCTTCTGAAGGATCTGCTTCGCTGCCTCCCTGCCGTGACCAGTCCCACATGTTGCTCTGCCACCAGTTGCTGATTACATCCACCCTTCACAGCTCACCTGGATCTCCTCTGGTTTTCGCTTCTCGAGTCAGGACTGAACCCCTCCAATCTACCAGCTCCCTAATCCCAGTTCTGCCTGGATTCCTCTCTGTCTGCCTGCCTCACGTATTGTACCAACCTGAAGCTACAACTCCCTAAACTCCCCCTCTTCGCACAATTGATTTTTGACTGTCTAATAAATCTCTCTGAACAGCCATCTGCCTCTGTGTGTGTGTGTCTCAGCGTTTTGGGTCAAACGGCTAACCTAACATAATCATGCTAAGCTTTATAAGTCAGTGTAGACAAGTAAAGAAGTAGAACCGAGTAGCAATAAAGCTGGCTAATCAGAAATCTGGAATGAAATGCTCTTAATGCTTTAAAGGCAGTTGCTGAGTCTTTACATAATAAGACTTTGACTCTTTTGCTTTGACTGTACACAGGAGCGTTTTGAAAATAAAACTGTGGGAGGGAGACTTACCACCACTTGTTGCAGGAAGCTGTTGGGCCGAATAAGTGACTTGGCCACCAGAGCTTGAGGTTGCCGGAGCGTTAACAACCTGCAGGCCTTGTGGAACCCAGCC
This sequence comes from Zingel zingel, assembly GCA_023566125.1. Classification (NCBI taxonomy): domain Eukaryota; kingdom Metazoa; phylum Chordata; class Actinopteri; order Perciformes; family Percidae; genus Zingel; species Zingel zingel. The sequence continues at coordinate 1,595,395 of CM042334.1, read as the reverse complement.
TGTGTTACTGCTTGGTTGACCTAAAACAGAAGAAGAGGTAAGATTTCAGGGCTCCAGACTGAAAATTTTAGGGGCGCAACCAGAAAATTTAGGGGCACGCACCGTAAATCAACATGCTAACCAAATATTCATATTTCTACTAATTTCCACTGTATTACTAATAAATACTTTGATAATAGATACAGAAATTACAATGTGCTGTTTCAATTTCAGTGTCACTTTTGAAGAAGCAACATAGAAGGTTAACTGACAGCACCATCGTTGTCATGAAAAACAAAACAAACAAAAAAAAATATATATATATATATATATATATATATATATATATATATATATATATATATATATATATATATAGCAGCTCTAGTCTACAATTACAATGAATTTCAACTTCAAATTAAAGATGCATTGTTTAGGCTACTACTGAACCAATATTGGTACCGATACCTGAAATCCGGTTCCGTTACCCAACGGTACCTTTTTTTTGGTACTTTTCTTCTATAATTACAAAACAATTATTTCAGTTGTAAAAATGATTGTCAAACCTATTTATCCCATGTACTTAGAACATTATATTATTTTATTAATTAAACAAAATCCTCCTCCTCCCAAAACCATCCCTACAAAATATTACATTGAATAATTATTCATTTCTTACTCACTGTAACTTTTATTCTTTTATTTGTATATTCTTTTTTAACCGGTTTTATTTTCATGAGCATTTTTAATTGCTCTTTAATGTTTCATGTAAAGCACTTTGAGTTGCCCTGTTGCTGAAAGGTGCTGTAGAAATAAAGTTGCCCTGTTGCTGAAAGCTGCTGTAGAAATAAAGTTGCCCTGTTGCTGAAAGGTGCTGTAGAAATAAAGTTGCCCTGTTGCTGAAAGGTGCTGTAGAAATAAAGTTGCCCTGTTGCTGAAAGGTGCTGTAGAGATAAAGTTGCCCTGTTGCTGAAAGCTGCTGTAGAAATAAAGTTGCCCTGTTGCTGAAAGGTGCTGTAGAAATAAAGTTGCCCTGTTGCTGACAGCTGCTGTAGAGATAAAGTTGCCCTGTTGCTGAAAGGTACTGTAGAAATAAAGTTGCCCTGTTGCTGAAAGGTGATGTAGAGATAAAGTTGCCCTGTTGCTGAAAGGTGCTGTAGAGATAAAGTTGCCCTGTTGCTGAAAGGTGCTGTAGAAATAAAGTTGCCCTGTTGCTGAAAGCTGCTGTAGAGATAAAGTTGCCCTGTTGCTGAAAGGTACTGTAGAAATAAAGTTGCCCTGTTGCTGAAAGGTGCTGTAGAGATAAAGTTGCCCTGTTGCTGAAAGGTGCTGTAGAAATAAAGTTGCCCTGTTGCTGAAAGGTGCTGTAGAAATAAAGTTGCCCTGTTGCTGAAAGGTGCTGTAGAAATAAAGTTGCCCTGTTGCTGAAAGGTGCTGTAGAAATAAAGTTGCCCTGTTGCTGAAAGGTGCTGTAGAGATAAAGTTGCCCTGTTGCTGAAAGGTACTGTAGAAATAAAGTTGCCCTGTTGCTGAAAGGTGCTGTAGAAATAAAGTTGCCCTGTTGCTGAAAGGTACTGTATCGTCCTTCTTCCCTTCTCCCCTTCTCCCCCTCCACTGGTAAGCCTCAGCCCTAATTATTATTATTTCTCCCCCTTTTTGGTGTGAATGTGTTTTAAATTGATTGTTTTTAACTTTATTGATTATTCTTTTTTAAATTTGGACCTCGTCTTTGGCACCTTTGTAAACTGACCTGTGTGTCCTTAAAAATGATACTGATAGCATTACAAGTAGTGATTCAAACTAATTCTCTGGGCGAAATTCCCAGGGTGGCGTTGTCGGTGTTGGGTTTTTTCAGCTCTCGTGCCGCCACACTTTAAAGGCAGTTGCTGAGTCTTTACATAATAAGACATATTTTGCTTTGACTGTACACAGGAGAGTTTCAAAAATAAAACTGTGGGAGGGAGACTTACCACCTGTTGCAGGACGGTTGAGGGGAGGATAACTGGTTTGGCCACCAGAGCTTGAGGATGCAGAACCGACAGTAACCCAGAAACCACCGGGGTCAGATGTTTGACCACCTCCTTGAGCTTGACCTGAAACCAAAAACAAATAAGAATAGTCCAAGAAGGTTCGAGTGTGAAGACACAATTCAACCTTCTAAACTAATCATGCTTAGCTTCATGAGTCAGTGCACACAAGTAAATAAGTGGAACTGAGCAGCAAATAAAGCTTGCAAATCAGAACGTTGTGGAATGTGATTGCCTCAATGCCTTGAAGGCAAATGCTGAGTCTTTGGATAGTGAGACAACTTCATTCTGGGCTGTACACAGGAGAGCTAAGCAAATATAGATTGTTTGTAGACTTACCACCACTTGTTGCAGGAAGATTTTTGGTAGAATAAGTAGTTCGTCCACGAGAGACAGACTTTGCAGGAGCGGCAACATACTGGAAGCCTGGAGGAACAATGCCGTAGGGAAAGGTCCATCACCAGTCTCGCCGGTGACAGAAGACTGATATAATTTGTCAAGGAGAGGTTAAGTGTGAACTTTAAATTCAAGCTTCTAAACTAAACATTGTTAAGCCTCATGAGTCATTGTAGACAAGTAACGAAAAAGTAGACCTGAGTAGCCAATAAAGCTTGCCAATCAAATCTCTGGGAAAAAATGGTCTCAATGCCTTGAAGACATATGCTTAGTCTTTGAGTAGTAAGACACCTTTTGCTTTTTAAAATAAGGCTTTACACAGGAAATAAGATTGTGGGAGCCTTACGACCAGCTGTTGCACGGGGCATTTTGGCAGGATAAGAGAGTTGGAGTTGGAGGTTGGAGGAGCAGCCGCAAACTGGAAGCTTTGATCAGCACCGGCAACTGTGTTACTACTTACATCACCTCAAACCATTGACAAATGACATGTATCCAGGAGGGGTTGAGTTCAAATTAAAGCTTCTGAACTATCTATGCTAAGCTTCATGAGTCAGTGCTTAGCATGCTTGCTAATTAGAAGTCTGGAATAAAATGGTCTCAATGCCTTAAAAAGACAAATGCTGAGTGAGACAACTTCACTTTGGGCTGTACACAGGAGAGCTTAGTCAAATACAGATTGTTAGGAAACTTACCACCACCTGTTGCAGGGTACTTGGCAAAAGATCCCAAACTGGATCTAGCAGAAGGAAGACTTCGTGGAGCAGGAGCAGCTGCATCATCAGAAGCAGATTCACCATCAGCGCTCGAGGGCAAATTGTAGGGATATTGGTATTCTAGACAGACAGATTTAAGGTGTTAATAAACTACTGCATCTAATACATGCTTAAAGTTAAAGTTCCTATTCTTGAAATACCTTGATCATTTGTTTTAGCAATAGCAACTATCAGGGGCGGAGCTAGACTCTCAGTACAGGGGGGGCAGAGCTTCATCATAGGGCTACCAAGTCATTTTAAAATTAAAACCGTTAAAAAAAGATAAAATATCTGAATGAATGTTATAATGTATCAGTTGTTGAGCCAAGTAAGCCTGTATGTCAAATAAAACACAAAGAAAAGCCACATTTTTTGACAAGTTTGTGTCGACGAACAAAGAAACCAGTTTGCCAGTCAAGTAAAAATGTTTCAGCACCACGGACAGCGACAGCTGATGGACAGCGATGGTGCTGAACAGGCCAAGATGCACTCAATCAGTGCTACACTGTATAATTGACATGGCACTATTATATATATATATATATATATATATATATATATATATATATATATATATATATATATATGTTTGACAAGAAGAGCTGGATTATCATAACGTGAGATCATATTCAGTAATTAGCTTCTTTCAGCTAATAATCTAAAATGTGTCATTTGGTGAGGGCACCGTTCTCGTCAAATGACGCAAGATCGGCGGCGTTTGAGGGGCCTCTAATTGGCACGGGGCCCTGGGGCGGCTGCACCCAAGCACCCACGCTATCTCCGCTACTGGCAACTATACATTTGCACTTTGGCAACTTGATGAAATCCAAATTATGAAAGCTTAAAGCTTTTGTCAAGCAAGACGTTTGAGGATTTATGGGACCAGAGGTGTACTGGTAGTTGATGAGGGTTGTCGGTAAACTGCAAGAAAAATAAGTTGTATACCCAGTATATATATATATATATCTCCTCCACTACACCACTGATAGGAACTTAGTCAGGGTTGGGCATTGTTTGAATTACAACAACATCTGAAGAACCATTGAGTTTTGGCAAATTTAAAATGATCATTAAAATATTGCCATCCAAAAACTGTAATGGTAAAATCCCATTTAAGCATTTATTCTTTATAATCCTTATGTTTTTTATTCAGCACATTTGCATTCTCATACATCAATATAAAAGACAGTTCATGTGCATTCCTGCATGTGGATTGGGGGTTGTTCATGCTTCAGAGACTGAGAGTCTCAGAGGAAGGTGTCTGCCCTTCGTGTGAACTGATAACCCACAAGGCCACAACTCTAATATCCTCCTCTCCCTTTCCGTTCCCCTCTTGTCTGTTTAGATGTACGGGGAGCGTGACCCCAGCTGGGGCAGAGAGGAACAGAGGATTAGATGAAGTGAATCTATGACGCATGCCTGTGTTCCTTTGATAAATGCCAGTACTGGACCTATATCTTATCTGGCGTCAGAAAGAAAGGTCCAGTAGGTTACTATCTTTATTGTTTGTAAGAATGTGCTCAAATGTAACTCCCCTTTTCTCCCTGTGCATCTAACTCACTCTTTCCTTCTACTCATTGGACGAATCCTTTACACACTGAGCTACGTGCTTCTTGTGAAACTGTATTCCTCCTATTTTGCAAAATATTTTTTTTAATAAAGTACAAAACCAACTTGGTAGTCTCAGTTCTGTCTTATTTGTTTCATTTTACTGAACTTTGAAATCAACATCTCCCCCCTGCTGCTGCAAAGGCAACTTCCACAACAAAACATAACCATGAAACTCATTTGCCTTGAGTTCGTTAAGACTGAAGATATCTTATCTTTAATTTAATACATGTCACTTGTGCGTTTAAGAACAGTAAAAAGACAGGGAAACAGGGAAAGTGACCTTCTTTTAAGGGTGTACAAGCAGCACTGCTCAACAACAGCACAAAGATCCAAGGAACCCTGTAAGACAGTGAGAGAGATATGGGTGAATATTATTTGTGTAAATGTGTAATCTGTAAATATAAAAACATTTCACAAATACAAAAATAAATAATACACATCAAGTACATTACATACATTCACAAATAAATGAAAAAGCATTTGTGAACATCTTCGTACCGTGTGTTGACGCCTGCGCACTATGCCGGTGTTAATGACATGGGGAGCATGCCTACGTTAACACATGTCTAAGAATTTTTTTTCACTGAAAATTAGGTCCTATGTTCCAACATTTCCTTTTTCATAACTTTGTATCAGATTTGATCACTCTTTCTCCCAATTTGGTAGCCAATTACACCCAACCTAACCTAACCATAACCCTAATGTACTATAATGTGCTTCCAAAAAAAGTTGTGGGAGGATAGGCCTTAAATTGAAGGGAAATGTAGGAACACAAGACCTATTTTTGAAAATGTCCTAGAAATGTGGGAACATTGGGCTGTGGGACCATAGGGCTGTGGGAACATAGGGCTGTGGGAACATAGGGCAGTGGGAACATAGGGCTGTGGGAACATAGGGCTGTGGGACCATAGGGCTGTGGGACCATAGGGCAGTGGGAACATAGGGCTGTGGGAATATAGGACTGTGGGACCATAGGGCAGTGGGAACATAGGGCTGTGGGACCATAGGGCAGTGGGAACATAGGACTGTGGGACCATAGGGCAGTGGGAATATAGGACTGTGGGACCATAGGGCAGTGGGAACATAGGGCTGTGGGACCATAGGGCAGTGGGAACATAGGACTGTGGGAACATAGGGCTGTGGGACCATAGGGCTGTGGGAACATAGGACTGTGGGACCATAGGACTGTGGGACCATAGGACTGTGGGACCATAGGGCTGTGGGAACATAGGACTGTGGGAACATAGGACTGTGGGAACATAGGGCGAACATAGGGCTGACCCCGCGACATGACCTCTCTCACGTCCGCAGACGCAGATAAGACGTAAATACAGCCGGTTGGGGGATTTTTGAGTGAAAATGAACACGTCTTCCTAACATTTACAACTTCCATCTGTCATCTGTGAATTCTGTCTCTCTTTTGTTTTCTGTAATTCAAAAAGGCCTTTTTGGAACCCAGTTCTACACCCGACGATCTGCATTTTACACACACAGATTTTTTTGGGACAAGCTTTCCTCGAGTCATGACACACACACACACACACACACACACACACACGTACATGCACACACACACACACACACACACACACACACACACACACACACACACACACACACACACACACACACACGTACATGCACACACAGACACACACACACACACACGTACATGCACACACACACACACACACACACACATGCACACACACATACACACACACACAAAGACACGCACACACACACACACACACTTTTAACTATTCAAAATGTTCCTGTTTTTATATTTTGTTTTTTTATAATTACTTTTCTCTCTTGCTGTCTTTCTTCATTTTTTTTATTTTCTTCCTTCATTTAATTGATACTTTCTTCTGTCCATTTTTCATGAACTATATTTTTATTATTTTTTTATTTTCTATATGCTACCTTTCGTTGAATTACTTCAGGGAACCCAACGATGCCGAGCCACTTCTGGGCGTCCGCTGCATTAGTCTAGATCTGCCAGATAAGCTTTCCTCATGCGTCATGACTCATCTTTGTTGACATTTCCAGTCCACTGTTTGTAATAGTACAGCCATGATAAGTTATATCAGTGGTTCCCATCTCTTGGGGTTAGGATTGTTGCTTTTTGTCTTGTGAAATTATGGATTTTTTTTAATCGTTACGCCCTTTGAAGTGGAACAGCCTGTTATGTAATGTACTTGTGTGAGAGTTTGTATTTACAGATTGTCCATCTGTTCATCCAAACATTATTGAGACATACGGTATATCTCTCTCTCCGTACAGAAAAGACAAGAGCTAGAACTTGGGCAAGCATTGGCTATGTTTTATAAACCAGGGGTCTTCAACGCACCCCTTACAACATATATTATATAAAATGAATTTGCATATTAATCTGGCCCATAGCCTTTACACCAGGGGTGTCAAACATACGACGTGTAGGCCAGAACCGGCCCACCAAAGCGTCCAACCGGGCCCACTGGATGACTTTTGTGTGAGAATCAAGGGTGTAACTTTGGGTTCAACATTGGAGGGGGGGTTGTGACACACACACACACACACACACACACACACACACACACACACACACACACACACACACACACATACACACACACACACACACACACACACACACAGAGGTGGGGGGGGGTTGAGATCTCCAACTATGTAGGGAGGTCCCGGGACATGTCTGCATGGATTAAAAAACCAAAAAGAAAAGCGACAAAAGGTCAAGAGGGGGATGAAAACCTAAAAAAAAGTGAGAAAAAAATTCCGAAAAAAAATGTCCAAATAAACCTTGAAAAAGACGACAAAAACATTTTTTTTAAAAAAAACTGAATAAATCAACAAATACGTTTTAATTAAAGCGGAAAAAATGTCGGAAAAAGCGACAAAAACATTATAAATGCGACAAATATGTCTAAAAAAAACGTAAAAATAATACATATTTTTGGAAAAAGACCAGTTGTGATTATTGAATAATCAGAAATGGGCTTTTGATAACTGCAGAGAAGTCATTAATTCCAAATTTCCGACTTTAATTTCTGTAATTCAGAGTCTTTCTGGAGGTTTCCTGGTCTGGCCCACTTGAGACCCGATCAGGGGGACGTGGCCCAGGAACTAACTTGAGTTTGACCCCCCTGGATTACACATATACCTTTCTATGGTGCATACAAAATGAAGCCTTTAAAATAAAAAAAAGTTGTCATATTCATATATTTATACATCATATCTTAACATGCACGGTAACTCCTTAAGCTTAACTGCATCTGTGGACGGCTACCTCAGTTGTAAGGTACATTAAAAACAATATCTTAACAATAACATAATATGTTGGATTCATGTTAATGTATATTTTTAAACAGACTATAATTTGGCATCCACCCCGAAGCAACTCTGAGAACCCCCTACCCTCTCAGAAATAAAGGTACAGTGAGGGTACATACCATCAAAGGTACAAACATGTCTCCAGCTGAGTATAAATAAGTTCCTTTCTGCAGAAATGGGTACACAATGAATTATGCATGCTGAAAGGTACATATCAATCTAGTTCTTTAAGGTACAACATTCACAAATGTACCATTAGAGGTCCTATCGTGTTCCTACTAAGAAGTACGTTTCGATTACACATCCTGTAGGGTACAAATAAGTACCTTATTCAAGTCAAAGGGTAGAGAAGAGCCATTTGTACCCTTGAAGGAGCATATATGTACATAAAAGGCACAAGCTGTAAGTGTACTTCTTTGTACCCATTAATATGGTACGAGGTTGTTCCTCTTGGGGGTACTGCCCCAGTGATGAGCATTTGTACTTTTTTACTTTTTTACCTTTCTGTACCTTTATTTCTGAGAGTGTAGGGGTCCCGGACCCCCTGTTGAAGATCATTTAACTCACCTTAAAGACAGTCCGAACTCCATGTTAGACTTGAAGAAGGAGAAGCAGCAGTAGCTGTGGAGGTTGGAGACAGAAGCTGTGTGCCGTGAAGTAAATGTGGCTCCTCCTGTCTTATATTGGTGCTCATCGATGACACCTGGAGCCCAACCTGTCTCTGCAACCTGCAACCAGTGGTGGAAGTGAGTATTCTTTCTTATCTAGAAAGTAAATTACAGCTGTCAGATCAACGTAGGTGCCGTAAAAAGTGCATGTGATTGGGAATTTCTATAGTGACGGACTCAACAAGAGAGAAGGTGTCTCACCAGGTTTAGTTTGTATACATTTTCACACAGACAGTAGTGTTGTTTGAGATCATTCTACTTGCTTACAATGAGGCAACCATTCATGATGCTACCCTCTCAATTGTCTGCCTTTCATTGGCTACTTGTGTTCGCTCTTTTCGTCTGATCATATGTTGATAAAGTCATCATGTTTGCTTAAAGTTGACCTTGCACCACAAAGAGAGGTCAGCGTACTCCGACTAGGTCACCGTGCCTCTGTTCCTCTGTCAATCAATCAATACTTGGTTTACTTTAGGTGCTGAGTCTCCATGCAGCATGATCATGAAACAACTTACAATTTAAAAACAAACAAATAAGATAATAAAGACATGACAATCACATTAAGGTAGACTGAAATGAATACAAAGGAGAGAAGACACAGCAAGCAAATTACGTAATAAAAATAAAGTCAAAACAACCGCATTAAAATCATTCATGTTAAAGGTCCCATGACATGGTGCTCTTTGGATGCTTTTATATAGGCCTTAGTGGTCCCTAATACTGTATCTGAAGTCTCTTTTATATAGACCTTAGTGGTCCCTAATACTGTATCTGAAGTCTCTTTATATAGACCTTAGTGGTCCCTAATACTGTATCTGAAGTCTCTTTATATAGACCTTAGTGGTCCCTAATACTGTATCTGAAGTCTCTTTTATATAGGCCTTAGTGGTCCCTAATACTGTATCTGAAGTCTCTTTATATAGGCCTTAGTGGTCCCCTAATACTGTATCTGAAGTCTCTTTTATATAGGCCTTAGTGGTCCCTAATACTGTATCTGAAGTCTCTTTTATATAGACCTTAGTGGTCCCTAATACTGTATCTGAAGTCTCTTTTATATAGACCTTAGTGGTCCTCTAATACTGTATCTGAAGTCTCTTTTATATAGACCTATAGGGGGGGGGTGTGGCCTTGACCAACTACCATTTTGCTCGTTTCAAAGCCATGATGTCTCTCTCTCTCTCTCATGGGGGGGCCAAATTCTCTGGGCGGGCAAAGCAGAGAAAGGGGAGGTAACCTTTCCCCTTATGACGTCATAAAGGGAAGATTCCAGATCGGCCCATCTGAGCTTTCATTTTCTCAAAGGCAGAGCACATGGCATCTGATTTCTTCCGGTTCTGATTTGGGCCACTTTCTTATGTGGTACAAATCCATTACAGGTCGGATATTTCAAAAATACGACCTGAGTCCGAACACTTACATAGTCCTCATTTAAACCATTATGTTTTAAAAGTTGTAACATGCAATAATAGCCGAAACCAGAGTTATTAACTAGGCATAATGAACGCACTTAACGAACAAGAGCCGCCTTTCACTGCAGGCTCATATGACAGTTCTCCCGAGTTCCTGTAGCTGTAATAACGGATATATAGCTGTAATTGATGATTTGTATTATCTTATAATACATCCGAGAGCCCTATGCCGTAAAGCCTGTAATGTGGATGTAAGCAAACTGCCGTCTATCGGCTAGTAGCTAGCGTTAGCTAGTAGCACGGCATAATAATAACTCTCCTTGGTTCTCTTAATACATCCGTGGGTTTATTTTGATAAGCATTTAAACAGGGTGTTGCCTGTGACACGTGACATTACCTGACCTACATGCACTCATTTGTGCATGTAGGTCACTTTCAGGCCGTGCCCAGGACTTGAGTCTGATGTGGGCCACGTTAAAAAAAAATTGGAAAAAAATCGGAATTGAGCATTAAGGCCTGCAGTCTGAACGTAGCCCAAGAGTCAGTACTTGACGAGTTGGGAGTGAGGACATTGTGTTGAAACAGACACTCGTACACACACACACACACACACACACACACACACACACACACACGGTGAAATCCGCAGTGATTGTGTCTCTGAGTGCAGGAGTGTCACGTCACCTCTCTCGCTGTTTGAAGCCTTTGTTCCACTCGTGTTGGAAGCTGTTCTGGCGTCGCGTGGCAGCGAGGTCGAAGATCAGGGAGCAAATCCGAACACACAGAACAAACAAACACAACGGGCCTTTAAAGCTGTTCCCAACACACACACACACACACACACACACACACACACACACACACACACACACACACTCCACTTTCATCTCCGGGAGAAGAAGCATGGGATTGTGTTGGAGCCTCTTTCATTCGCTCTCTGAAGTCTCTTCAGCTCCGTCTCTACTCACACAGCGCCGGCTTTTAAATGACAGTCGATCAAAACGCTCAACATGATCAGTGTTCATCCTGCCGGGGATGTCAGTAGCAGTAACGTCACATCACTGCAGATGAAAGATAGAAAATATAAAACAGGGTTAAACAGTATTAGAGTCCGAAACCTTAGTATGAAACGCTATTTCTAACTATTTCCAGCAAAATATTACGATAGAAAAAAAAATACTGGACACTGCACCGGCATACGTATCCCACACAGTGGTGTAGTCTAATTGTAGTAATATGCACTGTATATGTATGAGCCTATATATATGGGCCAGGATGGGCCCGGGGTGGGCATATCATAGTGGGGGGTCTGGGTGTCCCCCCCAGGAACATTTTGAGAGTCAAAGACTTCTTGTCCTGCATCCTGATACACGTTTATGTATCAGAATGCAGGCCTTTATTTAGCCTATTCGAAGAAAAAATTCAAAATATATCCAAAATATAATGGAAAAGATGTTGTTACGTGCCATTGCACGTTTTTAAGCGGGTATATGGAAATCCTAAATCCTGGAGCTTTCTTAGTGGGTGTACTTCGTATACCTGCGTATCACGTAGACTACACTACTGATCCCACAATGCAATGCAATGCAGTAGTAACAACTGTCATAACGAACGGACAGAAACCGAGAAGCTCTGTAACGTCAACAACGCTCTAATTTATATTTCTACATATTTAAACAACTGTTGGTGTAGTTATTCATCTTTTTTTATTTTATATATTCTACCTTTTGCCATGATGCCTCTGCTAAATAGTCTCAGGAAGGAACTTGTTTTGGTGGAACGTGTGGACGTTCAAAGGTTGTTCTAGTCGTGCAACAGAAAGCTCAGATTGGACAGATAGTCTAGCTAGCTGTCTGGATTTACCCTGCAGAGATCTGAGGAGCAGTTAACCATAGTCCTCACACATCAGCCGGAGGTTAGAACGCCAACACAGAGACAGAGGAAGGTGACGGGCATTCGGCCGAAAAGACATGCATCCGGCAGAATTTCTAGCGGCACCGGAGCAACCCTGGAAGTGGAACGTCGTGGATATAGACTACCGTTAATGTAGACTTTGCTTCCTTTGACAGCAACTCTGGCTCGTTCTCCCCTACGCCTGAGTTCCCCGCTCCAGAGTCCCAGCATGGAACGCCCTTCGAATGCTCGCGGTTATAAGTGCTCAGACTGAGCACTTGTTTGTAATAGGTGGAACAAAGGACAGAGTATAACATCTATTGGGGAAAGTAAAGCCGATGGTGTTGGTATATTCTTTTAAATGAATGATGTTGTTATAATCCGAAGAAGAGATGTAATTCCAGGTAGATTGCTGATTGCTTATTATAGAGGTGAAAAATATTGGGTCATATGTCAATGTGTACACTGCTCCGGAAAGACTAAGATATAGACTACCTTGTCTTTTTTACTTCCAAATCAAAGTAAGTCAGGCATACTTGCAATATGATTGACCCGGGCCTCAAGGAGACTCAAATGATGCTGGTTACTGTTGATCATGTGACTGGAGGCATGTCCCATAGCTTCAGAGGGGATGGGGTCGGGGGTGAACCTGAGGACACAACTACACTCAGTTCAGAGTTGAATTTGATCTGCAATGGCGTAAAACCTTGTATCAGCACACAACCAAAAGATTAATTAAGAGCAACGTTGAGACCCCTTGAGAGTGTCTGAAAGACTGACAAAGTGGGTGATGCACTCGCCACTTGTCCCTTGTGCTTATGTACATTTGTCCATATTTATTTGACACTCTAGTCATTGTATATGGTATTTATTTCACACACAACCACTGTTTGGTTTCAGTTAGATTCATTAAGTTGCAGGTTTGAACAGTCCATTGTTCGGTCTGTATACTCTACCTTTTTCTCTGCTCTTTTGTTTGGTCCACTGTGCAGAAATGTCTGGGGAGGAGCCTCCCAGCAGCATGGTGTAGTTATGATTACAGGCTCGTTGGAGATGAACTGCAAAGTCGGACAGTTTCCAGCTGTTCCCAGCAGCCTTCAGGCTGAAAAGGACATCACAGAACCATCCTGTTAGGTCTGAGCATGAGCCTGTCTCTCTCAGCCCCTACCATTATATCACTTTGGTGTACACCTGTCTGCTGTACACCTGGCTGTCTTATAGGCTGTATTAGCCCTC
>CM042334.1:1553835-1581894 GCA_023566125.1 Zingel zingel | reverse complement strand
CGGTTCTTTTTTTCCTAACCTCAACCGTCCCGTTGTTGTGGCGTTTCATGTCCCCGTTGTTGCGTGCCACAGAGACCGCGGATCGTGTCCGTGCGCCCGGGGAACGCATCCCCGTGTGGCGGTCCGTCCTGTTGTTGTTGCCGGCGTGGGACGTTTAATTTCCCCGTGGCAGTACACGAAATGAAATTCGTGACCTGTACACGTATCAATAAATAAAAATAAGTGACCATTTCACGAACTGGCGTGAGACCGGGTTGTATATGATCACCACTATTGGGCAATATTCAAATAATATTCAATATAATGTGCAATAACCCACACTGCATATCACACTGTATATAAAACCTTATATATATACATACATATATATATATATATATATATATATATATGTATATATATATATATATATATATATATATATATATATATATATATACATACATATATATATATATATATATATATATATATATATACATACATATATATATATATATATATATATATATATATATATATACATACATATATATATATATATATATATATATATATATATATATATATATATATATATATATATATATATATAAGCTAGCCTACGTACATGTTGGCACTGGAAAAGGAGTTGCTTTTAATCTCATTGTGCATGTGTATAATGACAATAAGAGACTATATAGACTTCTATTGTATTTTACGTTACACCACAATGTTTCCGTACACTTAGTTAATAAAAATATTTGTTTAACCCTCCTGGTGTCCTCGGGTCCAATCTGACCCATTTTCAAAACCAAATTGTCAAAAGAAATAACGTGGATGGTTCCATACGATGCTCTTCACAAGTTAAATGAATGATGAGTTCACTACTTTCATTGAATTTGGGAGTTTTAGTCAATATTATAGCAGAAAAAGACAACAACATTAAATGTTGTTGTAAATAATGCTGCTCTTTTCATTTAAATGATCTTTTTTTTAAGTTTAAGGATTAAAAAAAAAGCTCAAACAAAAGAGAAATGTGTGTTTGAGTCCGACCTGTGACGATATCCTGCATGTCTTCCCCCTCTCTCTCCCTTTTCTCACCTAGCTGTCGATTAAAGGCGGAAAAGACCCCCAAAAATAGAAATATAAACGAGATTATTCTGACGAGACTAGAGTTCAAATGCAATCCAAATACCTCTCTCTTCCTGTTCTGCCCACAGCTAAGATTATACATTTCATTTCACTCTGTCACGACTTTCTGAGGAAAAGATTCAAACATGGAGAAAGTGTGTCATAGTGCGTCTCACTATCTTTGTGGGGACCCGTCATTGACATAATGCATTCCCTAGCCCCTTACCCTAACCTTAACCATCACCACTAGATGCCTAACCTTAACCCTTACCCTCACCCTAACCATAACCTAATTCTAACCCTAATCCTAAAACCAAGTCTTAACCCTCAAACAGACCTTTAACCTTGTGGGCTCCAGCATTTTGGCCCCACAAGGCTGGTCGGACCCCACAAGTATACTGTATTCCCCGGTTTTTGGACCACACGAATATAGTTAAAGAAGAACACATACACACATACACACACACACACACACACACACACACACACACACACACACACTGAGGCTTACCGGCTCCGACAACGGCTCCTTCAATTTATGCAAAAAAGGCGTGGAATGAAAAACGGGAAGACATGATTAATAAGGAGTGTCTTTAAGTGTGTGTGTGTGTGTGTGTGTGTGTGTGTGTGTGTGTGTGTGTGTGTGCTCACTCTGCGGCCCGCTGATGAGCCTCTCCACTCCTCTGATGATCTTGTGTCCGTAGGCATTGATGCCGATCTCTTTTAGCACACACACACACACACACACACACACACACACACACACACACACACACACACACACACCCACACACACAAATGTACAAGTTGTCAAATGTTGTGTTTGCAGCTTGTTCTGCTGCCCTCCAGTGGCCAAAATATATCAATGAATGCAGCTTAAACATTAAGTTAAGAGTTAAGAGAAAAGAGTTTTTAATTTTAGATCTTTATTTATCTATTCATTTAAATGTTATTCCCTTAATGTATGTGATATCTATCTATCCATCCATTCATCCCTCCCTCCATCCATCTATCATCCATCCATCCATCCATCCATCCGAACATTTATCTGCATATTTTACTGGAATATATCACTTTTCACTGACTATTCTGCACATGGTGCAGCAGTAATAACCTCTTCCTGAATGTTGACAACACCAAAGAAGTGGTTATTGATTTCGGGAGAGGTCCCACCTCGAAACCCCCACTGACCATCAACCGTGCTGCTGTGGAGAGAGGGAGCAGCACCCAATTCCTGGGCTCTCTGAAGAGAGCGAGAGCCCTCCCACCCATCATGTGCTCCTTCTGTAGGGGCACCATTGAGAGCATCCTATCCAGGTACGGGAGCTCCACCGCCTCCAACTGTAAGGCCGCCTGCACCATTGGCTGCGTGGCGTGAGCGTGTCAGCTGTGTGGCGTGTCTGTTTGTATTTCGGCTCCCATGTTAACAGGTTAGAGCGTGCACACTGCCTGCATGACACGCACGTCTCAGACGCGGCTTGTGCATGCTAGAAATAGAACCGACGCCTATTTTTCACACGACACGCAAGCGTTTTTGAAGCGTTTCCAGACAACATAGAATACGAAAAGATGTTTATATGTCATATTGACACAAATACATATTAATAAATGACATTTTGATGTTTGAAAGTCTCGAGGTTTTGATATAAATGCAGATATAAATGTATAAATCGATTTTCAAATATATATATTCATGTTTAACATGTAGTATACTACTGCTTGAGTGCAGTAAATGTCCACAACTCTCTCCCCATATGTCGAACAAGGTTGATCCAAATCAAATATGTGCAAACAAATGTACAAACACAAAAATATTGACAGAATAAAGTTGAAGAACATGCTATTATTTCATTTTATCAATGGGAAACGCATGTTTCACACATGTTTCTGGTGTGTAAAGACGTAGAAAACGGCACGCAGTGCCACGCTCACGCCACGCTCACGCCACGTTCACGCCACGCAGCCAGTGTGCAGGAGGCCTAAGGCCCTGCAGGGCATAGTGAAGGCTGCTGAGCGTATCATTGGTGTCCCACTCCCCTAACTCCTGGACATGTACCAAACCCGCCTCAACCGCAAAGCAAGCAGCATGTGGGTGACCATACGCCCCCCCCACCCCCCCTCCTCACACAGCCTCTTCAGCCTCCTCCCATCTGGGAGACGGTACCGGAGCCTCTGAGCCTGTTCCACCAGACTGGTAAACTGTATGTAGTATTCCGTTAAGGCACATGTGTCAAACTCAAGGCCCGCGGGCCAAATCCGGCCCCTCGCAGATTATGATCATTTTGACCTGCCTAGTCTTTGTCGCTTGACGTTGTCATTTTTGTAACTTTTTCCAACATTGTCGTCACTTTTGCCAAAGTTTTTGTCACTTTTTCTGACATTTTGACCTTTTTTTCAGATGTTTTTGTCACTTTTTCCGACGTTTTTGGGCGCCTTTTTTCAATGATGGAACTTTGTCCTGACTTCTTCAGGACTTTATGTCGACCAAACTGTAAGTGAGAAGACTATATGACACATGCAATAAGACAGTCAAAGATATTTGACTTTTTCAATTAAATAAAAGCATGTCAATATACTCTACGTGTCCGGCCCTTGATGTGATTCTTATTTCCAGTGTGGCCCGTAGTGAAGTTGAGTTTGACCCACCTGCGTTAAGGGATGATGAAACCAGCCTTCTCTTTGACAATAAACATATGAACTCAAGGACATCTGTGGATGTAAGTTATATTTGTACATACATTATGTTCAAATGTTAATAAAACATAAGATCTATAACAATAACAGAGTCAGTGAACTTACTTCAGAGTCTCCAGTCTACAGTTCACACAGCAGCTTCACTCCTGAGTCCTTCAGGTTCTTGTTGTCACTCAGGTCCAGCTCTCTCGGATGGGAGGGGTTGGACTTCAGAGCTGAGGCCAGATTAGCACAGCTGATCTCTGATAATGTGCATTCCCTCAATCTGAATAAAGAATAAGAACAATTATGTAACTTAGACAATGTTCCTGCTTGAACATCCTGCTTCACAGCTAAAGAAGGTTCAGAATGCAAACATTTAAAAGATGGAGACTCCGAACACCTGAACCCAACAGGATGCAGGTTAAAAACTAAAATAACAAAAGAGCCGTCATTAATATTAACAACAACGAGCTGATACTTTAATAAAGATGTAGTGACTTCAGCTCTTTATCTCTGCCAGCTCCACCAGTGGCTCCATTTATACTAACCGTTCAGCCAAACACAAATACATAACCCAGTTCTTTAATCTGAATAAAGAATGTATGACATACTGTACATTAATATATATTCATAATCCAATGAGATGAGTTCAGGTTTTAAATGTGTAGATCAACGTTACTATGTCCTAATCAATGAGCTTTTCCCTAAAGTGAGCGGACTGACTTTACCATTGTGTATCATCTTATCTTGTCGCTTAGTCTAAAGTCAGTGCTGCTAGTCTAAAGTCAGTGCTGCTAGTCTAAAGTCAGTGGTGCTAGTCTAAAGTCAGTGGGGTTAGTCTAAAGTCAGTGGGGTTAGTCTAAAGTCAGTGGTGCTAGTCTAAAGTCAGTGGGGCTAGTCTAAAGTCAGTGGGGCTAGTCTAAAGTCAGTGGCGCTAGTCTAAAGTCAGTGGGGTTAGTCTAAAGTCAGTGGGGTTAGTCTAAAGTCAGTGGCGCTAGTCTAAAGTCAGTGGGGTTAGTCTAAAGTCAGTGGGGTTAGTCTAAAGTCAGTGGGGTTAGTCTAAAGTCAGTGGCGCTAGTCTAAAGTCAGTGGGGTTAGTCTAAAGTCAGTGGGGCTAGTCTAAAGTCAGTGGCGCTAGTCTAAAGTCAGTGGGGCTAGTCTAAAGTCAGTGGGGTTAGTCTAAAGTCAGTGGGGTTAGTCTAAAGTCAGTGGCGCTAGTCTAAAGTCAGTGGGGTTAGTCTAAAGTCAGTGGTGCTAGTCTAAAGTCAGTGGGGCTAGTCTAAAGTCAGTGGGGTTAGTCTAAAGTCAGTGGGGTTAGTCTAAAGTCAGTGGGGTTAGTCTAAAGTCAGTGGTGCTAGTCTAAAGTCAGTGGCGCTAGTCTAAAGTCAGTGCTGCTAGTCTAAAGTCAGTGCTGCTAGTCTAAAGTCAGTGGTGCTAGTCTAAAGTCAGTGGCGCTAGTCTAAAGTCAGTGGGGTTAGTCTAAAGTCAGTGGGGTTAGTCTAAAGTCAGTGGGGTTAGTCTAAAGTCAGTGGCGCTAGTCTAAAGTCAGTGGCGCTAGTCTAAAGTCAGTGCTGCTAGTCTAAAGTCAGTGGGGCTAGTCTAAAGTCAGTGGGGTTAGTCTAAAGTCAGTGCTGCTAGTCTAAAGACAGTGGCGCTAGTCTAAAGTCAGTGGGGCTTGTCTAATGTCAGTGGGGCTAGTCTAAAGTCAGTGGGGCTAGTCTAAAGTCAGTGGGGTTAGTCTAAAATCAGTGGGGCTAGTCTAAAGTCAGTGGGGCTAGTCTAAAGTCAGTGGGGCTAGTGTAAAGTCAGTGGGGCTAGTCTAAAGTCAGTGGGGCTAGTCTAAAGTCAGTGGCGCTAGTCTAAAGTCAGTGCTGCTAGTCTAAAGTCAGTGGGGCTAGTCTAAAGTCAGTGGGGCTAGTCTAAAGTCAGTGCTGCTAGTCTAAAGTCAGTGCTGCTAGTCTAAAGTCAGTGCTGCTAGTCTAAAGTCAGTGGGGCTAGTCTAAAGTCAGTGCTGCTAGTCTAAAGTCAGTGGGGCTAGTCTAAAGTCAGTGGCGCTAGTCTAAAGTCAGTGGCGCTAGTCTAAAGTCAGTGGCGCTAGTCTAAAGTCAGTGGGGCTAGTCTAAAGTCAGTGGGGCTAGTCTAAAGTCAGTGGGGTTAGTCTAAAGTCAGTGGGGCTAGTCTAAAGTCAGTGGGGCTAGTCTAAAGTCAGTGGGGCTAGTGTAAAGTCAGTGGGGCTAGTCTAAAGTCAGTGGGGCTAGTCTAAAGTCAGTGGCGCTAGTCTAAAGTCAGTGCTGCTAGTCTAAAGTCAGTGGGGCTAGTCTAAAGTCAGTGGGGCTAGTCTAAAGTCAGTGCTGGTCTAAAGTCAGTGGCACTAGTCTAAAGTCAGTGGGGTTAGTCTAAAGTCAGTGCTGCTAGTCTAAAGTCAGTGCTGCTAGTCTAAAGTCAGTGGTGCTAGTCTAAAGTCAGTGGGGCTAGTCTAAAGTCAGTGCTGCTAGTCTAAAGTCAGTGCTGCTAGTCTAAAGTCAGTGGCGCTAGTCTAAAGTCAGTGCTGCTAGTCTAAAGTCAGTGGCGCTAGTCTAAAGTCAGTGGGGCTAGTCTAAAGTCAGTGGGGCTAGTCTAAAGTCAGTGGGGCTAGTCTAAAGTCAGTGGGGTTAGTCTAAAGTCAGTGGGGCTAGTCTAAAGTCAGTGGGGCTAGTGTAAAGTCAGTGGGGCTAGTCTAAAGTCAGTGGGGCTAGTCTAAAGTCAGTGGCGCTAGTCTAAAGTCAGTGCTGCTAGTCTAAAGTCAGTGGTGCTAGTCTAAAGTCAGTGCTGCTAGTCTAAAGTCAGTGCTGGTCTAAAGTCAGTGCTGCTAGTCTAAAGTCAGTGGGGCTAGTCTAAAGTCAGTGCTGGTCTAAAGTCAGTGCTGCTAGTCTAAAGTCAGTGGGGCTAGTCTAAAGTCAGTGCTGCTAGTCTAAAGTCAGTGGGGCTAGTCTAAAGTCAGTGCTGCTAGTCTAAAGTCAGTGCTGCTAGTCTAAAGTCAGTGCTGCTAGTCTAAAGTCAGTGCTGCTAGTCTAAAGTCAATGGGGCTAGTCTAAAGTCAGTGGGGCTAGTCTAAAGTCAGTGCTGCTAGTCTAAAGTCAGTGCTGCTAGTCTAAAGTCAGTGCTGCTAGTCTAAAGTCAGTGGCGCTAGTCTAAAGTCAGTGCTGCTAGTCTAAAGTCAGTGGCGCTAGTCTAAAGTCAGTGCTGCTAGTCTAAAGTCAGTGCTGCTAGTCTAAAGTCAATGGGGCTAGTCTAAAGTCAGTGGGGCTAGTCTAAAGTCAGTGCTGCTAGTCTAAAGTCAGTGGGGCGTTATTCAGATGCTATTTTAGGGGCGCATGCTTGGCTATAATGTAGCGTGTGCACTATGCACATAGCCTACACTTTGCTTCTCTCATATACACGGATGCAGCAATTCCCATTTTTGCAAACCATACATAATTACAAGGAAAAATATTACTGAAAATGTGCTTCAGGTGATTGGATAGGTCAGGTGTTTGGATAGGTCAGGTGATTGGATAGGTCAGGTGTTTGGATAGGTCAGGTGATTGGATAGGTCAGGTGATTGGATAGGTCAGGTGATTGGATAGGTCAGGTGATTGGATAGGTCAGGTGATTGGATAGGTCAGGTGTTTGGATAGGTCAGGTGATTGGATAGGTCAGGTGATTGGATAGGTCAGGTGATTGGATAGGTCAGGTGTTTGGATAGGTCAGGTGATTGGATAGGTCAGGTGTTTGGATAGGTCAGGTGATTGGATAGGTCAGGTGATTGGATAGGTCAGGTGATTGGATAGGTCAGGTGTTTGGATAGGTCAGGTGATTGGATAGGTCAGGTGATTGGATAGGTCAGGTGATTGGATAGGTCAGGTGTTTGGATAGGTCAGGTGATTGGATAGGTCAGGTGTTTGGATAGGTCAGGTGATTGGATAGGTCAGGTGATTGGATAGGTCAGGTGATTGGATAGGTCAGGTGATTGGATAGGTCAGGTGTTTGGATAGGTCAGGTGATTGGATAGGTCAGGTGATTGGATAGGTCAGGTGATTGGATAGGTCAGGTGTTTGGATAGGTCAGGTGATTGGATAGGTCAGGTGATTGGATAGGTCAGGTGATTGGATAGGTCAGGTGTTTGGATAGGTCAGGTGATTGGATAGGTCAGGTGTTTGGATAGGTCAGGTGATTGGATAGGTCAGGTGATTGGATAGGTCAGGTGATTGGATAGGTCAGGTGATTGGATAGGTCAGGTGTTTGGATAGGTCAGGTGATTGGATAGGTCAGGTGATTGGATAGGTCAGGTGATTGGATAGGTCAGGTGTTTGGATAGGTCAGGTGATTGGATAGGTCAGGTGTTTGGATAGGTCAGGTGATTGGATAGGTCAGGTGATTGGATAGGTCAGGTGATTGGATAGGTCAGGTGTTTGGATAGGTCAGGTGATTGGATAGGTCAGGTGATTGGATAGGTCAGGTGATTGGATAGGTCAGGTGTTTGGATAGGTCAGGTGATTGGATAGGTCAGGTGATTGGATAGGTCAGGTGTTTGGATAGGTCAGGTGTTTGGATAGGTCAGGTGATTGGATAGGTCAGGTGATTGGATAGGTCAGGTGATTGGATAGGTCAGGTGATTGGATAGGTCAGGTGTTTGGATAGGTCAGGTGTTTGGATAGGTCAGGTGTTTGGATAGGTCAGGTGTTTGGATAGGTCAGGTGATTGGATAGGTCAGGTGATTGGATAGGTCAGGTGATTGGATAGGTCAGGTGATTGGATAGGTCAGGTGTTTGGATAGGTCAGGAGGCCCTTTACAGTACAGTCCTCAAAAAGTCACAGCATTCTTCGTGGCTTGTTGTGTTTTACACATTTCCATGAATCATGGATGTGTTGATGACATAAATGAGGAAATAGGCCTCTTAGAGGACTTAAGGAGACGTGATGTTGAACTACGGCGGGATTGGACACTTGAGGGTCCGGGAGTGGCAATGCGCCATGCGCAATGCGCTCCTGGTGGAGCGGGTGGACGGAGATGGAGTGGGGGGAGGAGGAAGGGGCACAACAGGAGCAGGTGGTGCGTTTGGAGTCCCACGCTCCATGGCTGCAGCAATCCTCTCAAGACTTGAGGAGATGCGCCCGAGAGACCGCAGCAACATCGCCACCCGACCAAGACAGGCACTTATTACTTTGCCGCATCCCAGACAGCTCCCGTTGGCGTGCGCCAGGCAAATCTGCCGTCATAATAGCAATCCGCCATGGAACAAGTGCGCCTGCTCTTAAAGGGAATGTGAGATGACGCTCTGATTGGTTATTGCACGTTACGCCCAAACCACACCTAGCTACTTCAGAACAACCATTTTTAGATTTGTGTTGGGCGCAAGACTCATTTATCCCGCCGGTATAAGAGCAACAGCGCCCCAGATCCTTCCACAGAGATACTTGCATTTCAAGCATACCGTAATATGTTTATACAGAGGTAATACATGTGAAGATACCTTTTCAATGGAATTCCATTGCTAGGCAACAGCCTGGCCCTTTGGTTACGTTCTGTCAGAAGATGATGTCATCACCTCGGAGCCAATCAGGAGCCAATTAGTCTATTTACCCCTTTTTTTTTTTAAAAACAAAATTCATATACAAACAGTATGGCTGAAAATACTTCATAGTAATATTAAGGATCGGATGCAAACACAAAGTACAAACGTATAAAGCGAAATAATATAAGAGAAAAGAACAAATAGCCTACAAGAATAATACTTAAGCTATTCTGCAGTAATAAGTACTTTTTCCATAACTTTATTATCTTTTAGTATAGATAACTAATGCATGGGGTGAAGCATATTAAAAGGAGGTTTCACTGTCACTGAATGTCTATGTTTACAACCTTTTAATAACGTAACAGCGTAACGTACACCGTCACTGATGCGACTTACACAGTACGGTGGGCGAGGTGGGTCAAACGCGCCCTCCGCGCTCGTTCCGAGGGGCTGCTGCTGTAGTAATGGAGGGGGTCACAGTCGGCCAGGTATTTGATGCAGAATGCATCCTCAGCAAACGGCCGAGAAAGGTAAGAGAAACGCGGACCGTCGGCTCGGAGGAGACCCGTCTTCTCTCTGGACCTTTTTCTGACATCTCGTGTCTGTTCCCACAGGGCAAGTTTGAGTATCTGGTGAAGTGGAGAGGGTGGTCGTCTAAGTAAGTAAGCTAGCTAGCTAGCTAGCTGCTAGCCACATTACATGCTAACGACACATACACTGAAAATGGCACCAAACAATGCCAGGCACTGCGCCGTGCTGCTCCGAGGGGCTTGAATGTAAACGGCAGGCTCACACACACACACACACACACACACACACACACACACACACACACACACACACACACACACACACACACACACACACACACACACACACACACACACAGCGATGAAGACACACACCGAGCAGCTGCTACAGCTGCAGACGTTTCTGCAACAATTATTCTGCTTTAGACTGCCGTTACACAACAAGCTGTTGCTAATACACACACACACACACACACACACACACACACACACACACACACACACACACACACACACTGCTGCTGCTACTGCTGATACATACACACACACACACTGCTGCTGCTACTGCTAATACATACACACACACACACACACTCTCACACACACACACACACACAGAGACACACACACACACACACACACACAGACAGAGAGATACACACACACTGCTGCTACTACTGCTAATACAAACAAACAAACACACACACACACATACACACACACACACACTCACACACACACACACACTGCTGCTACTAATACCAACACACACACACACACTCACACACACTGCTGCTACTAATACCAACACACACACACACACTCACACACACTGCTGATGCTAATACCAACACACACACACACACACTCACACACACACACTGCTGCTGCTAATAACACACACACATTCTCAGACATTAGCTGTACTTTCATATAAATGATGTTTGTTGAGCATGGATTCCATGTTCGGTTTAGCAGTCGGAGTGTTGTCTTCCTATCTGCACGTGTTATATATATATATATATATATATATATATATATATATATATATATATATATATATATATATATGTAATATATATATACATATATATATTACATATATATATATACATATATATATATAACATGTATATATACATATATACATATATATATATATATATATATATATATATATATATATATATATATATATATATATATATATAACATGTATATATACATATATACATATATATGTATATATATGTATATATGTATATATGTATATATATATATATATATATATATATATATATACATACAGTGAGGAAAATAAGTATTTGAACACCCTGCTATTTTGCAGGTTCTCCCACTTGGAAATCATGGAGGGGTCTGAAATTGTCATCGTAGGTGCATGTCCACTGTGAGAGACATAATCTAAAAACAGAAATCACAATGTATGATTTTTTAACTATTTATTTGTATGATACAGCTGCAAATAAGTATTTGAACACCTGTCTATCAGCTAGAAGTCTGTATATATATATATATATTTTATAAACCGAAGGAGGAGGAGTAATAATGATGCCGAGAGGAGATCTGATTAAACGACCGGACGGCTTTTTAGAACTTTTGTTCTGATGTTTTCAGGCACAACAGCTGGGAGCCCGAAGAAAATATTTTGGACCCGAGGCTGCTGGCAGCTTTCCACAAGAGGTGTGTGTGTGTGTGTGTATGTCTGTATATATGTGTGTGTGTGTGTGTGTGTGTGTGTGTGTGTGTGTGTGTGTGTGTGTGTGTGTGTGTGTGTGTGTGTATATGTTGTATATGTGTGTCTGTCTCTGTATGTGTGTCTGTGTGTGTATGTCTGTATATATGTGTTTATGTGTGTGTGTGTGTGTGTGTGTGTGTGTGTGTGTGTGTGTGTGTGTGTGTGTGTGTATGTATGTATGTGTGTGTGTGTGTGTGTGTGTGTATGTCTCTGTATATATGTGTGTGTGTCTCTGTGTGTTTGTGTATGTCTCTGTATATGTGTGTGTGTGTGTCTCTGTGTGTGTGTGTGTGTGTGTGTCTCTGTGTGTGTCTCTATATATGTGTGTCTGTCTCTGTGTGTGTGTGTGTGTGTGTGTGTGTGTGTGTGTGTGTGTGTGTCTCTATATATGTGTCTGTCTCTGTGTGTGTGTGTGTGTGTGTCTCTATATATATGTGTCTGTCTCTGTGTGTCTGTGTCTGTGTGTGTGTGTGTGTGTCTATATATATGTGTCTGTCTCTGTGTGTCTCTGTATGTGTGTGTGTGTGTGTGTGTGTGTGTGTGTGTGTCTCTATGTGTGTGTGTGTGTGTGTGTGTGTGTGTGTGTGTGTGTGTGTGTGTGTGTGTGTGTGTGTGTGTCTATATATATGTGTGTCTGTCTCTGTGTGTCTCTGTATGTGTGTGTGTGTGTGTGTCTCTGTGTGTGTGTGTGTGTCTGTCTCTGTGTGTCTCTGTATGTGTGTGTGTGTGTCTCTGTGTGTGTGTGTGTCTGTCTCTGTGTGTCTCTGTCTTCTTACTTATTGTTTGAAATGCCTGGAACAAAATCTGCATGTTTTTTCATGTGTAAATATTTCGTAGGGAACAAGAGAGGGAGCTTCTGTTCCAGAAGAAAGGAAAGAGGCCGAGAGGACGACCGCGCAAGATTCTGGTAATTCTTTCTTCTCTCCGTTTGTTTGATGTGTTCAAACGAATCATTCAGCCTCCTTTTTCTAATGCTGAACAGCTATTCTGTACACATTTGTTTCTATTTCTGTATGCTTATTTCTTATTCATGTCAAATGTTTGTTTGTGTATGTATACACCAGGGATTATTCCACGTAGGTGTAACTTACCGTGGCAACAAACTAGGACTGCACGATATATTGGTTGTTTTTTTTACCGTCGTCGCAATATCAACGCATCACGAGAGGCTGGAGTTATTGTGTTAGTTGTGAGAAAATATCAGGGTTTCTGCAGGTTTCAATAAGTCAAATTTGAGACTTTTTGAGACCTTAATGAATGAAATGTAAGACCTATATCACGACATATAAGTACAACAGTGTATAAGAAAAAGAACGGCAGAACAGAGGCTGATAATAGCAAGGGGCAGGACGCAAAGGGATACAACTGACGGCACGACGAGGCAAAGGAATCTGACACGAGACAACGGGAACACAGGGGTTAAATACACGAGGTAATGACCGAACGAGGGACAGGTGGTACAACAGGTGAAACTCATCAGGGCGGGGCAGGACAATCAACAAAGGCGGGACAGCAAAGTAAAGCTAGACAAGACAGAACACAGACTGACACAGACTCGGAAAAACTCGGAAAAAGAGACTAAAACTTCCACACAAAAAAGGCGACAAAAACTGTAAGAATTGCCAAAGAAATTCTGAAAAAAGCAAGAAAATGTAAAAAGAAAAAGTGACCGACAAACCTCTGGAAAAATGCCCAAAAAAATTCAGCAAAAAAAGCAACAAAAACATAAAAAATAACTTTATAAAATGACAAAAAAAAACATCAAAGTGTCCAAAAAAACATCTGAAATAATTGCCAAAAAATAATCAAAAAAGGCGACAAAAACTGTAAGAATAGCCCAAAAAAATTTTGAAAAAAGCAAGAAAATGTAAAAAAAAAAAAAAAAAAGTGATCAACAAATGTTTTTAAAAAAATGTAAAAAAAAAAAAAAAAAAAAAGTCAAAAACCTCCAAAAAAAAAAATAACTCTAAAAATGACAACAAAAACATTGAATTCTCCAATAAAAACTCTGAAATAACGGCCAAAAAAAAAGTAAAAAAAAAAATAAAAAGTGACCGACAAACCTCTGGAAAAATGCCCAAAAAACTCAGCAAAAAAAGCAACAAAAACCTAAAAAATAACTATAAAATGACAAAAAAACAAACATCAAAGTGTCCAAAAAAACATCTGAAATAATTGCCAAAAATAATCAAAAAAGGCGACAAAAAAGCAACAAAAACTGGAGAAAAAGAGACTAAAACTTCCACATTAAAAAGGCGACAAAAACTGTAAGAATTGCCCAAAAAAATGTAAAAAAGAAAGAAAATGTAAAAAAAAAAAAAAAGTGATCAACAAATGTTTTTAAAAAATTCCCCAAAAAAAGTCAAAAAATGTAAAAAAAAAAATAAAAAAAAATAACTCAAAAAAATGACAACAAAAACATTGAATTCTCCAATAAAAACTCTGAAATAACGGCCAAAAAAAATCCAAAAACGCTTCAAAAATGTAAAAAAAAATAAAATAAAAAGTGACCGACAAACCTCTGGAAAAATGCCCAAAAAACTCAGCAAAAAAGCAACAAAAACCTAAAAAATAACTTTATAAAATGACAAAAAAAAACATCAAAGTATCCAAAAAAACATCTGAAATAATTGCCAAAAATAATCAAAAAAGTTTAAAAAAAAGCAACAAAAACTGGAGAAAAAGAGACTAAAACTTCCACATTAAAAAGGCGACAAAAACTCTAAGAATTGCCCAAAAAAATGTAAAAAAGCAAGAAAATGTAAAAAAAAAAAAAAGTGATCAACAAATGTTTGTAAAAAATTCCCCAAAAAAAACAAAAAAAGTCCAAAAAAAAAAAATAACTCAAAAAAAATGACACCAAAAACATTGAATTCTCCAATAAAAACTCTGAAATAACGGCCAAAAAAAATCGAAAAAGGCTTCAAAAATGTAAAAAAAATAAAATAAAAAGTGATCAACAAATGTTTGTAAAAAATTCCCCAAAAAAAGTCAAAAAATGTAAAAAAAAAAAAAAAAAAAAAATAACTCAAAAAAATGACAACAAAAACATTGAATTCTCCAATAAAAACTCTGAAATAACGGCCAAAAAAAATCCAAAAACGCTTCAAAAATGTAAAAAAAAATAAAATAAAAAGTGACCGACAAACCTCTGGAAAAATGCCCAAAAAACTCAGCAAAAAAGCAACAAAAACCTAAAAAATAACTTTATAAAATGACAAAAAAAAACATCAAAGTATCCAAAAAAACATCTGAAATAATTGCCAAAAATAATCAAAAAAGGCGACAAAAAAGCAACAAAAACTGGAGAAAAAGAGACTAAAACTTCCACATTAAAAAGGCGACAAAAACTCTAAGAATTGCCCAAAAAAATGTAAAAAAGCAAGAAAATGTAAAAAAAAAAAAAAGTGATCAACAAATGTTTTTAAAAAATGTAAAAAAAAAAAATAAAAAAGTCAAAAACCTCCAAAAAAAAAAAATAACTCAAAAAATGACAACAAAAACATAAAAAATAACTTTATAAAATGACAAAAAAAAACATCAAAGTGTCCAAAAAAACATCTGAAATAATTGCCAAAAAATAATCAAAAAAGGCGACAAAAACTGTAAGAATAGCCCAAAAAAAATTTGAAAAAAGCAAGAAAATGTAAAAAAAAAAAAAAAAAAGTGATCAACAAATGTTTTTAAAAAAATGTAAAAAAAAAAAAAAAAAAAGTCAAAAACCTCCAAAAAAAAAAATAACTCTAAAAATGACAACAAAAACATTGAATTCTCCAATAAAAACTCTGAAATAACGGCCAAAAAAAAAGTAAAAAAATAAATAAAAAGTGACCGACAAACCTCTGGAAAAATGCCCAAAAAAACTCAGCAAAAAAAGCAACAAAAACCTAAAAAATAACTTTATAAAATGACAAAAAAAAAACATCAAAGTGTCCAAAAAAACATCTGAAATAATTGCCAAAAATAATCAAAAAAGGCGACAAAAAAGCAACAAAAACTGGAGAAAAAGAGACTAAAACTTCCACATTAAAAAGGCGACAAAAACTGTAAGAATTGCCCAAAAAAATGTAAAAAAGAAAGAAAATGTAAAAAAAAAAAAAAGTGATCAACAAATGTTTTTAAAAAATTCCCCAAAAAAAGTCAAAAAATGTAAAAAAAAAAATAAAAAAAAATAACTCAAAAAAATGACAACAAAAACATTGAATTCTCCAATAAAAAATCTGAAATAACGGCCAAAAAAAATCCAAAAAGGCGACAAAAATGTAAAAAAAAAAAAAAAAAGTGACCGACAAACCTCTGGAAAAATGCCCAAAAAACTCAGCAAAAAAGCAACAAAAACCTAAAAAATAACTTTATAAAATGACAAAAAAACAAACATCAAAGTGTCCAAAAAAACATCTGAAATAATTGCCAAAAATAATCAAAAAAGGCGACAAAAAAGCAACAAAAACTGGAGAAAAAGAGACTAAAACTTCCACATTAAAAAGGCGACAAAAACTGTAAGAATTGCCCAAAAAAAATGTAAAAAAGCAAGAAAATGTAAAAAAAAAAAAAAGTGATCAACAAATGTTTGTAAAAAATTCCCCAAAAAAAACAAAAAAAGTCCAAAAAAAAAAATAACTCAAAAAAAATGACACCAAAAACATTGAATTCTCCAATAAAAACTCTGAAATAACGGCAAAAAAAAATCGAAAAAGGCTTCAAAAATGTAAAAAAATAAAATAAAAAGTGATCAACAAATGTTTGTAAAAAATTCCCCAAAAAAAGTCAAAAAATGTAAAAAAAAAAAAAAAAAAAAAAATAACTCAAAAAAATGACAACAAAAACATTGAATTCTCCAATAAAAACTCTGAAATAACGGCCAAAAAAAATCGAAAAAGGCTTCAAAAATGTAAAAAAAACCAAAACAAATGAAAGGAAATCCTTTCCAACTTTCTTGTATGGAACAAACTGAACATTGAATTCAAAATCTCGCGCGTCTTTGCGATACGTTGCGGCGTTGAAAGCGCCGGTTCATATTGCGGTGATGATGAAAACTGATATTTTGTGCCGCGCTACAATAAAAACCCTTTTTCTGATTCTGATCTTTTCAGCCACCGTTACCAGCCGCCACGAAAGACAGCCGCTCCTCGTCCTCCTCTTCCTCGGGCCTTTCATCGTCCGCCTCCTCCTCTTCCTCCGAGGACGAAGATCACACCAAGAAGGCGAAGCCCGGCCCGCGAGTCCTCCCCGTGCCGCAGAAGAGGCCGCAGATCGTGCTCGCCAAACCCGATCCTCCCTGCAAGAAGAAGCGCGGGAGGAAGCCGCTACACCCGGACCTGCGGGCGCTACGGCAGGCCAAGAGTGGACCACCACCACTGCCACCTCTTCCTCCTTCCCCCCCTCCTCCTCCTCCTCCTCCTCCTCCTCCACCTCCACGCCACCACCAGGTACAGCTGCTCGATTATGGAAAAGAATATTATTTCGGTCAATATTGAAATCACGATTACTCGTTGACTTCTGGAAAGATGTTGCAATTATTGCACTTGAAAACTGAAATAAGTCAACAGTAAAATACACATAGAACTGTGAAATTAGCCTTAATAATATTTAAACTTTATGTTTTCATTCAGAACACAAGAGAATAGACCTTTTTCACGGCAGACATGTTGACATGTCATAGTAGGAACAGCTCAGGTGTATTCAAACCTATTAATGCATTTCACTGAGGAGAGGCTGTCACCGCCCGATGTGAGTCGAGCATGTAGAGGCAAGTAGCCTCCAAGATGCTAACGAGAGACTAATGTCCATACAGTAAAAATGGACCTACGTAACAAAGTTGGTTCACTGCTGGCTACAAGTTAGCAATCAGACACAACAAAGGCTGTCACTGGAATGGTGTTTTGAGCTAACGTTAGCAACCAAACAATCGTAGATAGCTACACGTTTACGTTTTTGAAATGATTTCCATCTTCTGTTATTGTATGTAAAGAGAACAGTTCATTATTTTATGGATTTCACAAATTTTAGTATGACACGTTATGCAGTAAACCGTTTAATTCTGAGCATGCACGACTCACATCTGCACTCGACTCACATCGGGCGGTGACGGAGGCCCTGGTACGGAGCATGCTGACTCACTGACATAGCTTCCTGGGACACTAGATGGAACTGAGCCATCGTTATTATCGCAATCATAATCCAGATTATATTTTTGATTAATTGCACAGCCTCACCACCAGGTGCTCCGACCGGCCCGCGACGATCCTCGGCCCGGCGTGAAGAAACCTCTGCAGCCCGCCAGCTTCACCTACACCGGGCTGAGCCGGGCCTCCAGAGAAGAGGCCGCCGCCGCCTCCAAGACGTCTGCTAGCTCCTTCTCCCCGGCGCCAGCCGCTGGCGCCTCCAAACACGGATCCCTCGGCTGCGTGTGGACCAGCCGCTCCATGTCTCCGTCCTCCTCCTCCTCCTACAGCAAAACCAGCCCGTCCCCACAGAGGAACTCTCTGTCCGAGCTGAAGCGCTCTGTGTCGGACACGGGGGAAGGCTACAAGGCGTCCGCTCTGAAACAAGGCGCCGGTTCGGGGTCACTGGGCTTGCACGGCAGCTTCGTGGGCGGCCACACGGCCGTGCAGCGTTCCCCGCTGAACCAGAGGAGGCAGGAGGGCGCCACGTCGGTTCAACACAGGCACCAGAACCTCTCCAAAGCGCCAGCCGCCGCGCCTCGAGACCGAGCCAACCAGGCGCTCAACCTGCGAGCGCTCAACCTGCAGAGCGTCGGCAAGGCCCCGGGCGCCAGCAGCCTAGCAGTGAGAGTGGGCCAATTATGGTTTTATGTTATGGTGTGCTTTCAGGAAAGATGAGAGAGGGTTGTGTGTGTGTGTGTGTGTGTGTGTGTGTGTGTGTGTGTGTGTGTGTGTGTGTGTGTGTGGGTTTGTTTAACTATATTCGTGGGGTCCAAAAACCGGGAGTCCAGTATACTTGTGAGGTCCGCACAGCCTTGTGGGCCCAAAATGCTGGAGCCCACAAGGTTAAAGGTCTGTTTGAGGGTTAAGACTTGGTTTTAGGATTAGGGTTAGAATTAGGTTATGGTTAGGGTGAGGGTAAGGGTTAAGGTTAGGCATCTAGTGGTGATGGTTAAGGTTAGGGTAAGGGGCTAGGGAATGCATTATGTCAATGACGGGTCCCAACAAAGATAGTGCCACAAACCTGTGTGTGTGTGTGTGTGTGTGTGTGTGTGTCTCTCTCTCTCTGTGTGTGTGTGTGTGTGTGTGTCTCTCTCTCTCTCTCTCTCTCTGTGTGTGTGTGTGTGTGTGTGTGTGTGTGTGTGTGTGTGTGTGTGTGTGTGTGTGTCTCTCTCTCTGTGTGTGTGTGTCTCTGTGTGTGTGTGTGTGTGTGTGTGTGTGTCTCTCTCTCTCTCTGTGTGTGTGTGTGTGTGTGTGTGTCTCTCTCTCTCTGTGTGTGTGTGTGTGTGTGTGTGTGTGTGTGTGTGTGTGTGTGTGTGTGTGTGTGTGTGTGTGTGTGTGTGTGTGTGCGTATGTTTGATATGAATGTGTTGTGATATGAGTTTTATATATGTGTTATAATGATGCACCTTACTAGAGGCTCTACATTCTCATTGTACTTAAATGCAATGACAATAAAGGCATTCATTCATTCATTCATTCATTCATTCTTTCATTCTTTCTTTCAGGGTAACAGCGCCGTAGCAGCGTCGAGGTCGAGCCTGAGGAGCGGGGCCGGCGCAGCTGGGAGGGTGAAAGAGACTCGACCGTCAGGTGGCGGGCAGCGCGCTGGACTGGCAGCAGGCGGCGGCGTGGAGCACGGGAGGCTACGGGACGACAGGGGGAAGGAGACGTTAGCCGAGGCTAAGAAGATGGCGGGAAGTGGCTCCGGGCGAGGCACCGGCAGCGGCCGCCTCGAGGAGAGGAAACACGCGCTCGCCTCTCAGACCCGGAGCCTGAACGAGCTCAGCACCGGCGACTCGGATGAGACGAGCAGTAGCGAATCGGAGCAAGACGCCTCGCCGTTTCCAAACAACATCAGCAGACCCAGCCTCGGCAACGGGGCCACGCAGTCCGACACGGAGACGGACTGGCGGCCGGCGCGGAGCCTCCTGGAGCACGTGTCCGTCACCGACGTCACGGCAAACTTCATCACGGTCACGGTGAAGGAGTCGCCGACCAGCGTGGGGTTCTTCAACTCACGGAATCACTGAAGGCCGGCGGCGAGGACCCCTCAGTGTGCAGACACTGCCATCCAGTCAGTCCCGCCTCTTTCTGCGCTTCGAAATGCTGAATAAGTCTGGGAACTTCTTGGGCTGTCCAAACGGACCATACCATTTCTGTGGTTTTCAGTAATCCAGTCATGTTAAGGGTTGGGTATCGTTTGGGTTTTTTTTCCAATTACGGTGCTGAAGCGTTACTCTTTAAACGATGCTGGTGCCTAAACGGTGCCTGAACCAATACTTTTTTAATAAGCCTCTTTCCGACCAAGTAGTTCCAGGACCGTAGTTCTAGGAACAGTCCACTTCTAAACAGATCTACTAACTACTCTCCCCCAAATTCCAGTTTTTGCCATTTGCATCCACACTGGCCACGTGGCCGTAGGACCTTTAGTTGTTATAATCACAGCCAGGCGTGCACGATTCAGAAAATGTCCCAATTCGATTCAGAGATTCAAGATTCAATTCAAAAATGATTCTCGGTTTAAAAGAACGAGTCACATGTAGTAGAGCCGGGCAATATATGGATATTATATCAATATCGTGATATGGGACTAGATATCATCTTTGATTTTGGATATCGTGATATGACATAAGTGTTAAAGGCTGCGTTACAGTAAAGTGAAGTTACCAGCCTGTTGTAGCTGTTCTATTATTTCCATTTACCCACTTAGTGATTATATCCACGTTACTGATGATTATTGAAATCTCATTGTGTAAATATTTTGTGAAAGCACCGATAGTCAACGCTACGATATCGTTGCGGTATCGATATCGAGGTATTTGGTCAAACATATCGTGATATTTGATTTCCTCCATATCGCCCGGCCCTAACATGTAGTTACTTTTCTCATGTGATTGTAGTAGTCGTTCCAGAAAAGTTTTTTTGTGATTGTTGCGGGCAAAAGTCCGTGATTATGCGGCACGTTTTCTTACAAAATGCGATGGAATATGCGGATATTTATGCAATTCTATGCGATGAAATTGCGGGAACTTGCAAAAACTGCGATGTCATCGTGGCTTCATCGCGACGTCTGCAGCTTTTTGATGATGTTCACGTCGCGTAATTACGTCACTTCATAACGTCTCTTCATAACGTCACTTCATAACGTCACTTCATAACGTCTCTTCATAACGTCCCTTCATAACGTCACTTCATAACATCACTTCATAACGTCTCTTCATAACGTCCCTTCATAACGTCACATCATAACGTCACATCATAACGTCTCTTCATAACGTCCCTTCATAACGTCACTTCATAACGTCTCTTCATAACGTCCCTTCATAACGTCTCTTCATAACGTCCCTTCATTACGTCTCTTCATAACGTCCCTTCATTACGTCTCTTCATAACGTCTCTTCATAACGTCTCTTCATTACGTCTCTTCATAACGTCGCTTCATAACGTCTCTTCATAACGTCCCTTCATTACGTCTCTTCATTACGTCTCTTCATAACGTCGCTTCATAACGTCTCTTCATAACGTCTCTTCATAACGTCACTTCATAACGTCACTTCATAACGTCACTTCATAACGTCACTTCATAACGTCACTTCATAACGTTCACTTCATAACGTCACAACGTCACTTCATAACGTCACTTCATAACGTCACAACGTCACTTCACAACGTCACTTCACAACGCCACTTCATAACGTCACTTCATAACGTCACTTCATAACGCCACTTCATAACGCCACTTCATAACGCCACTTCATAACGCCACTTCATAACGTCACTTCATAACGTCACTTCATAACGTCACTTCATAACATTTTTCAACTTTCTGCTGAGATATATGTGTGACTTTTTTGCAACCAAAATGCGGGGATTATGAAATCATGCAAGTCCCGCATATTTTGCGCGGAAATCGGCAATTCATGCAGCGAAAGCGCGGCGTATTTGAAAAAAATGTGGCCCCTGAAATAAACATGCAGACTTTGGCCGATAATGCGTTGAATTATGCGCATAATTCAACTCAGAATCGCGTTCTTTCTGGAGGGAAAGATTTTTAAAATATGAATCGATATTTGGAATTCTGTGAATCGATTTTGAATCGGTAGAGCTTGATCGATTTGTTTTGCACACCCCTAACAGGACCGTTCTAGGAACAGTCCACTTCTAATCACATCTACTAACTACCCCCCCCCCCCCCCCCCCCCCCAAAACTGACTAAAGGACCTGACCTTTAGTTGTTATAATCACAGCCATCTAACCACCAATATGGGGAAAAGGGAAGAGACCCTGCCCTGAAGTAGGAGCTGAAAGAGTTACAAGAACTGTGGTCAGAGGAACTTAATAATCCCCAAATTGGTCCAGTAAGAACACGAGAAATAAAGGGTTCTAGGAACGTGATGTTCTGGGAACGTTAGGTTCTAGGAACATGATGTTCTGGGAACGTTAGGTTCTAGGAACGTGATGTTCTGGGAACTGCAGAAATCCCTCCGGTCGGAAATCGGCAAAAAAATATAAAGAAGGCCATATGGTCAAAATTAAGTGATTTAATAATAATGTAATAACTATAACTTATATCTTATTTCACTAGTATATTGCTGTTGAATGACAAAAACAACCACCAGATGGGAAAAGGGTATTTTACAATAACTTTGAATGCACCAGTTTCAAGTGAACGCACCGTTAGTGTTGTTTTTCAGACAACGGCAGCTGCAGACGCGTATGTAGTGAAGTGGTGTATGTATGACACGCCAATTCATGTCATTATTGGCGTGTTATCGAGACGCATACTTGCTTTTCAGCGTGTTTATCAACGCCGTTTGGCCTCCATTACCTTGCGATTGCGTGTGAATTGACGCCGTAGCGAGTAGTATGAAAGGGCGAAAATCTGCGTAGGGAGGTTGGTCGAGGGGGAGGATGGGTCAAACACGGGACCTTCACCCAGGAGACCAGGGACCGGGTCCCGCGAGTGACATTTCCTAATCTCAACAGTCTTTCTTCTCGCGATAACACGCCACGTGGTGTGTATGTTTACGTCCGCTGTATACAGCGTAGACATACACACGGATAGCTTAAAAATGCGTACAGATAACACGCCACTTGGCTTAAGAAAGTGGCCGTGTATGTTCACGCAAAGTTATGATGTCACGTTGTCTACAGTGAAATACAGTCACACCGTTTAACGTTAGCTGTCAGCATTTTAACCGTGTTGAATCCAGCTAATTGCTAACGGTACGCTAACGTTACCTGCTGGTGAGTGAAGTGTTACCTAGCGTGACGTTCAGCGGTGCTTCTTTTGCCTCTAACATCCGTTTCGGAGCATCAGAGAGAAGCGAAATAAGGCACCGAAATCCGCGTTTCTATTCGGACCGGTAGATACCGGTCGTTAAGGCGCCTCGGTACCCAACCCTAGTGATGTCACATACTGTACGTAGTAGAAAGATAACATTACAGTGGAGAGACTGTGCTGTATTTTGGGTCAAAGTATTTGTTGAAACGATGTAGGAACCCTGGAGGTTAGACCCCGTTTATACCTGATACTAACATGCTGTCCAGAGAAGGAAACGGGAAAGGTTCTTAAGGATTATGATCAGATATATCAGTCCTGGAGGTTATTCATCCGGCCGTCCTCCTGCTGTTACAGTTTGCATCCTGACAGTTAACGAAGAACTTTGTCTTTAAACTCCAGCGTCCCAATTATAATTATACCGTTTTCCTACACACACACAGAGACACACAGACACACACACACAGAGACACACACACACACAGAGACACACACACACGGAGACACACACAGAGACACACACACACACACACGGAGACACACACAGAGACACACACACGGAGACACACACAGACACACACACACGGAGACACACACACACACACACACGGAGACACACACAGAGACACACACACACACACACACGGAGACACACACAGAGACACACACACACACACACACGGAGACACACACGGAGACACACACAGAGACACACACACACACACACACACACACACGGAGACACACACAGACACACACACACGGAGACACACACAGAGACACACACACACACGGAGACACACACAGAGACACACACACACACACGGAGACACACACAGAGACACACACACACACACACACGGAGACACACACAGAGACACACACACGGAGACACACACACACACACACACACACACACACAGAGACACACACACACGGAGACACACACAGAGACACACAGACACACACACACAGAGACACACACACACACACGGAGACACACACAGAGACACACACACACGGAGACACACACAGACACACACACGGAGAGACACACACACACACACACTGACACACGCATACATACACACACAGAGACACACACACACGGAGACACACACAGAGACACACACACACACACACGGAGACACACACAGAGACACACACGGAGACACACACAGAGACACACACACACACACACAGAGACACACACAGAGACTGTGCTATTCTCTTGCGTATTCTACGGAGAAAGCTCTGCGTTTAGCCTCCACAGAACCATGAGTCCCGTGTTCGTGTGGAACGTTTGGTCCGATGGACCGGCTGCTCCTCTCCGACTGCACGCTGGCTTTTATTACGAGGTGGAGGAAACGGGGGTTAGGAACTAACGGATGGACGTAGGACGCCTCAGGTTCCTCCCACTGCCAAGATCATTCGTCTGAGTAGGACATGTTGTGCTTGTCGGACCTGGATCCAAACTAAATATGTGGCTTTCCTCCAGGGCAGCACGTTTGATCTAAACGTCAACAGCGATGTCCGTCCGTGTTCGGTACATTTTCAACGCATTCTCATGAAGCATTCGTACGATAACGTTGAAGAAATGTATGCACGACAGTTCGTAGGATACCCTACATGTCAGTTTAGGGGTTTTTAACTTTTAAAAT
This sequence comes from Zingel zingel, assembly GCA_023566125.1. Lineage (NCBI taxonomy): Eukaryota > Metazoa > Chordata > Actinopteri > Perciformes > Percidae > Zingel > Zingel zingel. The sequence continues at coordinate 1,557,176 of CM042334.1, read as the reverse complement.
AACATCTCCCTCTCTCTATATCCGAAATCTGGGTTTCTATCAACCATATTGTCAAACAATTAACGTGGATAGTTCCCTACAACGCTCTTCACAAGTAGAATATATGATCAATTGACTACTTAGTTGAATTTGGGTGTTTCTTTATTCAATTTTATAGCATTTGGAGAAAAATAATGTGGAAAAAGCACGACAAAGACATCGGGAAAAAGTGACAAATGTCGAGATTACAAAAAGAAAGCCGGGAAAGCTTCGAAAATATTGTGGGAAAGTGAACAAAAAGTTAAAATTTTGACCCAGAAAAAGTTGCATGGCCGACGGGAAGGCAACACAAGGGTTAAAATAAAAGATTTGAGATTAGTAATACCGTTTACGGCAACCTCCTCCCCTGCCTGTTATGCAAATTAAAAATAGGAACATGAGACAGTCTCTCAACACATTCTCAGGAACCGTTTCGTATGATATCGTACAAAATGAGGCGGCTGCCGGCCGGTCATGTGACGGCTAAGCTGTCTGAGAAAAGGTGACTGTGAGCCGGGTACCGAGCACCGTGAGGAGACCGGCCTTTCAGAGGTTGTCACTGTGAGGTTAGCCGATAACACGTGACGTGAGACGACAACAGTTACGTTTAGACACCAGAACTGCTAGTTAAGATTTGAAGAAAAGATTGTGGTTTGGGTTAAAACTCTGTTCCCTTTAAGTAGTTACTCCTGGGACATGATCACCTGTTCCCTGGTGAATGTCTTGTGATTTCTCCTTAACTTCTCCAGGACATGATCACCTGTTCCCTGGTGAATGTCTTGTGATTTCTCCTTAACTTTCTCCTTAACTTCTCCAGGACATGATCACCTGTTCCCTGGTGAATGTCTTGTGATTTCTCCTTAACTTTCTCCTTAACTTCTTCAGGACATGATCACCTGTTTCCTGGTGAAAGTCTTGTGTTTTCTCCTTAACTTTCTCCTTAACTTCTCCAGGACATGATCACCTGTTCCCTGGTGAAAGTCTTGTGTTTTCTCCTTAACTTCTCCAGGACATGATCACCTGTTCCCTGTTGAAAGTCTTGTGATTTCTCCTTAACTTCTCCAGGACATGATCACCTGTTCCCTGGTGAAAGTCTTGTGATTTCCCCTTAACTTCTTCAGTTAACTTCTCCCTGCTAGGATCGTTATGCTCTTATACAGCTGCAGTCAACGTGCTGCTGACAGTAATAAATACGTGGAACACTATGATAGCGATACGTTCGAATGCTTCGTGAGAATACATTGAAAGTATAATCCCTTCTGGGTTTCTGTCATCGTCTTTCTTTGGACCAAAGCTGTTATGAATGTCTGGTTTTTATTGTCTGGTATTTTTGACAGTATTCCTTGCACTACGCACAGTATAAATGTAAGCTGACATTCCATTATCACTTATATTTACCAATTTTTATACCATTTTAATAACATTTGCCATCACAGTGTCTTTTGGAGTTGAAATTATGTGTTAATTTATATTTGTAAATAGGATTTCTTTTGTTCATGTGATGACTGATATCTATCTGGTGCTCATATTGGCCGACTAGCTTCAGATTCTTGTAGCCTGTGTGCCTCTCTGCCATGTTCAAGGTATTTGAAATAAACCAGAAGTACCTAAAATAAAAATGATAACGTGTGGATTCATACAGTTTGATTCTGTTTATCAATCTGTTCTTTCACTCGGTTTATTAATCCATACGCGTGGTTAAGGGCTGCAGCTAAGGATTATTTACACGCACGCATGCATGCATGCACACAGAGAGAGACAGACAGACACACAGAGAGAGACAGACAGACACACAGAGAGAGACAGACAGACACACAGAGAGAGACAGACAGACACACAGAGAGAGACAGACAGACACACAGAGAGAGACAGACAGACACAGAGAGAGACAGACAGACACACAGAGAGAGACAGACACACAGAGAGAGACAGACAGACACAGAGAGAGACAGACACACACAGAGAGAGACAGACACACAGAGAGAGACAGACACACACAGAGAGAGACAGACAGACACACAGAGACAGACAGACAGACACACAGAGACAGACAGACACACACAGAGAGAGACAGACAGACACACACACAGAGACAGACAGACACACACAGAGAGAGACAGACAGACACACAGAGACAGACAGACACACACAGAGAGAGACAGACAGACACACAGAGACAGACACACACACACACACAGAGAGAGACAGACAGACACACAGAGACAGACACACACACACAGAGAGAGACAGACAGACACACAGAGAGAGACAGACACACAGAGACAGACACACAGAGAGAGAGACAGACACACACAGAGAGAGACAGACAGACACACAGAGAGAGACAGACAGACACACAGAGAGACAGACACACAGAGAGACAGACAGACACAGAGAGAGACAGACACACAGAGAGAGACAGACACACACAGAGAGAGACAGACACACAGAGAGAGACAGACAGACACACAGAGAGAGACAGACACACAGAGAGACAGACAGACACAGAGAGAGACAGACACACAGAGAGAGACAGACACACACAGAGACAGACAGACACACACAGAGAAATAGACACAGAGACAGACACACAGAGATAGACAGACACACACAGAGAGAGACAGACACACACAGAGAGAGACAGACACACACAGAGAGAGACAGACAGACAGACACACACAGAGAAATAGACACAGAGAGACAGACCCACAGAGAAATAGACAGACAGACACACAGAGAAATAGACACACAGAGACAGTCAGACACACAGAGACAGACAGACACACAGAGACAGACAGACATAAATAGACACACAGAGACAGACAGACACACAGAGAAATAGACACACAGAGACATAGACACACAGAGACAGACAGATACACAGAGACAGACAGACACACAGAGAAATAGACACACAGAGACAGACAGACACACAGAGACAGACAGACACACAGAGAAATAGACACACAGAGACATAGACACACAGAGACAGACAGATACACAGAGACAGACAGATACACACAGAGACATAGACACACAGAGACAGACAGATACACAGAGACAGACAGACACACAAGTATGCATGCACACAGAGACAGACAGACAGACACAGAGAAATAGACACAGAAAAATAGACAGACAGACACACAGAGACAGACAGACATAAATAGACACAGAGAAATAGACACAGAGAGACAGACAGACACACAGAGACACACACAGACACAGAGACAGACAGACATAAATAGACACACAGAGACAGACAGACACAGAGAGACAGACAGACATAAATAGACACAGAGAAATAGACACACAGAGACAGA
>CM042334.1:1538835-1541335 GCA_023566125.1 Zingel zingel | reverse complement strand
AATGCATGATTTAAGCTTCAGGCTAACACACATGAGTATATTTGAGACTATTTCCCTCCCAGAAGAAGATTTCTCCTAACTCTGTGGCTGAGTAAAGTTTGGGGTTAGCCAGGGAACAGGTGATCATGTCCTGAAGAAGTTAAGGAGAAAGTTAAGGAGAAGACACAAGACTTTCACCAGGAAACAGGTGATCATGTCCTGAAGAAGTTAAGGAGAAGACACAAGACTTTCACCAGGAAACAGGTGATCATGTTCTGAAGAAGTTAAGGAGAAAAGACAAGACTTTCACCAGGAAACAGGTGATCATGTCCTGGAGAAGTTAAGGAGAAAGTTAAGGAGAAGACACAATACTTTCACCAGGAAACAGGTGATCATGTCCTGGAGAAGTTAAGGAGAAATCAAGACTTTCACCAGGGAACAGGTGATCATGTCCTGAAGAAGTTAAGGAGAAAGTTAAGGAGAAGACACAAGACTTTCAACAGGAAACAGGTGATCATGTCCTGAAGAAGTTAAGGAGAAGACACAAGACTTTCAACAGGAAACAGGTGATCATGTCCTGAAGAAGTTAAGGAGAAATAACAAGACTTTCACCAGGGAACAGGTGATCATGTCCTGAAGAAGTTAAGGAGAAAACACAAGACTTTCACCAGGGAACAGGTGATCACGTCCTGAAGAAGTTAAGGAGAAAGTTAAGGAGAAAACACAAGACTTTCAACAGGAAACAGGTGATCATGTCCTGAAGAAGTTAAGGAGAAGACACAAGACTTTCAACAGGAAACAGGTGATCATGTCCTGGAGAAGTTAAGGAGAAAGTTAAGGAGAAAGTTAAGGAGAAAACACAAGACTTTCACCAGGAAACAGGTGATCATGTCCTGAAGAAGTTAAGGAGAAAAGACAAGACTTTCACCAGGAAACAGGTGATCATGTCCTGAAGAAGTTAAGGAGAAAAGACAAGGCTTTCACCAGGAAACAGGTGATCATGTCCTGGAGAAGTTAAGGAGAAATCAAGACTTTCACCAGGGAACAGGTGATCATGTCCTGAAGAAGTTAAGGAGAAAGTTAAGGAGAAGACACAAGACTTTCAACAGGAAACAGGTGATCATGTCCTGAAGAAGTTAAGGAGAAGACACAAGACTTTCACCCAGGGAACAGGTGATCACGTCCTGAAGAAGTTAAGGAGAAAGTTAAGGAGAAAACACAAGACTTTCAACAGGAAACAGGTGATCATGTCCTGAAGAAGTTAAGGAGAAAACACAAGACTTTCACCAGGGAACAGGTGATCATGTCCTGAAGAAGTTAAGGAGAAAGTTAAGGAGAAAACACAAGACTTTCAACAGGAAACAGGTGATCATGTCCTGAAGAAGTTAAGGAGAAATCAAGACTTTCAACAGGAAACAGGTGATCATGTCCTGAAGAAGTTAAGTTAAGTTAACGCTCTGTAACCGGCTGTTGCCTAATTTCGTGCAATAAAATTAAGCACATTGGGTAATTTCGTTAAAAAGAAACCCATATTTCTGATAAAGATTTTGAAAACGGGTCAAATTGACCCGAGGACAACATATTTTGATATAAAATACATAATAAAGAGTACTGCAGACGTATAGAAACATAATTCTATTTCAGTTTTTCTTTTTTTAAAAATTGGCAAAAATTTCTACGTTCCTGTATTTTTCGGTGAAGATGGGGTGCTGAGTGCACATTAATGAGAAATAAAATGAACTTTTTTGATTTAAGCAAATGACTGCAATGAAACAAAGAGTGACACATTTAAATGGGTCTGAATACTTTCCGTACCCACCGTATATCTCAGCAGAAAGTTGAAAAATGTTGCGTTTACTTCACACAAGAGCAGCCGTTTCCCCTGTTGACATGGGAACGTTATGAAGAGACGTTATGAAGAGACGTTATGAAGGGACGTTATGAAGTGACGTTATGAAGTGACGTTATGAAGTGACGTTATGAAGGGACGTTGTGAAGGGACGTTATGAAGTGACGTTATGAAGGGACGTTGTGAAGGGACGTTGTGAAGTGACGTTATGAAGGGACGTTATGAAGTGACGTTATGAAGGGACGTTATGAAGGGACGTTATGAAGGGACGTAATGAAGGGACGTTATGAAGGGACGTAGTGAAGGGACGTTGTGAAGGGACGTTGTGAAGGGACGTTGTGAAGGGACGTTGTGAAGGGACGTTGTGAAGGGACGTTGTGAAGCGACGTTGTGAAGCGACGTTATGAAGCGACGTTATGAAGGGACGTTATGAAGGGACGTTATGAAGGGACGTTATGAAGGGACGTAATGAAGGGACGTTATGAAGGGACGTAATGAAGGGACGTTGTGAAGTGACGTTGTGAAGGGACGTTGTGAAGGGACGTTGTGAAGGGACGTTGTGAAGGGACGTTGTGAAGGGACGTTGTGAAGCGACGTTATGAAGCGACGTTATGAAGGGACGTTATGAAGGGACGTTGTGAAGGGACGTTGTGAAGTGACGTTATGAAGGGA
>CM042334.1:1526335-1531335 GCA_023566125.1 Zingel zingel | reverse complement strand
GTCCGTACATAGACCCTTAAACACACGACATCATCTCCTGAGAGAAGCTGAGCTGGTCTCCTTCAACAGAGCACAGCACATCCCCCTGGGCCCAGACCTCACAGAACTGATCCACAGCCTCCATCTCTTTATAATAATTAAAGTCCATCTTAACTCTGGCCTTCACCATCCTAGTAAACAGCAGATTAACATCAATATCAACAGAGTCCTCCACCTTCCTCTTCCTGCTCACATACACGGCCATCTTTGATTGGCCCAGGATGAAGTTCAACAGCTGACATTTATGTTTAGCTAACTTCCTGTAGCTGAACCCAAAGATGAACGTGTGTTTGGAGAAGACCTCCCCGACCTTACTGAACAGCTTCTCCAGCAGCAGGAACAATGGCAGCAGGCGTACACACTCAGAATAACAATGAAAAACAGTTTCTTTTACATCACAATAAGGACATTTGTTGCTAACCCCCGGACTAATGACAGCCAGAAAGGCGTTGACCGCCACGATCCCGTGCACCACTCTCCACTGGAGGTCAGCTACTCTTTTAGTCAATGGTGGTTTATAAAAACTCCTCCATGCAGGTTGGACATCGACCGCCAATCCCAGATGTCCTCGCCACGGTGTGTCCACCCGTCCATGGAGCTTACTCTTGTTCAAACACAGCACCATCATTTTATAAAAGGCTTTTCCTGTTGCCTCTTTCAGGTCTAAAGTGCAGTGCTTTACATTCAAATAACAACCAACATAGTTATCAAGCCGGGGACGGACACATAGAGCAGGGAAGGAATCGTCAGATTGAGGAGTAATCACACCAGCATGATATTCCTCTAACATAATGGACTCATGTCCAGACAGACAGTACTTCCAGTGGTCCAACAGTTTAGAGATTGTTCTGACTGATCTCACACCCAGAACAGCTGCCAAAGCAGCAGCATTGTCTAGATGTGGTCCAGCGATATCCACCACCGTGCCCAGCGTGAGCACCCGTGCTCTGCAGAACACGTCCGAGAGGGCAGAACCAGCCCAGCAGGGGTAATCCAACCGGTCCCCGTACACCACCGGTTCCTGTAGCAGCCAGTGAAGGGAGTCGCCTTGCACCCGTCTCTCCTTGGTCAACAGCTTCCACACCGTAAACACGCCACGATAGAAAGGAGGCAAAGCCTGGAAACTCAGCGTCCTTGCATCCATCAGGAACAGAGACTCTCCTAGTCCAAAACCCTTAAAGTCTTTCAGCACCCAGTGGGCCAGAGGTCTCCAGACCAAGTCCTTAGGGCCAAACAGCAGTCTCTGGAGGAACTGCAGGCGGAAAGCAGCTCCCCTGCTGGCCAAATGAACCAGTCCTTGTCCTCCCTCGTCCTTGGGAAGAAACAGAACAGCCTGGGGAATCCAGTGCAGCTTGTCCCAAAAAAAATCAACCAAAACAGATTGAATCTTCACAAGTAAATTAGAAGGAGGATCCACACAAGACAGCTTATGCCACAGAGAAGAGGACAGCAGATTGTTAATAACAAGCGTCCTCCCTCTATAGGACATGCTCGGTAAGAGCCACTTCCATTTCTTTAATCGGCCTTCTATTTTTTCCAGAGCGTTATCCCAGTTCTTTTGCATCACACACTCCTCACCCAGAAACACACCCAAATACTTCACCCCTCCTTTCTTCCAGGTGAGCCCTCCAGGGAGAGAGAGAGTGCTCTGGAGCTCATCTCCCACCACCACAGCTTCACTCTTAGCCCAGTTCACTTTAGCAGAAGAGATATGATTAAAAATACTTACATTCTCTACCAAAGAGTCGATATCTGTTTGCTTGTTTAAAACAACCATGACATCGTCTGCATAAGCTGATATTTTAACAGCTGAGGCACACCCAGGAAAATACACACCTAAAAGTTCATTCCTGAGTTTATGGAGCAGAGGCTCAATAGATAAAGAATACAGCATCCCTGACAGAGAGCACCCCTGCCGTACCCCCCTCTGCACATTAAAAGGTGCAGCCAAACCACCATTAACCTTCAATATACTCGCAATGTCACGGTACAGTACCTGGATCTTAGCTATGAAACCTGGGCTGAAGCCAAAAGCATTGAGCGTGAGCCACAAATACTGATGTTCAACCCGGTCAAAAGCCTTTTCCTGGTCTATGGAAATAAGACCAGTATCCATACCCAATGAGCTAGAGACGTCCAAAACATGCCGAATTAAAGTGATATTATCACTCATTAACCTGCCGGGCACACAGTAAGTCTGGTCAACATGAACCACTTCACTTAATACCTCCCGAAGCCGAGAAGCAAGAGCTTTGGACAGGATCTTATAGTCCCCACACAGCAGAGAAACAGGCCTCCAGTTCTTTAATTCCTGTAAATCTCCTTTCTTTGGCAGCAGGGTAATGACTGCCCTTCTGCAGCTCAGCGGCAGAAGTCCTCGGCTCAAGCTGTCCTGAAAGACCTCCAGCAGATCTTCACCAAGTACTGGCCAGAAGGTCTTATAAAAATCCACAGGCAGCCCATCGATGCCTGGTGCCTTACCGTTCCCCAAACTCATCAGAGCAACATACAGTTCATTCAGGGACAGTGGATCGTCCAGCACGGTGTTGCTGGCAGCACCCACCTGAGGAAGCCCAGCATAGAAAGACCCAGCTGACTCAGCATCCTCCACGTACTCCTCTCTGAACAGGTCTTTGTAGAACGAGGTGGCAAATCTCCTGATCTCAGGAGTTCCTGTGATCGTATGTCCGTCGTCAGAGCGTAGCGAATGGATGATCTTTCTTTGACCATTCTTACGCTCCAGACCAAAGAAGAACTGTGAGGGGGCATCCATCTGGGAGGCGTTCATGAAGCGGCAGCGGACCAGAGCCCCCTGTGCAGTGATGCCCAACAGGTTGGCTAAAGCAGCCTTTTTGACTTTAAGAGCTTCAACATGCCCTTGATTTCCTGTGGAATCCACCAAACTCTGTAACTCCACTATTTCCATCTCTAGGTCTTGAAGAGACCTGGTAATGTGCTTGGTGACATTGCGAGTATATTGCTGACAAAAAAGTTTCACCTGGACCTTTCCAATATCCCACCACTGCTGCAACGATGGGAAACTGGACTTAAGAGTCCGGTGTATACCCCACACACACTTAAAAGCCTCTTTAAAAGAATTATCATTTAAAAGTCCAGTATTAAAGTGCCAATAAGCACTGTGCAATTTTACATTTTGAATATAAACCGAGCACTGGACAAGACAATGGTCCGTAAAACCAACAGGAGAAATGATACACTTTTTAAACACACCAAAATGGTGCTTAAAACAATAAAAGCGGTCCAGCCTGGCCAAAGACAACATGTTGTCTCTGGAGTGACTCCAGGTGTACTGCCTGGCGTTCATGTGAAGACCTCTCCACACGTCCTTCAGCTCACAGCTCTCCATCAGACGCCGGAGTCTGGCCGAGGAAGCAGGATGAGGCTCCAGGTGGTTACGGTCTACACTGGGACTCTCTGTGCAGTTAAAGTCACCTCCCAAAAACAAAAAGTCATCAGTACAACCCTGAATGACATCACACAAAAGGTTTAAAAAAGTAATTCGTTCAATGGCCAACACTGGAGCATACACATTTATAAAAATAAGTTGAACATTTTCAAGCTGAACCTTAATTTTTATAATGTGCCCACACATGATCTCCTCCACACTAAAGGAGCCGGGCCGAAAGCCCTTAGAGAAGAGCACCCCGACCCCCCCACTGTTAGAGGCCTTATGGCTGAGAATAACCTCCCCAGGCCACTGCTTCCTCCACTCACTCTCATTCCCCACATCACTGTGAGTCTCCTGCACAAAGATAACATCCAGCTGTTTGAACTCCATCAGTTTGAACAGAGAAGCTCTTTTAACATCACTTCTTGCTCCGTTAATGTTTAAAGACCCAATATTTAAATCGGCCATTAAAAAGAAAAGAGCAAAAACAAAAACACACACAACAAGTATGTGGAGAAAAATATTAGACCTAGTCATCATCTTCAATAAGCTGAGCCCTGACTTTAGTCACCAGCTTCTTGAGGCGGTAAACCTCTTGGATAGTGAAGCCTTCAGTATCTTTCCTCAGCCAGGCCACAGACCTGATGAAGCCCCTCAGATCAGGGAAGAACTGCTCCGTCTTCACCGCCTTGATCCCTTTAGTGTCCTGCAGGAACTTCTTGATCTTATCCAGAGGATAAAGAGTTAACTTTTCTGCCTGAGATGCTGTCCACTCACACTCATCATCATCATCATCATCATCATCACACAGATCCTCTAGCAGCTTTTTAGCCTTAGCATCGTTCTGCTCTTTGTTAGAACCACTTTTTCTTTTGCTGGATCTAGTAGTTATATCCATCTCGTCAGACAGATCTTCAGCCAGAGCATCATCAACCATATTTGTGATATTCTGACTGCAGCTTGTGTTACGTGCACTGCCTTTCTCTTTCTCTGACTGTGTCTTATTTTTACCTTTCTCATTAGACTGAGCATTTCTTCCATTAACAGTTTTAATTCCACACTCCTGTTGTGCAACATTATTCTCCTTGTCCTGCGTGTCTATCTCTGCAACCTGTGCAGTGTCTGCACGCTGTTGCCCACCTGCCGAGTCTGACTCAGCCGCAGGTGGCGCAACATCTGAGTCTGAGCCCCCCGGAGGCGGCTCTGCGGCCCGCCCGGCCGAACCACCCGACCCCGCGGGACCGGGGGCCGCCTCGGTCGAACCACCCGACCCAGCGGGACCGGGAGCCGGCCCAGCGGGACCGGGAGCCGCCTTGGTCGAACCACCCGACCCAGCGGGACCGGGGGCCGGCCCAGCGGGACCGGGAGCCGCCTCGGCCGAACCGCCCGGCCCCGCAGGCTCGGGGGCCGGCCGGCGCGGACAAGAACGGACCAAATGACCCTCTTCCCCACATCCAAACACTTCATGGTTTCAGAAGTCGCAAACACAACATAACTGAAACCATCAACTTTAAAACTGAACGTTAGATTCAGATCAGCCCGCGTTGTCCTT
>CM042334.1:1511321-1513821 GCA_023566125.1 Zingel zingel | reverse complement strand
AACCTACAGAGAGACTACAATGTTAGCAACAGAGAGGCTACAACGTTAGCAACAGAGAGGCTACAACGTTACCTACAGAGAGGCTACAACGTTACCTACGGAGAGACTACAATGTTACCTACAGAGAGGCTACAACGTTACCTACAGAGAGGCTACAACGTTACCTACAGAGAGGCTACAACGTTACCTACAGAGAGGCTACAACGTTACCTACAGAGAGGCTACAATGTAACCTACGGAGAGGCTACAACGTTACCTACAGAGAGGCTACAACGTTAGCAACAGAGAGACTACAATGTTACCTACAGAGAGGCTACAACGTTACCTACAGAGAGGCTACAACGTTACCTACAGAGAGGCTACAACGTTACCTACAGAGAGGCTACAACGTTACCTACAGAGAGACTACAACGTTACCTACAGAGAGACTACAATGTTACCTACGGAGAGGCTACAACGTTACCTACAGAGAGACTACAATGTTACCTACGGAGAGACTACAATGTTACCTACGGAGAGGTTACAACGTTACCTACAGAGAGACTACAATGTTACCTACGGAGAGACTACAATGTTACCTACAGAGAGGCTACAACGTTACCTACAGAGAGGCTACAACGTTACCTACAGAGAGGCTACAACGTTACCTACGGAGAGGCTACGTTACCTACGAAGAGGTTACAATGTTACCTACAGAGAGGCTACAACGTTACCTACAGAGAGGCAAGATGACAAGACACACACGTACACGTACACACACACACACACACACACACACACACACACACACACACACACACACACACACAGGCGTGTGACCTACGTGCGTGCTGGAAGCCCGTGCTCATGCGTCTGTACAGCTTGCTCCTCCATTCCCAGGCCCGGAGCGTGCGGTCCTTCTGGCAGGCCTCCAGGGACAGGCCGTCTCTCTGGGCCGCAGCCGCCAGGTCCGCCGCCCGCTGCTCCGCCTCCAGCACCAGGGCGCTCAGGTGGGCCTCCCGACTCTCCACACTCACAACTACAACACACAGAGAGACAGAGACAGAGACAGAGAGAGGGACAGACAGAGAGAGAGAGAGAGAGAGAGAGATAGAGAGAGAGAGAGAGAGAGAGGTAAAAGTGTAAAAAAGAGGGTTGAAAACGTCAAAAGCATCAAAACTAATTGTCAAATCTGGGAAAAACGTAAAACGAAAGAGGTTTACGGGAAACGGAGAGAGGTCTTCAGTCTGAACAACTGTTAACGTCAGCTGTCCGGAGACAAAGACACGTTACGGGAATATTTGGGAAGGTGCCCACAAGAAACAGCTGATCAGTCCTGGGAGATGAATGTTGGCTATACGTCCCCAACGTATTCAGCAAACGTGTTTCCGTGTCTCATTATAGAGCAACGACAAAGAGCAGCTAGACATCGTCTTAGATTTTGAAGAATTGTAATATCGTTACATGGTAAGTTTGGTCTTTTCCTGGTTTTAGAGGCTGCATTACATTAAAGTGAAGTCATTTTCTCAACTTACCAGACTGTTAGCTGTTCTATTATTTCCCTTTAACCACTTAGACATTATTATTATATCCACATTATGATGGTTATTGATCTAACATCTAAATGTGGAAGATATTTTGTGAAAGCACCAATTGTCAACCTTACAATATCCAGTCCTTCCAGAAAAATGTGGAGTATTTTTGTGATTGTTGCAGGGCAAAAATCCTCGATTATGCGGCATATTTTCTTAAAAAATGTGATGGAATATGCGGCATATTTATGCAATTTTATGCGATGAAATTGCGGGAACTTGCAAAAAATGCGGGAACTTGCAAAAAAGGCGGGAACTTGCAAAAAAGACGGGAACTTGCAAAAACGGCGGGAACTTGCAAAAAAGGCGGGAACTTGCCAAAAAGCGGGAACTTGCCAAAAATGAGGGAACTTGCAAAAAATGCGGGAACTTGCGAACTTGCAAAAAAGGCGGGAACTTGCAAAACGGCGGGAACTTGCAAAAACGGCGGGAACTTGCAAAAACGGCGGGAACTTGCAAACATTGCGGGAACTGGCAAACATTGCGGGAACTTGCAAACATTGCGGGAACTTGCAAACATTGCGGGAACTTGCAAAAACAGCGGGAACTTGCAAGAAAGGCGGGAACTTGCAAAAAATGCGGGAACTTGAAAAAAAGGCGGGAACTTGCAAAAAAGGCGGGAACTTGCAAAAAAGGCGGGAACTTGCAAAAATTGCGAGAACTTGCAAAAACAGCGGGAACTTGCAAAAAAGGCGGGAACTTGCAAAAAAGGCGGGAACTTGCAAAAAAGGCGGGAACCTGCAAAAATTGCGGGAACTTGCAAACATTGCGGGAACTTGCAAAAACAGCGGGAACTTGCAAAAAAGGCAGGAACTTGCAAAAAAGGCGGGAACTTGCAAAAAATGAGGGAACTTGCAAAAAATGCGGGAACTTGCAAAAAATGCGGGAACTTGCAAAAAAGGCGGGAACTTGCAAACATTGCGGGAACT
>CM042334.1:1493821-1498821 GCA_023566125.1 Zingel zingel | reverse complement strand
GGACCAGCAGGTCCCTCTCAGGTACTAGTTAGTCCTATAGACAGTATATAAGCTGGACCAGCAGGTCCCGTGTCTCTGGACGGAGACCAGTGAAGTCTCTTTTCCGGTGATGGCTGAGCGTTACTGAGCAGCCTCCAACTGAGCTTGAAGACGTAGATGTGACGTGAGCAACCTGTCTGAAAGTTGGAAGTCTTCTGGTAGCTGTGCCAAGAGAAATCTCAATCATTCCCAATCTAGCAGAGACGGAGAGCGTAGGTATATGTAAGGAGATAACATAGGCACAGGCTAATTACTGATCACTAACATGATAGTTAACATTAGTAATTACACTTAAACAGCTAATGGAAGTCCAAACTGCCTGAGAGCTGCTCCTGGACTATACGGTAATTCCTCTACTATGAGACAGTAAGTCTCGTGGTTATGACCCAATCGTTAGCCTATTTTTATAACAACGTCTGCTACGGAGCCATAACGTGAGCTACAAGGTAATGGAGCCTTTTATACATTGTCGTGTTTCTTTAGAAATAAACAACGGACAAATAGAGTCTTTAAACGCTTCAGATGTAAAGTTATTCTCTGTCAAAGTGACGTCAGAATGAATGGCAGTCAATGGGATGCTAACGGGAGGTGATGGCTTGGTAGCATCAGAATGAATGGCAGTCAATGGGATGCTAACGGGAGCTGATGGCTTGGTAGCATCAGAATGAATGGCAGTCAATGGGATGCTAACGGGAGCTGATGGCTTATTAGCATCAAAATGGTGCCATAGGAGGTTCGCGGTCCAACGAGAAGCTGACCCCCTTGGTTAGAACAGCGGTGAGCGTTGTCTATAGCGCCCTCTTTAGGAAACAAACTGAACTTCCTACAGCTTTATAAATACAGTAATTATTACTCACAGTGTGGACTCTCCTTGCCGCCGGCCTTCAGCAGCAGCTTGGCGATGGGCGTGTTGTTGGTCATGATGGCGATGTCCAGCGGGGTCAGGCCCTGGCTGTTGGGCGTGTTCAGGTCCAGCTCCTCGGCCGAGAACTGGTAGAGGAGGATCTGCACCGTGTCCAGGTCCTGCTGCTCAACCGCCTCGAAGATACAGTCGCTGCCCTGCATCGTCTGCACCACACAACAGGAACAGAGAACCGTCACAAAGACCAAATTCGAGTTCTTTTCGTGGAAATTAGGGCTACATTTACATCGCTACATTTTGGTTTTTAAAGTGCCCATATTCTGCTCATTTCAGGTTCATAATTGTATTTTGAGGATGTACCATAATAGGTTTACATGGTTTCATTTTGGACTCTAAAAAGCTCTTTATCGAGATGAATTGTAGATGAGAATTTGTTTGTGTGTGGTGTATGTGTATGTATATACATATATGTATGTGTATGTGTGTGTATATACATATATGTATGTGTATGTGTGTGTATATACATATATGTATGTGTATGTGTGTGTATATACATATATGTATGTGTATGTGTGTGTATATACATATATGTATGTGTATGTGTGTGTATATACATATATGTATGTGTATGTGTGTGTATATACATATATGTATGTGTATGTGTGTGTATATACATATATGTATGTGTATGTGTGTGTATATACATATATGTATGTGTATGTGTGTGTATATACATATATGTATGTGTATGTGTATGTATATATTTGTATTCATGTATTCCTCCGAATGATTACTAGTGTGTGTTCTAGCATGCTAACGGTTAGCCCCCTAGGCCCCTCGTCTCGGCTAGTGACGTAGAAATATATATATATATATATATATATATATATATATATATATATATATATATATATATATATATATATATATATACACACTTGATGGTGCCCACCCCCCTAGGGTGAGCTTTCTCTCTCCCCCTAGGGTGAGCTCTCTCTCTCTCTCTCTCCCCCTAGGGTGAGCTCTCTCTCTCTCTCCCCCCCCCCCCTAGGGTGAGCTCTCTCCCCCCTAGGGTGAGCTCTCTCTCTCTCTCTCTCCCCCTAGGGTGAGCTCTCTCTCTCTCTCCCCCCCCCCCCTAGGGTGAGCTCTCTCCCCCTAGGGTGAGCTCTCTCTCCCCCCCTAGGGTGAGCTCTCTCTCCCCCTAGCTTGAGCTCTCTCTCTCCCCCCCTAGCGTGAGCTCTCTCTCCCCCTAGCGTGAGCTCTCTCTCTCCCTAAGGTGAGCTCTCTCCCCCCCTAGGGTGAGCTCTCTCTCTCTCCCCCTAGCGTGAGCTCTCTCCCCCCCTAGGGTGAGCTCTCTCTCTCCCCCCCTAGGGTGAGCTCTCTCTCTCTCCCCCTAGCGTGAGCTCTCTCTCTCCCTAAGGTGAGCTCTCTCTCTCCCCCTAGCGTGAGCTCTCTCTCTCCCCCTAGCGTGAGCTCTCTCTCTCCCTAAGGTGAGCTCTCTCTCCCCCTAGGGTGAGCTCTCTCTCCCCCCTAGCGTGAGCTCTCTCTCCCCCCCTCTAGGGTGAGCAGAGCAACTGGACCAGTGACAGGACGTCATCACTCGCCAAGTTATGTCAACCAAACAACCAACAGGGCGAGTCCTACTTCACTCAATAAGAGATAAACGGCGACGAAAGCCACGACATGAAGTCCGCACTCACGCCCGTGAAATATGACCGCTACAGCTGATTGGAACATGGCGTTGTGGACACTGAATTTGATGAATTTCCTGTTTATCAGACCCCAGATGAGACGAGAAGCTAACGTTAGCTAACGTTAGCCGCGCTGCTGTGACGGCCCCTCTGCAGGAGACTGGGTGTGTTCCTCCGACACGCTGTAGTAACGTTACTGATTTAAACCCGGGTTTCCAGGTTAGTGGGGGTGCATGCCGCTCCAATCCAACATGAGAAACGTAGCTAGTAATGTTCACTCAGCGTTTAGTTATGTTGTTGAACCGTACGGTACCGTCTATTTGCTGGATGGTTTCAAGGTAACGGTCGGTAGCTAACGTTAGCAGCTAAGCCCGTACTCTGACGTCCAACACCCCCCCATGTCTGCCGTGTAAAAGGTCTATTGCACATACCAATTTCAAGAAGCAGTGGGCAGAAAGTTGTAAAGTTGTGCAACAAGATTGTGCAGAAGTTAGTTTGAAAGGAAACATAAATAACCCTGAAGATGTGTCTGTTTACTGCGTTTGAGTCTCTGCAGACAGGAGAGGAAATATGACCAATGTCTTCTGTCTGCAGTCGTGTCTGTGGACACCGAACAGCAACGGCAGCTATTATTCCCCTTCAGGTTATCCCACGGTGAGTGCAGAAGGCTCTGATGAGGACTCGCGAAATTCGTAAGGGCTTAGGGTCGTCCCAGTGTCGAATCTCAAAGGGCGTGAGGGTCTGAGGACACGCTTACCGAGCCCTTTCCGTGAGTCAGCATCGCTGCAGACTCCACCAAAGGGAATTACCCAGAGTTCAATGCGTTGTGACGTTATAATATGGAAATTACAAAAGGTAACAACAGCACGACCACGACCACGACCACGGAGCAGACCAGCCGGCTGTCCAGCTCGTACAACTAGAGGTTGAAACGTGGAATCAGGCAGCCGTCTCCTGGGCCTCGGCCGAGTGGAAAGCAACAAACTTAAAATGAAAACTCCCAAACCGGCAAGTGTCGGCAACATCTTTGTTATTAAACGTCACCAAGGTAACATGAGATCTGGTGAAGTGCTGTCCCAATCCCATTTCTACCTATCTGAGCCCACGTGGCCTCACACACTCACTCACTCAGCACCTGAGATCAGTTCAGTCTGGGCAATATTCGGGGCTTGCCTGATTTCATAATCCCGGCATTTTCGTCACATATATCACATAAGTCACAAAAAAAGTCACATATATCTCAGCAAAAAGTTGAAAAATGTTGCGTTCACTTCACACAAGAGCAGCCGTTTTCCCCTGTTGCAACGTGAACGTTATGAAGCGACGTTATGAAGTGACGTTACGAAGTGACGTTATGAAGGGACGTTATGATGTGACGTTATGAAGTGACGTGAAGTGACGTTATGAAGTGACGTTATGAAGTGACGTTATGAAGGGACGTTATGATGTGACGTTATGAAGCGACGTTACGAAGTGACGTTATGAAGTGATGAAGTGACGTTATGAAGTGACGTTATGAAGTGACGTTATGAAGTGACGTTATGAAGCGACGTTACGAAGTGACGTTATGAAGTGACGTTATGAAGTGATGAAGGGACGTTATGAAGTGACGTTATGAAGTGACGTTATGAAGTGACGTTATGAAGTGACGTTACGAAGTGACGTTACGAAGTGACGTTATGAAGTGATGAAGTGACGTTATGAAGTGACGTTATGAAGTGACGTTATGAAGTGACGTTACGAAGTGACGTTACGAAGTGACGTTATGAAGTGATGAAGTGACGTTATGAAGTGACGTTATGAAGTGACGTTATGAAGTGATGAAGTGACGTTATGATGTGACGTTATGAAGTGACGTTATGAAGTGACGTTACGAAGTGACGTTACGAAGTGACGTTACGAAGTGACGTTATGAAGTGATGAAGTGACGTTATGAAGAGACGTTATGAAGTGACGTTATGAAGTGACGTTATGAAGTGACGTTACGAAGTGACGTTACGAAGAGACGTTATGAAGTGATGAAGTGACGTTATGATGTGACGTTATGAAGTGACGTTATGAAGTGACGTTATGAAGTGACGTTATGAAGTGACGTTACGAAGTGACGTTACGAAGTGACGTTATGAAGTGACGTTATGAAGTGATGAAGGGACGTTATGAAGTGACGTTATGAAGTGACGTAATGAAGTGACGTTATGAAGTGACGTGAAGTGACGTTACGAAGTGACGTTATGAAGTGACGTGAAGTGACGTTACGAAGTGAGGTTATGAAGTGACGTTATGAAGGGACGTTATGAAGTGACGTTATGAAGTGACGTTATGAAGTGACGTTATGAAGTGACGTTATGAAGTGACGTTATGAAGAGACGTGAAGTGACGTTACGAAGTGACGTTATGAAGTGACGTGA
>CM042334.1:1483821-1486321 GCA_023566125.1 Zingel zingel | reverse complement strand
CGTCCAAGTTTAACAACAAGTAGAACTATTCAGAGGTTATTGGACCCGTCCACTTTAACAACTAGTAGAACTAGTCAGAGGTTATTGGACCCGTCCAGTTTAACAACAAGTAGAACTATTCAGAGGTTATTGGACCCGTCCAGTTTAACAACAAGTAGAACTATTCAGAGGTTATTGGACCCGTCCACTTTAACAACAAGTAGAACTATTCAGAGGTTATTGGACCCGTCCAGTTTAACAACAAGTAGAACTATTCAGAGGTTATTGGACCCGTCCAAGTTTAACAACAAGTAGAACTATTCAGAGGTTATTGGACCCGTCCACTTTAACAACTAGTAGAACTAGTCAGAGGTTATTGGACCCGTCCAGTTTAACAAGTAGAACTATTCAGAGTTTATTGGACCCGTCCAGTTTAACAACAAGTATAACTATTCAGAGGTTATTGGACCCGTCCAGTTTAACAACAAGTAGAACTAGTCAGAGGTTATTGGACCCGTCCAGTTTAACAACAAGTAGAACTAGTCAGAGGTTATTGGACCCGTCCACTTTAACAACTAGTAGAACTAGTCAGAGGTTATTGGACCCGTCCACTTTAACAACAAGTAGAACTAGTCAGAGGTTATTGGACCCGTCCACTTTAACAACAAGTAGAACTAGTCAGAGGTTATTGGACCCGTCCACTTTAACAACAAGTAGAACTAGTCAGAGGTTATTGGACCCGTCCAGTTTACCAAGAAGTAGAACTATTCAGAGGTTATTGGACTCCACAGCGCTGCTGAGGAAGGTCTGGCTAGTCCACACAGCATTCCTGGACGGGAGAAAAAGGGGCTCTGGTGTATTGGCATTTCTTTAAACCAATCACAGTCCCCTGCAGAGATCTGAGGAGCAGTTAACCATAGTCCTCATAAAACATGTGACAAGTATACTGTATGTAAGTAAAAGGAGAAAGATAAATACAGCAGGAAGCTGGAAGGCGGTTTTGAACGCTGAACTGCACACATCTCCCCGGGACTGTGTGTTTAAATAAAGCTGCCTCGACTTGAAAGCCATCCGAGTCTGTTGTCTGTGAAGTCTCGTCTCTCCCGGAGCCGGTAACACTCACCGAGGCTTTGCGGAGGCGGTCCGTCTTGCCGAAGAAGTAGGCATCCTCGAAGGACGAGGTGCTCCCCCGCAGCTTGTCCGACAGGTTCCTGTAGAGGCGCTTGGCGGCGTTCGGGGAGGCCGGCCCGCCGGGGCACTTCCTGCTCTGAGACAACTGCAGGTTCTGCATCTGCTGAGTCATGACTCCCTGGAGGCGTCTGCAGGGAAAGATGGAGAGAAACACAGTCAGCCGTCTGAAGGAGGGAGCTGCTAGTGAAAGATAAGAGAGAAGAGAAGATAACAGTTTATTGTCTGTTCACACTGACGAGTTTCTTGCATTGTCCGCTCCAACAATCAACAGACATTGCACACAGTGCTTTAAAGTGCCCATATTACGCTCATTTTCAGGTTCATAATTGTATTTTGAGGTTGTACCAGAATAGGTTAACATGGTTTAATTTTCACCATATTTTTGTTGTACTGCTCATTGCTGCAGCTCCTCTTTTCACCCTGTGTTCAGGTCTCTGGTGTAGCTCCAGAGTGAGACCTCTCACTGCTGTAACATCTTTGTTGGCAGTCGCACATGCTCAGTAGCTAGGTAAGACCACATGCTCAGTAGCTAGGTAAGACCACATGCTCAGTAGCTAGGTAAGACCACATGCTCAGTAGCTAGGTAAGATCACATGCTCAGTAGCTAGGTAAGACCACATGCTCAGTAGCTAGGTAAGACCACATGCTCAGTAGCTAGGTAAGACCACATGCTCAGTAGCTAGGTAAGACCACATGCTCAGTAGCTAGGTAAGACCACACGCTCAGTAGCTAGGTAAGACCACATGCTCAGTAGCTAGGTAAGATCACATGCTCAGTAGCTAGGTAAGACCACATGCTCAGTAGCTAGGTAAGACCACATGCTCAGTAGCTAGGTAAGACCACATGCTCAGTAGCTAGGTAAGACCACATGCTCAGTAGCTAGGTAAGGACTACATGCTCAGTAGCTAGGTAAGGACTACATGAGCTAGCTAGCTGTTTCTCCAACTTCAGTAGTACAAGGCAGGATTAGCCGGGAGACTTCTTCTATACGAGGGCGCACTTCCAACTTTGTGGTGAATACCTGCAGAACAGGGACATGGAAGTAGTTCTTTTGGAGATTAGGGTGAACTAGTGTGTGTTGTAGCAGTGTTGTGCCATTGAGAACGAGCTAGCATGCTAACGGTTAGCCCCCTAGCCCCCTCGTCTCAGCTAGTGACGTAGAAAGCCGTGCAGATGTTGACCAGCTCACCCGGAGACTGAAGGCAGGACACATTCAGAAACCAGATCTCACTCAGAACAGCACGGATGGTTGTATGAAGCACCAGAGACACAAAATAACTCCCCAAATCCCAGAAAAAGAGATTTTTTTCAAAATATGGGCACTTTAAAA
>CM042334.1:1473821-1481321 GCA_023566125.1 Zingel zingel | reverse complement strand
TCCCCAACTATCCAGCAAAAAAAAAAAAAAAACTTGCATCCAGGAATGCTGTGTGGACTAGCCAGACCCTCCTCTGCAGTGCTGTGGAGGAGGGTCTGGCGATGTGAGACTTGGGGAAATGCAACGCTACCAAGCCACGGTCAAGCGGACCAATCACAGTTTTTGCGTTGTTGCGACGTGTAGTTACATTTCTGGGAACATGTAGGTCAGACTATGGTGTCGGCTCTGTATCTACACGTACCTACCTACCTACGTACCTACCTACCTACGTACCTACCTACCTACCTACGTACCTACCTACCTACATACGTACCTACATACCTACCTTCCTACCTACCTACCTACCTACGTATCTACCTACCTTCCTACCTACATACCTACGTATCTACCTACCTTCCTACCTACCTACCTTCCTACCTACATACCTACGTATCTACCTACCTTCCTACCTACCTACCTACCTACCTTCCTACCTACATACGTACCTACATACCTACGTACCTACCTACCTACATACCTACCTTCCTACCTACCTTCCTACCTACCTACCTACCTACCTTCCTACCTACATACGTACCTACATACCTACGTACCTACCTACCTACATACCTACATACCTACCTACCTTCCTACCTACCTACGTACCCACCTACCTACATACGTACCTACATACCTACGTACCTTCCTACCTACATACCTACGTATCTACCTACCTTCCTACCTACGTACCTACCTACGTACCCACCTACCTACCTACATACGTACCTTCCTACCTTCCTTCCTACCTACGTACCTACCGCAGAGAGTTAACACAGATCCATGAATTGGGATTTATTTCACTAAGAATGTCCTAGTTAATGACTAGATAACGCAGAAACAGACTTCATATCACGCTGAGTGAGACACAGCTTGCTGTCTGAATCTGAAGAGTTACACGGAGCACACAGTGAAACTAGCGGACACAGGTGAACACACACACACACACACACACACACACACACACACACACACACACACACACACACACACACACACACACACACACACACACACACACACACACACACACACACACACACACTTCTTCAACAAGTGTTGCTGGTAACCTTTGCCTTTTCCGACGCACCTGCCCCAGAAAAGAGGTGTGCAAAAGCGTTTTTAAATCGAACCTTTTAAGCAACACACATTCAAACCAGGGATGCACCGAATCCAGATTTTTGGGGTTCGGCCGAATCCTGAATCCGCTGGTTGAGATTCTGCTGAGTCCTCCTCCCATCCTCAGTCCATGAACTCAGTCAACACATTAATGAAGTCAGCAGGGACTGTCCTTCCTTTGCTGTACCTGAAGTTACTCCATTCTGGCTGCTGTCTGTAGATTCCTTCATCACAACTCGTATTCTTCCAGATGTTTGATACCAGATGTTGTAACAGTGGTGATGTTGTGTATTGTTTAGGGTCCTCGCCACCACCAGACTAATCAGCATTGCAGATTGAACATGTAGCTGGACTTGAACGGCCTTCTTTTGACTGAAAGTGCTGCCAAACATCACTTTTTCTGCTCCCCAGTTCCATTTCCACTTCCTCACAGCCGGCTGCATTGAACGCTCCACCTACGTTAACACCTTCCCGTAATCAACGGCGCCGTCATTACGGCGACCAGCGTAGCGCGCGGAGTGCAAGCGTAGGGGTCGGTTCACTGGGAAGAAGTTCTAATATTCTGCAGAAACCCAACCCCGTCAAAAAGCCCAATATTCAGCCAATCAGAAGCTGGATCCTGGATTCGGTGCATCCCTGATTAAAGTTATTTTCCTGCTCAGCTTTTGCACCGATTGGTGAACCGTTACACGAGTTGTAACCCAACGGGACCTTTTTTCCCCAGATACTGCTACAGGTTTTTGTTGCTTTTAAAGATTTAAAGCCCTGCACACACGTAGAGTTCAGCTGACGATAAAATGGACTTTCAGGTGTCACATCCTGAGTCTCAACATCTTTTCTCAACATATTCTAGACGCCGAGAAGCTGTTTATATCTGCTCTCTTCAAAGCCAGCAGACTCCTTTGACAAAAACAGTCATTTTATTTGGCAGAAGGCAGACTTGCTGCTCTACCGCTGCCTCCATCGCTCAGTTATTCTGGCAGTTTAGGCTTCAGGACAACGTGGTTATTTTACACAACCACTGCTCTTACATGGACCCTAATAATCAGAGTAACCAGTCATTTAAGATGGCAGCAAACAAGCGCCAGATACCACGTGATATACTTAATCTATCTGCCACAAACACTCACTAAAGGCACCGAACTGTGTCTTCATCCACCGCTGAAAACAGGCTTCAACAAATGCTCCACTTCCTCCTGTTTGTTTGATAAAAAGCCACAGCGAGCTGCTGTTTTAATTCAACCAATCCTGGGGGGTAATTAAACTGCAGGTAACCATGGCAACAGCACTTTCAAATAACGGACTCTACCTGCGTTACATAATGCATTATTCCTCTGCTTCCTTGAGTGTTTTTACCCCCCCCCCTCCCCCTCCCAAAGTTATGGTTTTATCTTTTCTTTTTTTTTTCCTGTCAGTTTTGTAGATGCCTCTAAGCACTACAATACCCATGAGCCTCAGCGTGCTGTTGCTATGGCAAAGAAGCTGTTCAGAAGGGTGATTCGGAGCTGCGGCTCCATCTGAAGAACGCAGGAAACGGGACGCGACGCGAACACATTTTAAACAGACGCACGTTCGCTCGGGTTTCTGAAAAGCTCTGGGATTGATCTCTAGAAGTGCACCATGGGAGATGCAGTCTTTTATCAGTCCTTCCAGAAATTGTTGTGTGCAAAAATCCGTGATTATGCGGCACGTTTTCTTACAAAATGCGATGGAATATGCGGATATTTATGCAATTTTATGCGATGAAATTGCGGGAACTTGCAAAAACTGCGCTTCCATCGTGGCTTCATCGCGGCGTTAGCAGCTTTTTGATGACGTTCACGTCGCGTAATTACGTCACTTCATAACGTCACTTCATAACGTCACTTCATAACGTCACTTCATAACGTCACTTCATAACGTCACTTCACAACGTCGCTTTAAAACGTCACTTCATAACGTCACTTCACAACGTCACTTCATAACGTCACTTCACAACGTCACTTCACAACGTCGCTTTAAAACGTCACTTCATAACGTCACTTCATAACGTCACTTCATAACGTCACTTCATAACGTCACTTCACAACGTCACTTCATAACGTCACTTCATAACGTCACTTCACAACGTCGCTTTAAAACGTCACTTCACAACGTCACTTCACAACGTCACTTCACAACGTCACTTCACAACGTCGCTTTAAAACGTCACTTCACAACGTCACTTCACAACGTCGCTTCATAACGTCACTTCATAACGTCCCTTCACAACGTCGCTTTAAAACGTCACTTCACAACGTCGCTTCATAACGTCACTTCATAACGTCCCTTCACAACGTCCCTTCACAACGTCACTTCATAACGTCACTTCATAACGTCACTTCATAACGTCGCTTCACAACGTCACTTCATGACGTCACTTCACAACGTCGCTTCATAACGTCCCTTCATAACGTCACTTCATGACGTCACTTCATAACGTCACATCACAACGTCACTTCATAACGTCACTTCATAACGTCACTTCACAATGTCGCTTCATAACGTCCCTTCATGACGTCACTTCACAACGTCACTTCATAACGTCACTTCACAACGTCGCTTCATAACGTCACTTCATAACGTCACTTCACAACGTCACTTCATAACGTCACATCATAACGTCACTTCACAACGTCACTTCATAACGTCACTTCACAACGTCACTTCATGACGTCACTTCATAACGTCACTTCACAACGTCACTTCATAACGTCACATCATAACGTCACATCACAACGTCACTTCACAACGTCACTTCACAACGTCACTTCACGACGTCACTTCATAACGTCACTTCATAACGTCACTTCATCACTTCATAACGTCACTTCATCACTTCACAACGTCACTTCATAACGTCACATCATCACTTCATAACGTCACTTCATAACGTCACTTCATCACTTCATAACGTCACTTCATCACTTCATAACGTCACTTCATAACGTCACTTCATCACTTCATAACGTCACTTCATCACTTCATAACGTCACTTCATAACGTCACTTCATCACTTCATAACGTCACTTCATAACGTCACTTCATCACTTCACAACGTCACTTCATAACGTCACTTCATCACTTCATAACGTCACTTCATAACGTCACTTCATCACTTCATAACGTCACTTCATCACTTCATAACGTCACTTCATCACTTCATAACGTCACTTCATAACGTCACTTCACAACGTCACTTCATAACGTCACTTCACAACGTCACATCATAACGTCACTTCACAACGTCACTTCACAACGTCACTTCACAACGTCACTTCATAACGTCACTTCATAACGTCACTTCATAACGTCACTTCATAACGTCACTTCGTAACGAAAATAGCTGCTCTTGTGTGAAGTAAACTCAACATTTTTCAACTTTCTGCTGAGATATATGTGTGGCTTTTTTGCAACGAAAATGCGGGGATTATGAAATCATGCAAGTCCCGCATATTTTGCGTGGAAATCTGCAATTCATGCAGCGTAAGTGCGGCTTATTTGAATAAAATGCGGCCCCCCCCGCATAAATATGCAGACTTTGGCCGATTATGCATTGAATTATACGATCGCATAATCACGTTTTGCTGGAGGGACTGACAGTATGTCTACAGGCTGCTTGTATGCCTAACTTAACACAGTTGTTCGTCTGTTGTTGTGATGATTCAACGGGACCTAAAGAGCTCCGGTTGTGAGTCAGAGTGTGAGTTTAAAGTATTTAAAGCTGAGCCTTTTTGCGCGTTATTATTCTTTATTTTCATATATCAGGACAACTTCTTGTACAGTTATGCTCTCTAAGGGCCTCTTTCACAGTCGCCGCAGCCGAGCTAGCGTGCGCCAATGTGACGTCAAAATGACGTAGATCTGGCTGGCTCGCCAAGATTTATAGCGCGCAACCAGAGATCGTGCACCACTCTTTTTTTTTCAGCGTTGCGCGACAAAGCGGAAACAGGAAGCATGGACGAGCTCGCCGACAACGTGATGCCAGGACTCTCAGAGTGACTGCAGGTCTCTCCGGTGAACTTACCGGGTTAAGAGGAGCTCTTTTATGGTGAATGAAAGGCTCGATCCCACCAAGTAGCTCATCCAATCAAATCGAAGCGTTGACGTCAATGCTGCTGCACCTCTGTTCAGGAGAACACTGCAACTAGTGTCACGACCACCACGCGCCAGTATAAACAGTGACGGCGTGCCCATGACGTCACATTTGCCACAGAGCCGGCCGCTGAATGAATCAAATTAACTTCATGCTGCTCCACACAAACAGTGTTTCCTCTATGTTGATTGGCAAGTGGCGGTCTGCCACGGTTAGATTTCTCCCGCCACGGTATCAGAAATGTACAAAAAGCCGTCTATCAGCAGTGATTGTTAGAGTGCGTACGTCGGAGGATAGCGTGGACACGCGCTTCACAACGCGAGTACACACGCTTGACACTCGGAGAAAAAGGAGAAAGAAAAAAGAGACGGGCTGTCAGGAGGACCCGGTGGAGATGGCATGTGTGCATCCTTGAGAAGTCGTATAACTTATGTTATCAGTTCATTTAAGCCTGTATTAGTCTGTAGTTCTTACAAATTTTTAGTTTCACCGTCACCTGCTAGCTAAATTGCACGTGGCTGTTGATTCAATACAACGCCCTTGCTCACGTTTGTATTTTAGGTGCATTATTTACATGCTGAAGTAGTTACACTGCATTAAGATACTGGAAGTGCCGGAATTCCATAACTACTAGAACTGCCATGAGCGGTCATTTTAACCGCCAGAGTCCAAACTCTATAATCTCTCATTATAAATATCCAATTGCGATATTAATGCATGTATTATAGGATGTCTTTAGAACAACGTAATAACACCGACACATAACGTTGACCCACTGCTGCTGGGTCTAACGTTAGCGGTCCGCTGACCCACTGCTGCTGGGTCTAACGTTAGCGGTCCGCTGACCCACTGCTGCTGGGTCTAACGTTAGCGGTCCGCTGACCCACTGCTGCTGGGTCTAACGTTAGCGGTCTGACCCACTGCTGCTGGGTCTAACGTTAGCGGTCTGACCCACTGCTGCTGGGTCTAACGTTAGCAGTCCACTGACCCACTGCTGCTGGGTCTAACGTTAGCAGTCCACTGACCCACTGCTGCTGGGTCTAACGTTAGCGGTCTGACCCACTGCTGCTGGGTCTAACGTTAGCAGTCCACTGACCCACTGCTGCTGGGTCTAACGTTAGCGGTCCGCTGACCCACTGCTGCTGGGTCTAACGTTAGCGGTCTGACCCACTGCTGCTGGGTCTAACGTTAGCAGTCCACTGACCCACTGCTGCTGGGTCTAACGTTAGCAGTCCACTGACCCACTGCTGCTGGGTCTAACGTTAGCGGTCTGACCCACTGCTGCTGGGTCTAACGTTAGCGGTCACTGACCCACTGCCGCTGGGTCTAACGTTAGTGGTCTGACCCACTGCCGCTGGGTCTAACGTTAGCGGTCTGACCCACTGCTGCTGGGTCTAACGTTAGCGGTCTGACCCACTGCTGCTGGGTCTAACGTTAGCGGTCACTGACCCACTGCTGCTGGGTCTAACGTTAGCGGTCTGACCCACTGCTGCTGGGTCTAACGTTAGCGGTCTGACCCACTGCTGCTGGGTCTAACGTTAGCGGTCTGACCCACTGCTGCTGGGTCTAACGTTAGCGGTCTGACCCACTGCTGCTGGGTCTAACGTTAGCGGTCTGACCCACTGCTGCTGGGTCTAACGTTAGCGGTCTGACCCACTGCTGCTGGGTCTAACGTTAGCGGTCTGACCCACTGCCGCTGGGTCTAACGTTAGCGGTCACTGACCCACAGCTGCTGGGTCTAACGTTAGCGGTCCGCTGACCCACTGCCGCTGGGTCTAACGTTAGCCATCACTGACCCATTGCTGCTGGGTCTAACGGAAAACGGAAAATGAATGTAAACGGAGAGTGGCGTGCCAGAAATGCAATGCGCCGTTACGTAGGTCCCCTTCAAGGCCAGGCTGATGTTGGAAGTCCCTCTAGTGGACAGACCGTGTAACAACAACCACATGCTGATAGTATATAGTGGCATTGATGATGCATAAGCCTGAGTAGTGTAGTACATGTTAATAACATGCTGCATTTGAGCATTAAATATTCTAATATTATTCAAATATTTAAAAAACTAATGAAATTCAAATAGTATTATAGAGGAAGACTGACAGCTCTGTGTGTGTGTGTGTGTGTGTGTTAGTGTGTGTGCTTAGTTTAGATCTATCACAATACGATATTATAGCTATTCTTTTGACATTGATGATATATGCTGTCATTGCTGATATCTTAAAGTCTGCAGC
>CM042334.1:1441321-1448821 GCA_023566125.1 Zingel zingel | reverse complement strand
TTCAGCTACTCAGCATTCCCACGCATTTTCTGCAGGAAATGCATTTTCTAGTTATTAATAATGATTCTGAATCCTCTCGCGCCTCATATTGACCCAACCTGAGTTAGGATTAGTTCCAGTAAATGTTTCTTCAAATCAAGTCACAATCACGACACATTTCACAGGCACTCTTGGGATTGTTACATGTCTTCTTTACTTCCCATTTCAGAGTATTAAGATATAACCTGATCCCTGTGACATCACAATAAGCTTAATTACCAACGTAGGAACATGCTCTGCTGCACAGTTCAAGGGTTAAACGGGAAGCTCAGGTGTGGGTAATGAAATAAAAACAGAATCATAACTCAGAGATCATAACTCAGAGATCATAACTCAGAGAGCATAACTCAGAGAGCATAAGTGGCGTGTGTCCGAAGCCAGGCAGTTTATGACTTCTAACGGAGCGGTCGACTCCGGAAAAAGGGAGGACCGGAGTCCCAAAATCTCTCAAGAAGATGAAGAAGAGACGGCTGTCTCTGCAGCACAGAGATGATGGCGTCTGCCAACTGTAAGACACACACACACACACACACACACACACACACACACACACACACACACACACACACACACACACACACACACACACACACACACACACACACACACACACACACACACACACACACACACACACACACACACACACACACACACACACACACACACACACACACACACACACACACACACACACACACACACACACACACGTCGTATTGTTGTTGTAGTGTACTTGTTGTTAACAGACTTTAGAGCGTCTGCCTGCTGTAGAGCACGCTGGGTCAACTTCAGCAACTGTTCTGCAGAAAGAAGAATTACAACCAGCTCCACGTCCTCTGTGCTGAAGAGCATCATCCAGCGAGGACTTCTCCTTCACACCGCCCCCAACTCAGCTACACATCCTCACACCTATGAGCACGCCGGCTGTTCCCTTCAGCTCTCTTGCCTCGTGGTGAGTTAAGGAACGAAAGAAGAAAGAAAAAGAAAGAAGAAGAAGAAGAAGAAAGGGAGACAACAGGATTCTCAGGATTCTCAGGATTTAGGGGGAAATTAAACCTAAACCCCTCTCATTCCCTCTGCTCTGGTGTTCCCCCTCTCATTCCCCCTGCTCTGGTGTTCCCCCCTCTCATTCCCCCTGCTCTGGTGTTCCCCCTCTCATTCCCCCTGCTCTGGCGTGTCCCTCTCTCATTCCCCCTGCTCTGGCGTTTCCCCCTTTCATTCCCCCTGCTCTGGCGTTTCCCCCTCTCATTCCCCCTGCTCTGGTGTTTCCCCCTTTCATTCCCCCTGCTCTGGTGTTCCCCCTCTCATTCCCCCTGCTCTGGCGTGTCCCTCTCTCATTCCCTCTGCTCTGGCGTTCCCCCTCTCATTCCCCCTGCTCTGGCGTTCCCCCTCTCATTCCCCCTGCTCTCTTGTTTCCCCCTCTCATTCCCCCTGCTCTGGCGTGTCCCTCTCTCATTCCCCCTGCTCTCTTGTTTCCCCCTCTCATTCCCCCTGCTCTGGCGTGTCCCTCTCTCATTCCCCCTGCTCTGGCGTTTCCCTGCTCTGGCGTTTCCCCCTTTCATTCCCCCTGCTCTGGCGTTTCCCCCTTTCATTCCCCCTGCTCTGGTGTTCCCCCCTCTCATTCCCCCTGCTCTGGTGTTTCTATATATCATATATTATTGCACATATCTGTACATGTTCATATTACATAGCCATACTTATTCTGCTCTTATAACACTGCACTATATTTCTTGTCCTGTCTATGCTCCACCTGTCTATTCTTTGAATATCATATTGCACTTTTCTGCTCTTTTTGCACTTCTGGTTGGACGCAAACTGCATTTCGTTGTCTTTGTACTTGTACTCTGCACAATGACACAATGAGTAAAGCAGAATCTAATCTAATCTACTCTACTCTACTACGGTGGTGTTGATGCAGGGGAGCTGAAGGAGTCTCAGGAGGATTCAGCAGCTTTAGAAAAGGACACCGTGGGGTTATAAATAATGCACCGGGCTCGACTGCTGCTGTCCACCACCTGCTGGGCCCTCGAACACCTGCAGAGTCAGACTCAACTCTACTTTCTGGAAATACAGGGTTTTCTTTCTGGCGCTTGAATTGTGCTTTTCTGACACTTTTCGGACCCTTTTCTGGCGCTTTTCTGGTGCTTTTTGGAGGATTTTTAATGCTTTTTTTCTGGTGTTTTTCGGACCCTTTAATGGTGCTTTTCAGGCGCTTTTCAGGCACTTTTCTCACCCTTTTCTGGCACTTTTCTCACCCTTTTCTGGCAGTTTTCTCACCCTTTTCTGACCCTTTTCTGGCACTTTTCTGGCCCTTTTCTCACCCTTTTCTGGCGCTTTTCTCACCCTTTTCTGGCACTTTTCTGGCCCTTTTCTTACCCTTTTCTGGCCCTTTTCTCACCCTTTTCTGGCCCTTTTCTCACTCTTTTCTGGCACTTTTCTGGCCCTTTTCTCACCCTTTTCTGGCGCTTTTCTCATCCTTTTCTGGCACTTTTCTGGCACTTTTTGGATGAATTTTGGACGCTTTTTAACGCTTTTATTCTGGTGCTTTTCCGACACTTTTTTTCTGGTGTTTTACAACTCAAACTCTCTGTCCTGCAGACAAAACTTTCCACACAAACAGAAGGCAGCTCTGTGTGCGTTTTACGACGGCGGGAGGATTTTCCATCGCCGGCCGCAGACAGATGTTTGTGTCTCTGAGCCGTCAGCTGGCTGCCTGCGTTGCCCCGAGAGCCGTTATTTACTGAGACAACGGAGCAGAAAGACACCAGCTGCACCTCAGCTCCCGTACTCTGACCTACGGACAGATTCATGTGTTCATCTCTGACCCTTACTGACAGATTAAAGAAACAGAAACCATGGCAACAAACAGAAACCCTCCATCTGCTGAACACACAGACTCCACTTCATTACAAACACAAATGGTCTCAGAATTTATTTTTAGTTTGACACATTTTTAGGCTTTATTTGGTGATTTTTTGACAATTTCTTTTAGGATTTATTTGGGGCTTTTTCACAAATTTTTTAGGATTTATTTGGGGCTTTTTCACAATTTTTTTTAGGATTTATTTGAGGCTTTTTGACAGTTTTTAGGATTCATTTGGGGCTTTTTCATTAATTTTTTAGGCTTTATTTGGGGCTTTTTCATTATTTTTTTAGGCTTTATTTGGGGCTTTTTCATTAATTTTTTAGGCTTTATTTGAGGCTTTTTGACAGTTTTTAGGATTTATTTGGGGCTTTTTCATTATTTTTTTAGGCTTTATTTGGGGCTTTTACACTAATTTTTTTAGGCTTTATTTGGGGCTTTTTCACTAATTTTTTAGGCTTTATTTGGGGCTTTTTCACTAATTTTTTAGGCTTTATTTGGGGCTTTTTCACTAATTTTTTAGGCTTTATTTGGGGCTTTTTCACTAATTTTTTAGGCTTTATTTGGGGCTTTTTCACTAATTTTTTAGGCTTTATTTGGGGCTTTTTCACTAATTTTTTAGGCTTTATTTGGGGCTTTTTCACTAATTTTTTAGGCTTTATTTGGGGCTTTTACACTATTTTTTTAGGCTTTATTTGGGGCTTTTTCACTAATTTTTTAGGCTTTATTTGGGGCTTTTTCACTAATTTTTTAGGCTTTATTTGGGGCTTTTTCACTAATTTTTTAGGCTTTATTTGGGGCTTTTTCACTAATTTTTTTAGGCTTTATTTGGGGCTTTTTCACTAATTTTTTAGGCTTTATTTGGGGCTTTTTCATTATTTTTTTAGGCTTTATTTGGGGCTTTTACACTAATTTTTTAGGCTTTATTTGGGGCTTTTTCACTAATTTTTTAGGCTTTATTTGGGGCTTTTACACTATTTTTTTAGGCTTTATTTGGGGCTTTTTCACTAATTTTTTAGGCTTTATTTGGGGCTTTTACACTATTTTTTAGGCTTTATTTGGGGCTTTTTCACTAATTTTTTAGGCTTTATTTGGGGCTTTTTCACTAATTTTTTAGGCTTTATTTGGGGCTTTTTCACTAATTTTTTTAGGCTTTATTTGGGGCTTTTTCATTAATTTTTTAGGCTTTATTTGGGGCTTTTTCATTAATTTTTTAGGCTTTATTTGGGGCTTTTTCACTAATTTTTTAGGCTTTATTTGGGGCTTTTTCACTAATTTTTTAGGCTTTATTTGGGGCTTTTACACTATTTTTTTAGGCTTTATTTGGGGCTTTTCACTAATTTTTTAGGCTTTATTTGGGGCTTTTTCACTAATTTTTTAGGCTTTATTTGGGGCTTTTTCACTAATTTTTTTAGGCTTTATTTGGGGCTTTTTCACTAATTTTTTTAGGCTTTATTTGGGGCTTTTTCATTAATTTTTTAGGCTTTATTTGGGGCTTTTTCATTAATTTTTTAGGCTTTATTTGGGGCTTTTACACTAATTTTTTAGGCTTTATTTGGGGCTTTTTCATTAATTTTTTAGGCTTTATTTGGGGCTTTTTCACTAATTTTTTAGGCTTTATTTGGGGCTTTTTCACTAATTTTTTAGGCTTTATTTGGGGCTTTTTCACACATTTTTTAGGCTTTATTTGGGGCTTTTTCACACATTTTTTAGGCTTTATTTGGGGCTTTTTCACTAATTTTTTAGGCTTTATTTGGGGCTTTTTCACACATTTATTTGGCAGTTTTGTGATGCTTCTGTAGCGTTTCTTTTAGAGCTTTTTCTGCACCTTTTGAGACTTTTTTCAACACTATTTGACACGTTCTTGACATCTGAGTCTCAGAGAAAATGAGTTCGTACAATCTACAACAACACAACTTTTTACGCCGTTTTCTGGTGCTTTACCCGACGCCTTTTTAATGTTTCTGTCTTCGCAGACAGACTCGACTGTGACAGCCGAGTCTGGGAGAAAAAGCCGTTAGAGAGACAAAGAGAGCGAGGAGTAAATCAGTGAGGCTCTGCAGAGCCATCAGTCACCTCCGAAATCACTTCTTTATCACCACACAGGAGGAATTCACTTCAGCACGGATGATGAACTGCTCCAAACACACAGCTGATCCATTCAGAGGGAACCAATCAAAGTCCCATCAGGTTCAAAGAGAGTCAAACTCTGCAGACACAACCTCTCTATACAGAGCTCAAAGTAACTGGAAGTGGGAGATACATGTAGTGCAGTAAAGAGTACAATATGTAGTGGATTACAAGTAGAAAGGAGCAACAGGGAATGATCTTTCATTCGAGAAGGAAGGAAGGTGATTACCTCAAAGTGATCAATGCTACTTCACCAATAGACTATATACTATCTAGCTAAAATACAAGTATTTAAGCTAAGGACAGCGCTGGAGCGTGAACAGTCTATAATACGATGGAACGATCAAAATCAGAGCAGCCGTTGCTGGTTACAACCAGCAACGGCTGCTACAGAGCTACAGGACGCCGCTACAGAGCTACAGGATGCTACAGAGCTACAGGACGCTGCTACAGAGCTACAGGATGCTACAGAGCTACAGGACGCTGCTACAGAGCTACAGGATGCTACAGAGCTACAGGATGCTACAGAGCTACAGGACGCTGCTACAGAGCTACAGGACGCCGCTACAGAGCTACAGGACGCTGCTACAGAGCTACAGGACGCTGCTACAGAGCTACAGGATGCTACAGAGCTACAGGACGCTGCTACAGAGCTACAGGATGCTACAGAGCTACAGGATGCTACAGAGCTACAGGACGCTGCTACAGAGCTACAGGACGCTGCTACAGAGCTACAGGATGCTACAGAGCTACAGGACGCTGCTACAGAGCTACAGGATGCTACAGAGCTACAGGATGCTACAGAGCTACAGGATGCTACAGAGCTACAGGACGCTGCTACAGAGCTACAGGACGCCGCTACAGAGCTACAGGATGCTACAGAGCTACATGACGCTGCTACAGAGCTACAGGACGCTGCTACAGAGCTACAGGACGCTGCTACAGAGCTACAGGACGCTGCTACAGAGCTACAGGACGCTGCTACAGAGCTACAGGACGCTGCTACAGAGCTACAGGACGCTGCTACAGAGCTACAGGACGCTGCTACAGAGCTACAGGACGCTGCTACAGAGCTACAGGACGCCGCTACAGAGCTACAGGACGCTGCTACAGAGCTACAGGATGCTACAGAGCTACAGGACGCTGCTACAGAGCTACAGGACGCTGCTACAGAGCTACAGGACGCTACACAGCTACAGGACGCTGCTACAGAGCTACAGGACGCTGCTACAGAGCTACAGGACGCTGCTACAGAGCTACAGGACGCTGCTACAGAGCTACAGGACGCTGCTACAGAGCTACAGGACGCTGCTACAGAGCTACAGGACGCTGCTACAGAGCTACAGGACGCCGCTACAGAGCTACAGGACGCTGCTACAGAGCTACAGGATGCTACAGAGCTACAGGATGCTGCTACAGAGCTACAGGACGCTGCTACAGAGCTACAGGATGCTACAGAGCTACAGGACGCTGCTACAGAGCTACAGGACGCCGCTACAGAGCTACAGGACGCTGCTACAGAGCTACAGGACGCCGCTACAGAGCTACAGGACGCTGCTACAGAGCTACAGGACGCCGCTACAGAGCTACAGGACGCTGCTACAGAGCTACAGGATGCTACAGAGCTACAGGATGCTGCTACAGAGCTACAGGACGCTGCTACAGAGCTACAGGACGCTGCTACAGAGCTACAGGACGCCGCTACAGAGCTACAGGACGCCGCTACAGAGCTACAGGACGCTGCTACAGAGCTACAGGACGCCGCTACAGAGCTACAGGACGCCGCTACAGAGCTACAGGACGCTGCTACAGAGCTACAGGACGCCGCTACAGAGCTACAGGACGCTGCTACAGAGCTACAGGATGCTACAGAGCTACAGGACGCTGCTACAGAGCTACAGGATGCTACAGAGCTACAGGATGCTGCTACAGAGCTACAGGACGCTGCTACAGAGCTACAGGATGCTACAGAGCTACAGGACGCTGCTACAGAGCTACAGGACGCTGCTACAGAGCTACAGGATGCTACAGAGCTACAGGACGCTGCTACAGAGCTACAGGACGCTGCTACAGAGCTACAGGATGCTACAGAGCTACAGGATGCTACAGAGCTACAGGACGCTGCTACAGAGCTACAGGATGCTACAGAGCTACAGGATGCTACAGAGCTACAGGATGCTACAGAGCTACAGGACGCTGCTACAGAGCTACAGGACGCCGCTACAGAGCTACAGGATGCTACAGAGCTACATGACGCTGCTACAGAGCTACAGGACGCTGCTACAGAGCTACAGGACGCTGCTACAGAGCTACAGGACGCTGCTACAGAGCTACAGGACGCTGCTACAGAGCTACAGGACGCTGCTACAGAGCTACAGGACGCTGCTACAGAGCTACAGGACGCTGCTACAGAGCTACAGGACGCCGCTACAGAGCTACAGGACGCCGCTACAGAGCTACAGGAC
>CM042334.1:1388821-1423821 GCA_023566125.1 Zingel zingel | reverse complement strand
TACTGCAGTAGTAGTAGTACTATGCTCTCTGTGTACTGCAGTAGTAGTAGTATGTTCTCTGTGTACTGCAGTAGTAGTACTATGCTCTCTGTGTACTGCAGTAGTAGTACTATGCTCTCTGTGTACTGCAGTAGTAGTAGTACTATGCTCTCTGTGTACTGCAGTAGTAGTAGTACTATGCTCTCTGTGTACTGCAGTAGTAGTAGTATGTTCTCTGTGTACTGCAGTAGTAGTACTATGCTCTCTGTGTACTGCGTACTGCAGTAGTAGTACTATGCTCTCTGTGTACTGCAGTAGTAGTACTATGCTCTCTGTGTACTGCAGTAGTAGTACTATGCTCTCTGTGTACTGCAGTAGTAGTACTATGCTCTCTGTGTACTGCAGTAGTAGTAGTACCTCTCCTCTCCCACTCCTGGGACGTCATCTTTCTCGTCTTCGTTTGGGAAGACGCAGGAAGTCCTGGAGTCTCGCGGTGACAGCAAAACACAATCAGAGTCCACGGACATCTTCAGCCATATCTGGAGATCAGATAGTTAGTTCATTAGACAGACAGACAGGCAGGCAGGCAGGCAGACACAGACAGACAGGCAGGCAGGCAGGCAGACACTGTAGATAGATAGATAGATAGATAGATAGACAGACAGGCAGAGAGACAGACAGACAGACAGGCAG
Source organism: Zingel zingel (assembly GCA_023566125.1). NCBI lineage: Eukaryota > Metazoa > Chordata > Actinopteri > Perciformes > Percidae > Zingel > Zingel zingel. Next base: position 1,423,149 of record CM042334.1, on the reverse strand, counting down.
GCAGACAGAAAGAGAGAGAGGCAGGCAGGCAGACAGACACAGACAGACACAGACAGGCAGGCAGACACTGTAGATAGATAGATAGATAGATAGATAGATAGATAGATAGATAGATAGATAGACAGGCAGAGAGACAGACAGACAGGCAGGCAGACAGAAAGAGAGAGAGGCAGGCAGGCAGGCAGACAGAAAGGCAGGCAGACAGACAAAGAGAGAGAGAGACAGACAGACACTGTAGATTGATAGAAATATAGATAGACAGACACTGTAGTGTACACACAGACAGACAGACAGATACTGTAGATAGACAGACACTGTACACACAGACACTGTAGACAAACAGATACTGCAGACAGACAGCTACTGCAGACAGACAGCAGCAGGAGGAGAGGTGGTGCTAATGTGACCACACGTGGCTAATGTTTGGGCTAGTCCCTCATTAAAAGAGGGAACACCCGGCAGTAGGAACACACAGGAAACAGACTTTAACTCCATTACAAATCCGTGTAGCAAACGTCCAAAACATGCGCGACTGTCTCCGCATCTTTCGTTGTTCAGTCAGCTGTGTTTGGGAGTTAGGGAACGAGTCAACACGGCGACCCGCAGCAGATCAGCTCAAGTTTACCGTCTTTGAGGCGTCCTCTTCCTGCAGAAATACTGTAGCTTCTCCTTGTTTTCCCAGTGCAGAAACATCTGTTCAGGCCGGGCTCCCGCCTGGTAACGTGTCTTTGTCCTGCCCTGTGTAAAACATCCCAAAATACTGCAGCGAGCCAGGCCCTAGCAGGGCTTCGGGAGCGGGCTCAGATTTCACTGCGTGCGGTTTTAAAGTCACCAGTCCCACATCTGGCCGCGGCCGAGCCTCAACACTGCTCTGACTCACACTCAGCACCATGCAATTAACTGGGGGCAGTCAGTGGGAGTGGGAGTGGGTGTGTCTGTCTGTCTGTGTGTGTGTGTGTGTGTGTGTGTGTGTGTGTGTGTGTGTGTGTGTGACGAGACAACTGCAGCTATTATTATCAGGGAAAAGCAGTGGTGTAGTCTAATGTATTGTAGTGGGTATACTGTGTGTGTATATATATATACACACAGACACACTCTATATACACACACTCACTCTATATACACACACACACACACACACACACACACTCTCTATATACATACACACACACTATATATACACACACTCTATACACACACACACACACACACACACACACTCTATACACACACATACACACACTATATACACACACTATACGTGTGTCTGTGTATGTATGTATGTATGTATATATATATATATATATATATATATATATATATATATATATATATATATATATATATATATATATATACATATATATATACATATATATACATACATACATATATATATATATATATATATATATATATTGGCCTATATACTGTATATGGGCCAGAATCTGCGTTTGGGGAAGGGGGGACATATCCCTAGGCCAGCAGGTCCCTGAATTCATAAAGTGCGTGTGCGCTATGATGTGTAAATGATGTATATTCAATTTCAATTCAATTTTATTTATAGTAAAATCATAACAAGAGTTATCTCGAGACACTTTACAGATAGAGTAGGTCTAGACCTCACTCTATAATTTACAAAGTCCCAACAATTCCAGTAATTCCCCCAAGAGCAAGCAGTTAGTGCGACAGTGGAGAGGAAGAACTCCCTTCTAGGGAGAAACCTGGACAGACCCAGGCTCTTGGTGGGCGGAGTCTGACGGTGCTGGTTGGGGGCTGATGGACAGCGGCAATAATAGTCACAATAAAGATAATGGACCAGTGACTAGAATATGGTAGTCGTAGTAGTTCATGGCATAGCAGGGCACTGCAGTGCACCGCAGAGCATAGCAGGGTGTAGCAGGGAGTAGCAGGGTGTAGCAGGGAGTAGCAGGGAGTAGCAGGGAGTAGCAGGGCACCGCAGAGCGTAGCAGGGAGTAGCAGGGAGTAGCAGGGAGTAGCAGGGAGTAGCAGGGCACCGCAGAGCGTAGCAGGGAGTAGCAGGGAGTAGCAGGGTACCGCAGAGCATAGCAGGGTGTAGCAGGGAGTAGCAGGGTGTAGCAGGGAGTAGCAGAGCGTAGCAGGGAGTAGCAGGGAGTAGCAGGGAGTAGCAGGGCACCGCAGAGCGTAGCAGGGAGTAGCAGGGAGTAGCAGGGAGTAGCAGGGCACCGCAGAGCGTAGCAGGGAGTAGCAGGGAGTAGCAGGGTACCGCAGAGCATAGCAGGGTGTAGCAGGGAGTAGCAGAGCGTAGCAGGGAGTAGCAGGGAGTAGCAGGGTACCGCAGAGCATAGCAGGGTGTAGCAGGGAGTAGCAGGGTGTAGCAGGGAGTAGCAGAGCGTAGCAGGGAGTAGCAGGGTGTAGCAGGGTGTAGCATGGCACCGCAGAGCATAGCAGGGAGTAGCAGGGTGTAGCAGGGCACTGCAGAGCATAGCAGGGTGTAGCAGGGAGTAGCAGGGCACCGCAGAGCATAGCAGAGCGTAGCAGGGTAGCAGGGTGTAGCAGGGAGTAGCAGGGTGTAGCAGGGAGTAGCAGAGCGTAGCAGGGTAGCAGGGTGTAGAAGGGCACCGCAGAGCGTAGCAGGGTGTAGCAGGGAGTAGCAGGGTACCGCAGAGCATAGCAGGGAGTAGCAGGGAGTAGCAGGGCACCGCAGAGCATAGCAGGGAGTAGCAGGGTGTAGAAGGGCACTGCAGAGCGTAGCAGGGTGTAGCAGGTTGTAGTTTGAAGTTCTCTCTCTCTCTCTCTCTCTCCCTCCCTATCTCTCTGTCTCTCTGAAGTAAAGCGAGTCCCTGATGTTCCTGTGAGATATGAGAGCAGACAGGAAGAAGGTGTGTATGTCTCTGAGAAGTAATTAGTAAGTCTCTTCTGTACTTATCTGCAGTCGGGATAAACAGAAAAACACTCTCATGGCACCAACAACTTATAATATCAACTTCACAACCGGATATATAATCACAATTAATCTGAATTACAATGACATCATTCACTCAGCCACACACTAGGGTATACCGGCCCTTTATTTATTACTGAAAACACTTCTCAAAGTCTGACTTCCTGTCTGTGTCTCTGGTTTCTACACCCAAGTCCTAGATCTTGGAAACGTGGAAGGTTCCCTACAATGCTCTCCACAAGTAAAATAAATGATCAGTTTACTACTTTCATTGAATTTGGGGGATTTAGTCAATTTTATAGCATGTAAAAAAATAACTGATACAAGAATGTTGAAAAAAGTGTTATGGAACGGCACAGGAGGTGGGACCCAAAAGCACACATAACACATTAATTATGATTAAGTGATTTCATGCGTGAGATATATATACAATAATTGTGCTGGTGGCAAAAGGGGAGTTGTGTCGAGGGGATCCAGAGGTGAGTGGTGGTGCAGTTTGCTCTCCAGAGCGTGCCCAGTGAAGTGGTGGCGATGACCATGTGGTAGGGCCTCCTCCAGAGTCCAACAAACAATTGAGTCTCAATCCAGTCCTTAGGCAAGCCAAGGCAGGCCAAGGCAGGCCAAGGCCAAGGCAAGGCAAGGCAAGGCAAGGCAAGGCAAGGCAAGGCAAGGCAAGGCAAGGCAAGGCAAGGCAAGGCAAGGCAAGGCAAGGCAAGGCAAGGCAAGGCAAGGCAAGGCACACTAGTAGACTGTACAATCTGGTGACGAGTGGATCACAGAGCCAGCCTTAAATACTGCAGGAGGTTGATTAGGGAATGAGCTCCACCTGGCGCCACCTGCCGGTTAAGCCACGCCCACAGCTCACAGTCATCAGCACAGGAGGGAGGAACATGAGGGGAAACAAACAAACACACACAGAACAAGAAGAAGCATGGGCTGCCATGATGACATCATGACAAAAAGTGACCAAAATATTGGAAAAAGCTTTAAAAATGTGGGGAAAAAAAAAATTAACAAAAACTTTGGGGAAAAAAAAGGTGACAAAAATGTCTGGAAAGCTTCCAAAACATTGGTAAAAGTGACAAAAATGTCGACCAAAACGTTGGGGAAAAAAGTTTTTTATTTAATTTTGTTATATTTAATTTAATTTAATTTTATTTTATTTTATTTTATTTTATTTTATTTTATTTCATTTTATTCTATTTATTTATTTTATTTATTTTATTTATTTTATTTATTTTATTTATTTTATTTATTTTATTTATTTTATTATATTTAATTTAATTTAATTTAATTTAATTTAATTTAATTTAATTTATTTTATTATATTTAATTTAATTTAATTTAATTTAATTTAATTTAATTTATTTTATTATATTTAATTTAATTTAATTTAATTTAATTTAATTTAATTTTAATTAATTTAATTTAATTTAATTTTTATTTCAATTTATTTCGACCCAGAAAAACAAAAAGTTGCATGGTCGACGGGGAGGCAACACAAGGGTTAAACATGTTTTAAAAAAAAAAAAAAATCTTTTTTATTTTTGTAAAGAAACACGTTGCTGTCCATCTTCGTCACCTAGCAACAGAGTTTCCATGAGCAGCTGTCTGTTTGAATATTTGAATGTAAGCACGTATGTGACATACTGAGCATCTTATAGCTTCACAGCTGATCTTACGTAATCACTTTAATAGTTTAATATTAGTTGAATATTACTTTGATGTTACTCGGAGACTTCTGGAGGGAGATTCTGCAGTCATGAACGAGTCAGCGTTGGAGCGGTACTTTGATCATTTCATCGAAAATGTGAGTGTACGTTGTGACTTCCTGTCTGTCTCTCAGCTCCGAGCCCTGATCTTTAACCCTGCTGTTGTCCTTTCAAAAAGTTTCTATATCAGAAATTTTGGGTTTCTTTCAACCAAAAGAAATGTGGAAAACGTGGAAACAACGCTCTTCACAAGTAAAATTAATCATCAGTTCACTACTTTCATTGAATTCGGCTTTTTTATAAAATGTTATAGCATTTGAAGAAAATAAATCAACTGATGAAATGTTGAAAAAAAGTGACAAAAATGCTGAAAAGTGACAAAAATGTTGAAAAAAGTGACAAAAATGCTGAAAAGTGACAAAAATGTTGAAAAAAGTGACAAAAATCCTGAAAAAAGTGCTGAAAAAAGTGACCAAAATGTTAAAAAAAGTGACCAAAGTGTTGAAAAAAGTGACAAAAATGTTGAAAAAAGTGACAAAAATGTTGAAAAAAGTGATAAAAATGTTGAAAAAACTGACAAAAATGTTGAAAAAAGTGATAAAAATGTTGAAAAAAGTGACAAAAATGTTGAAAAAAGTGATAAAAATGTTGAAAAAAGTGATAAAAATGTTGAAAAAAGTGACAAAAATGTTGAAAAAAGTGATAAAAATGTTGAAAAAAGTGGCAAAAATGTTGAAAAAAGTGATAAAAATGTTGAAAAAAGTGATAAAAATGTTGAAAAAAGTGGCAAAAATGTTGAAAAAAGTGATAAAAATGTTGAAAAAAGTGACCAAAATGTTGAAAAAAATGACAAAAATGTTGAAAAAAGTGATAAAAATGTTGAAAAAAGTGACAAAAATGTTGAAAAAAGTGATAAAAATGCTGAAAAAAGTAACAAAAATGTTGAAAAAAGTGATAAAAATGTTGAAAAAAGTGACAAAAATGTTGAAAATAGTGATAAAAATTTTGAAAAAAGTGACCAAAATGTTGAAAAAAGTGGCAAAAATGTTGAAAAAAGTGATAAAAATGCTGAAAAAAGTAACAAAAATGTTGAAAAAAGTGACAAAATGTCGAAAAAAGTGATAAAAATGTTGAAAAAAGTGACAAAAATGTTGAAAAAAGTGACAAAAATGTTGAAAAAAGTGATAAAAATGCTGAAAAAAGTAACAAAAATGTTGAAAAAAGTGATAAAAATGTTGAAAAAAGTGACAAAAATGTTGAAAATAGTGATAAAAATTTTGAAAAAAGTGACCAAAATGTTGAAAAAAGTGGCAAAAATGTTGAAAAAAGTGATAAAAATGCTGAAAAAAGTAACAAAAATGTTGAAAAAAGTGACAAAATGTCGAAAAAAGTGATAAAAATGTTGAAAAAAGTGACAAAAATGTTGAAAAAATGACCAAAATGTTGAAAAAAGTGACCAAAATGCTATACCATAAGAACCGTAGTAGAATATAACTTCATCTAAGCTGTAAGTGCAGATATGTCGACGTTGTATAACTCACTCGTCGTCTCTCGCTGCAGGACTCCTCCGAGACGGAGAAGATGGAGGAGATGGAGGAGACGGAGGAGACGGAGAAGATGGAGGAGACGGAGGTGATGGAGAAGATGGAGAAGATGGAGGAGATGGAGAAGATGGAGAAGATGGAGAAGATGGAGGAGATGGAGGAGACGGAGAAGATGGAGGAGACGGAGAAGATGGAGAAGATGGAGGAGATGGAGGAGACGGAGAAGATGGAGAAGATGGAGAAGATGGAGGAGACGGAGGAGACGGAGGTGGACGACGAGTTCTTCCGTCTCCTGCCGGAGGAACTCCTGACGCTGAACAAAGACGACCCAGGTAACGGGAACAACACGGTTAGCTTGAGGCTACATTGACACCGCTACGTTTTGGTTTAAAAAGGAATATCTTCTGCTACGTTCCCCCCTCTCATTCCCCCTGCTCTCTTGTTTCCCCCTCTCATTCCCCCTGCTCTGGCGTTTCCCCCTCTCATTCCCCCTGCTCTGGCGTCTCCCCCTCTCATTCCCCCTGCTCTCTTGTTTCCCCCTCTCATTCTCCCTGCTCTGGCGTTTCCCCCTCTCATTCCCTCTGCTCTCTTATTTCCCCCTCTCATTCCCCCTGCTCTCTTATTTCCCCCTCTCATTCCCTCTGCTCTCTTATTTCCCCCTCTCATTCCCCCTGCTCTCTTATTTCCCCCTCTCATTCCCTCTGCTCTCTTATTTCCCCCTCTCATTCCCTCTGCTCTCTTATTTCCCCCTCTCATTACCCCTGCTCTGGTGTTTCCCCCTCTCATTCCCCCTGCTCTCTTGTTTCCCCCTCTCATTCCCCCTGCTCTCTTGTTTCCCCCTCTCATTCCCCCTGCTCTCTTGTTTCCCCCTCTCATTTCCTCTGCTCTCTTGTTTCCCCCTCTCATTCCCCCTGCTCTCTTGTTTCCCCCTCTCATTCCCCCTGCTCTGGCGTTTCCCCCTCTCATTCCCCCTGCTCTGGTGTTTCCCCCTCTCATTCCCCCTGCTCTCTTGTTTCCCCCTCTCATTCCCCCTGCTCTCGTGTTTCCTCCTCTCATTCCCCCTGCTCTCTTGTTTCCCCCTCTCATTCCCCCTGCTCTGGCGTTTCCCCCTCTCATTCCCCCTGCTCTCGTGTTTCCTCCTCTCATTCCCCCTGCTCTCTTGTTTCCTGCTCTCATTCCCCCTGCTCTCTTGTTTCCCCCTCTCATTCCCCCTACTCTGGTGTTTCCCCCTCTCATTCCCCCTGCTCTCTTGTTTCCCCCTCTCATTCCCCCTGCTCTCTTGTTTCCCCCTCTCATTCCCCCTGCTCTGGCGTTTCCCCCTCTCATTCCCCCTGCTCTGGCGTTTCCCCCTCTCATTCCCCCTGCTCTCGTGTTTCCTCCTCTCATTCCCCCTGCTCTCTTGTTTCCTCCTCTCATTCCCCCTGCTCTCTTGTTTCCTCCTCTCATTCCCCCTGCTCTCTTGTTTCCCCCTCTCATTCCCCCTGCTCTGGCGTTTCCCCCTCTCATTCCCCCTGCTCTCGTGTTTCCCCCTCTCATTCCCCCTGCTCTGGCGTCTCCCCCTCTCATTCCCCCTGCTCTGGCGTTTCCCCCTCTCATTCCCCCTGCTCTCTTGTTTCCCCCTCTCATTCCCCCTGCTCTGGCGTTTCCCCCTCTCATTCCCCCTGCTCTCTTGTTTCCCCCTCTCATTCCCCCTGCTCTGGCGCTTCCCCCTCTCATTCTGAACTGTGTTACCAGGCAGCAGCAGCAGTTTGGACTGCAGCTCCCAGAATCCCACAGCACCGGCCGAGTTCCCCGCTGGACCGTCCACGTCGACGCCGGAGGATCGTCCCACGACCCTCGTGACGTCTGTGACACATCAACAAGAATTCCTCCCACAGATACAGTGAGTCAGCACAAACAACACATTCTCACTCCCATCTGGCAAAATACGGACGCTTGGTCAGGTACAGGGGTAAGCGTCACTGCAGAACGCCTAGCTGCTATGGCGCCATTCTGATGCTAACAAGCCATCACCTCCCGTTAGCATCCCATTGACTGCCATTCATTCTGATGCTACCAAGCCATCAGCTCCCGTTAGCATCCCATTGACTGCCATTCATTCTGATGCTACCAAGCCATCACCTCCCGTTAGCATCCCATTGACTGCCATTCATTCTGATGCTACCAAGCCATCAGCTCCCGTTAGCATCCCATTGACTGCCATTCATTCTGATGCTACCAAGCCATCAGCTCCCGTTAGCATCCCATTGACTGCCATTCATTCTGACGTCACTTTGACAGAGAATAACTTTACATCTGAAGCGTTTAAAGACTCTATTTGTCCGTTGTTTATTTCTAAAGAAACACGACAATGTATAAAAGGCTCCATTACCTTGTAGCTCACGCGCTTGGTCGGGACTATCGCCGTCCCTTTAGCGCTATAAGTAAAAGGGTGCGCTTGGTCGGGTGGCCGTACGGTTCTGTGACACGCGGGAGGAAAGTAAAAAGACTATAACAAGCATGACAAATAGGACGTGAACCCCGCTCTCCTGGGTGATAGTCCTGTGTTTGACCCCCCCCAACCAACCTCCTTACATACTCCTCTCTAAATCCTCTCTAACTGCTGCTCTCCCCGGGGCGTTACACAAACACGCTGAAAGACGCCTTTTACGTCGCATCAGACACTGACGGCCACTGTCCAAACATCCTGATGTTACGAGTTCGGAATGAGAACGGGTTGGGCTTTAACATCCCCTCTCAATACCATCCTAGTCCCAGTATCATGCTGCATTCATGTGTTGTTGGAAAAGTCTGATGTTTGTGTATGTTTGTGTCCAGGAACATCATCTGTACGGTGAATCTGGGCTGCCAGCTGGACCTGCACCTTATTGCTCGCAAAGCGTGGAACGTTGAATATAATCCAAAGGTACAGAGTCCTGGAAAGAGTACCCAGGCTGTGCATGGGCGAACATGCACGGACGTTGTTTTGATGCATTCGCAGGGCTGTTCATGTTATACCTGTACACATTTTTTGGTATAATGTTGACATGTTTTTCTTTGCCGCTTTGAACCTGCCACCCAATAACCCATCGAACCGCCCATGGATTCTCTGTAGAGAATAGAAAATAGACAATAGACTTTATTGTCTTTGCACAGCGAAAATGTTCAGTGCTGTACCTGAACATGCAACACAAAAACACAGGACTTTCACCCAGGAGAGCGGGGTTCACGTCCCGCTTGTTATCGTTGCTTCTTTCTTTCCTCCCGCATCCGTCACAGAACCGTACGCCCACCCACGACCTTTTCCTTAACATAACTGCATCAAAAGGGACGGCAATAGTCCCGACCAAGCGCGTTTACTTATAGCGCTAAAGGGACGGCAATAGACCCTACCAAGCGCGTTTACTTATAGCGCTAAAGGGACGGCAATAGTCCCGACCAAGCGCGTTTACTTATAGCGCTAAAGGGACGGCGATAGTCCCGACCAAGCGCGTTTACTCATAGCGCTAAAGAGACGGCGATAGTCCCGACCAAGCGTGTTTACTTACAGCGCTAAAGGGACGGCGATAGTCCCGACCAAGCGCGTTTACTTACAGCGGTAAAGGGACGGCGATAGTCCCGACCAAGCGTGTTTACTTACAGCGCTAAAGGGACGGCGATAGTCCCGACCAAGCGCGTTCACTTACAGCGCCAAAGGGACGGCAATAGTCCCGTCCAAGCGCGTTTACTTATAGCGCTAAAGGGACGGCGATAGTCCCGACCAAGCGCGTTCACTTATAGCGCTAAAGGGACGGCGATAGTCCCGACCAAGCGCGTTTACTTATAGCGCTAAAGGGACGGCGATAGTCCCGACCAAGCGCGTTCACTTATAGCGCTAAAGGGACGGCGATAGTCCCGACCAAGCGCGTTTACTTATAGCGCTAAAGGGACGGCGATAGTCCCGACCAAGCGCGTTTACTTATAGCGCTAAAGGGACGGCGATAGTCCCGACCAAGCACGTTTACTTATAGCGCTAAAGGGACGGCGATAGTCCCGACCAAGCGCGTTTACTTATAGCGCTAAAGGGACGGCGATAGTCCCGACCAAGCGCGTTTACTTATAGCGCTAAAGGGACGGCGATAGTCCCGACCAAGCGCGTTTACTTATAGCTCTAAAGGAGACTTTTAGCGTCAATAAGAACGACAAAGGCACCTGACCAAACGTCCTTTTTTTACGAGATGGGTGTGAGAACGTGTTGGAACAAGCGTTTATACAAGCTTGGAAACAGCATTGCACAGTTTGTATTTTTGCACGTAAAGTTCATGGCGCCTCAAAGAACTATTTAAATAGTGTAAAAACTCCTTTTGTACTTTAAATCTGTCATCTGCCAAAGTGATGGCAATGAATCCGATTGTGTTTCAGGTTTATAAGGCGCTCATCATGAGGCTCCGCGAGCCGCGGTGCACAGCTATGATCTACAAATCTGGGAATTTGGTCTGTTTGGGAGCCAAGAGGTCTGTCTGCCTGTCCGTCTGGACTTATCTCCAATATCTTTGGTGCTGCAAGACGGTTTTCCAGACAGTGTATCTCTCTCTCCTCTGTGTGTCTGTGCAGCGTGGCGCAGGCCCGGCTGGCGGCCAGGCGGCTCGCCCGCAAAGTGCAGAAGCTGGGCTTCCGCGTCCGCTTCCTGAACTTTAAGATCCAGAACATGATGGCCAGCTGCGACACCTTCACAGTCAGTTTGGAGCAACTGGCCCTCCAGGAGCACTGCAGGTCAGGACACAGTTGGCCGTGTTTAACAGTTGCATTAACTACATGGACAGCGCTACGTTTTGGTTTTTAAGCGCTTTGAGTTTTGAGCCCAAAGTGATCTCGGTGCACTAGTAGAAGAACTAATCTCTGTTTAAACTAACGCCCAAACCTCATATCTCATCATCATTCTGGTATACTGGACGTAAACAGGAGGCAGCGTGCAGACTCCGCCCACTGCTGGTAGTTGCAATGGTAACGTTAGTAGCTCAAAGTCTCAGAGAACGAGACGTGGTGACCGATAAGACCCAATCAGGAGGAGAAACGTTGGCATTAGTGTCGGTGTTGTCAAAGGTCTCCGTTTGCGGCCGTTAAGATGGCAACACAACCCCGCAGATTACCAACCAAAACAGAGTTTCCAAATGTCTCCGGTTTAGGGGCTCGGGAACACCAGAGCAGGGGGGAATGAGAGGGGGAACACCAGAGCAGGGGGGAATGAGAGGGGGAACACCTGAGCAGGGGGAATGAGAGGGGGGAACGTAGCAGTGGAGATGGAGCCTGAGCTGATTGTTGCACAAAGACTGAATGCACCTGTAAGCCTAACTCCTTGTGTTATACAGTCACTGTTCGTGCATGATATAAGGTCAGTGCTCGTTGATAAACACGCTTTTTAGCGTGTTCATCAACGCCGTTTGGCCTCCTTTGACTTACATTACCTTCCGATTGCGTGTGAATTGACGCCGTAGTGAGTAGTATGAAAGGGCGAAAATATGCATAGGGAGGTTGGTTGGGGGGGAGGATGGGTCAAACACAGGACCTTCACCCAGGGACCGGGTGTCACGTTTCCTAAACTCAACCGTTGCTTTCTTCTCGCAATAACACGCCATGCGGCGTGTATGTTTACATCCGCTGTATACAGCGTAGACATACACGCAGATAGGTCAAAATGCGTACACATAACACGCCACTTGACTTAAGAAAGTGGGCGTGTATGTTCAAGCGAAGTCATGATGTCACGTTGTCCAGTCTGTAAGCAGACTGGACAACGTTTCTACAACAATTCTCACGTGACCGACCGGTTTGAGCCTGAGTCAGGTTTTGTGTGTGTTCTTAACTCTCCACAGTTATGAAGCAGAACTGTTTCCTGGCCTCTTCTACAGCGGCATCCCCAACCTCTCTATTGTCATCTTTGCAACCGGCAAGATGTCTTTGGTCGGTAAGTTGTGTTTGTGTTGAACAGTACAACGCAGCAGAGCAGCCAATGCCTATACCATCAGGGGCGTAGCCGTACTTTCAGGAGTGAGGGGGACAGATTGTTCAGGAGGACGGTTTTTATTGAACGACCCTCTCCCATTTGTCTCTCCAAATCGCTGATTCCAACTAGCCTACATTTCGTTTTTGATTGATGAAAACACTGACTTTTCCATAAACAGCTCCATCCAGTTTTACTAGTTTTCTTATTACGAAATACTTGTGACAAATGTTAAGAGTCCCCAACACTGCTGGGAGAGGCACTCCGTTTCCGAATTTGTTGGATTCATTGTAATATAATGACAATAAAGGCTTCTTATCTTATCTTTTAGTAGATTTTAAGAGTTGGTAAGAGTAGGCCTTTATTTTGACAGGACAGCATAGACATGAAAGGGGAGAGAGAGGGGGAATGACATGCAGAAAAGGTCAGAATCGAACCCACGGCTGCTGCATTGAGAACTAAGCCTCTGTATATGGGCTGTATAGGGGTTATTTACAGGGATGTAGTGCTATTTGTTTTAGTACCGAAGCAAATCTATAGTCATGTTTCCATTAACATATTTTTGTGAATGATATACGGTCAGTGCTCGTGCATGATATACGGTCAATGCTCGTGCATGATATACAGTCACTGCTCGTGCATGATATACGATCAGTGCTTGTGCATTATATACGATCAGTGCTCGTGCATTATATACGATCAGTGCTTGTGCATTATATACGATCAGTGCTCGTGCATGATATACGGTCAATGCTCGTGCATGATATACGGTCAATGCTCGTGCATGATATACGGTCAATGCTTGTGCATGATATACGGTCAATGCTCGTGCATGATATACGGTCAGTGCTCGTGCATGATATATGGTCAGTGCTCGTGCATGATATATGGTCAGTGCTCGTGCATGATATACGGTCAGTGCTCGTGCATGATATACACATGCATGAGAAAAAAAAGTGCCTGGTTTTATATGGGGTTGAACCCCGATCAGAATCATCATTGGTCTCATTTTAAAGATTATACACACACACACACACACACACACACACACACACACACACACACACACACACACACACACACACAGGGAGCGCTAGAGGCCATCTCACACACACACACACACACACACACATATATATATATATATATATATATATATATATATATATATATACAATAACTTCATAGTGAAGGAGTCTTTATAATTACAGTCTTGTGTCTTGTGTTGAATTCCAGGAGCGACAACGGAAGCTCAGATCTACGAGGCTCTTGGTATCATCCGTCCAATCCTGAGCCGCTTCAGGAGGCACTAACCTAACGACAGACAGACTCCTGATTTGTTCATTTTAAAACTTGTGTTAATAAATAAACAGTTTTTTTTAGAGTCAGGGGATTCTTTCTTTTTAAAAAAACTTGAAAAAGGGAAGAAAAACAATACCGCTCAAATAGGTAGTTATCTGGAAATTAAAATGCATCTATAGTCGGGGCCTCCATACGTCTCCCGACGTATATACATATGTATATATACATATATGTATATATATATATATATATATATATATATATATATATATATATATATATATATATATATATATATATATATATACACATATATATACAGGAGGCCGTGGCCGGCGGCAAAGGCGATATCCCTCTGGAGGCTGGCGGCCAGGCAGGACATCGAGGACTCTTGGGCGGCCGGTGGCGAACGCAAAACCCTTTTGGCGGCCAAACAGGTCGGCCAAGGCGGAGCCCCTCTTGAGGCCGAGCAGGCGGCGGGTCAGCTGGGCTGGGGCCAGGCGGCGGGTCAGCTGGGCTGGGGCCAGGCGGCGGGTCAGCTGGGCTGGGGCCAGGCGGCGGGTCAGCTGGGCTGGAGTCAGGCGGCCAGGCAACGGGAACAGAGGTTGACTGGAGTGCCGACAGGACATAAGGGGCAGGAGTAGGTCTGACCGCTGACCGGACATGAGGGGCAGGAGTAGGTCTGACCGCCGACAGGACATGAGGGGGAAGGAGTAGGTCTGACCGCCGACAGGACATGAGGGGCAAGAGTAGGTCTGACCACCGAGAGGACATGAAGGGCAGGAGTAGGTCTGACCGCCGACAGGACATGAGGGGCAGGAGTAGGTTGGACCACTGACCGAACACGGGGGGCAGGAGTCGGTCGGACCGACAACAAAGGCAAAGTCTCTGGGACGCCGGAGACGGGCAAGGTCTCTTGGGCGCCTGGAGACGGTTGAAGCCTCAGGGGCACCGGAGACCGGCAAAGTTTCAGGGGCGATCTCAGGGACGGACGCCAGCCGGGGCTCAGGGAGGCTGGGTGTCAGCCAGGGCTCAGGGAGGCTGCTAGCCAGCCGGGGCTCAGGGAGGCTGCTAGCCAGCCGGGGTTCGGAGAGGCTGCTAGCCAGCTGGGACTCTGGGGGGTTGCTACACAGCTGCGACCCTGGGACACTGGATAGCTCGGGGACACTAGAAAGCTCGGGGACACTAGAAAGCTCGGGGACACTGGGCAGTGCTGGGAAACTGATCAGTTCGGGAATACCGGTCACACTGGTCAGCTCGGGAACACTGGTCACACTGGTCAGCACGGGAAAACTCACTGACCATGTTGCAGGCTGGGTGCCAACTGGCAGCAGGGGTAGCTGACTGCTAGCAGGCTTGAAAGAAGATGGCCTGCTAGCATGTTGGGGTGATGGCTCACAGCTAGAAGTCACCAAGAAGTCCTGAATCCACTCTGGCAGGGAGCTCCTGAGCCAGGGTCGAGTGGAAACTCTCCAGCGAGCAGACCTAAGAACTGCCTCCTTAGCCTCCAAACCACTAGCTATTCTCCACTCCCCAACAGCGCAAATAAGCCTACATGTCAAATCAAAAAGCTTGTCCTCGAACGACTCCGCTGGGTCCATAGTGGTCAGATCATTCTGTTATGTAATGCAGGGATAGGTGGACCCAAATGCAGGAGATCAGGCAGGAAAAAAGTTTGAGTTTGAGGATTTATAAGAACGAAGAGTAAATACCAACAAAAGGAGTCCAAATATCCAGCAGGCAAAAACAAACACAAGGAGTCAAAAGAAGCAGACAAAAACTAATGATCAAAATGATGAAAAAACACGAGGAAAAGGGTGATAACAAAAACAGAGACTGGAACCAACAAATATGACAAAACACAGAACAACATACCAAACCCATAACAAATGTTGGCTGAGTGAGTTCAAACTTTGGGAAGGGTTAAAGTGAGTTTACTTGCAATATGTAATGTTTTGAGTTCATGAGTGGAGGTTGCTTAAAGGTGCCCTGCCACATGTATTTCATGACTGTGATAATGTCTGAAGTCCTACCATGGACTCTGTAACATTTTTTGTGGAAAAAATGCCTTGATTACCTTGTTTCAAGCCATTCTAGCGTGGTATAGAAAGCCTGCAGTAAGAACTGCCAGTTCTCATTAATATTCAATGAGCTAAGCTGCTTGACTCTGATTGGCTAACAGCTAGCCAATGAGAGCCTGGCTATCAGCATCCTTTACCCAGCGCGACTGGGCGAGCTCATGAATAGTAATGAGCTCAGGCAACACCACGTCAGACTGACCAGCTTTTGTAATTAGCCTGATTTCTCCGCTTATTTCTTTTCAGTGGCTAGAGCTGAGAGGAGGTAGCAGGTCACTTTCACATTCACAAGATAACACGAACACATATGGACCGAACATATTTAAAAAAATAAAATTGTGTGGCAGGGCACCTTTAAGTGATTGGTGTCGTTAGAGTCAACGGAAATATACAGTTGTGTGTTATCAGCGTAGAAATGCTAGTTAATATTGTGCTTTCTAATAATTTGACCAAGTTAACGTGTTAAGAAGAATAGCAATGGGCCAAGAGCAGAACCCTGTGTAAAGATTTTCATAATAGTGAGTTCAGTCCAGCTCTCCCTCTCTACACTTGCAACTGAACTCATGAGGACACAGTCAAATGTGTTATTGTCTAAAAATAAATCTAACAAACACTCTGAAAAACTATTTCAAACTAAAATAAAATAAAATCCAAATGTCAAAAATAATGTATATTTTTTAATTTGAAAATTAGTCCAGACAGAAAGACTCCGGAGACAAAGTGAAGACATCAGATCATCTTAATGCTCAGCTTCTTATTTATTGTCACCGTACAGCAGATAAAGATTCACATTAGAGTTTCAAACCTCCACCAAACATCACCTGGCTGTCCTGAACTACAAAGATGGTTTCATACTTTTCATTTGGTTTCTCAGACTCTTTTAGACTGGTGTTAGCAGTTCATGCAGTGATATACACCCGATCAGACTATATATGCGTTTCCATTTAAAGATTATGGGCCCTACTTTCCTGCTGCAGCCGCCCAACTGGAGGCACATCTGACTTTTCTTCCACGTTGCAGCGAGCTGCGACTGCCTTAAACTAGGGCTGCACAATATATTGTTTTTTTTTATCGCTATCACGATATCAACTTGCACAGTAAACACATCGCTAAAGGCTGCGACATATCGCAAAAGTAAAATGTAACTTTAATTATTTTTTTAGTGGTGCCGTTTATATTCAATTCAATGTTCAATTTGTTCAATAAAAGAATGTTGGAAATGGTTGTTTTTTGTTGCTTTAATTCAACAGACTGTTGAGCAGAACTGAGAACACGTTAATATCTGTTTATGTATCGCAAGTGATATCGTTATCGCCATATTCAACAACTTATCGCATATGTTTCTCATATTGTGCAGCTCTACTTTAAACCACCACAGACGGTAACAAGAATTACAAACGTCAGTTTTCTTGTGCTGGTGTCCAGTTTCAGGAAAATAAGACCTGTTGTGAGATTAAATGCTTAATGAGAGAAAGAGAAAGAAATCAGAAGAGATGAGCTGATATTCTGCTGGACGTTGGTCCTGGAGAACTACAGCACAGGACGGATCTTCATGCTGAAGGTCTTCAGGGAGTAGTTATAACCTTTCCAATGGTACCAATCCACTCCAACAGCAAAGAGAGTGCTGTCAGCCCCCCAACGATAAACGCCGTTCGGATTTGCATGGTGACAGACGTTGTACCAGAACGCCCCCAGGTGTGATCTGGCACAGTTCCCAGAGGAGGCGTCCTGGTCTTTGTCAAAGGTGGAGAACTTCATTCCGTTGTGACCACTCAGGGAGTCTCCTACAGAAACACAGTGTTTTCAACAAGTATATGAGACTATTTGTGATGCCCTTGAAAAAAAAAAAATACTATTTATGGATGATAGAAAAAACATCAACACACTCACCTGCCCCTCCATTAATGAATCCAGACACAGTCAGCACATATCCGTCACGTTCTGCACCGACGGAGAACGAAGAGTACCGAGCGAACACTTTTCTCCCCTCAAAGTCCTCCATGTCGACCAGCAGCTCACTCTTTTTGTTGTTTGTCAGGTAGTAGATGTTGTCAAGACCTACACACACACAAACACACACACACACACACACACACACACACACACACACACACACACACACACACACATTTATGGCGCTTACCCACTGCTAATACCACCTCTGCTTGGCTCGGCCGCGGTGCCCCGTCCTTCATTTTCCATTGCAGATTTAGTACCACCTCATGTGTGAGGCGAGCGTGGCTGGTCCATTCATACATTCAGTCACAGACATACATTAATGAATTCATAGTCATACGTTCAATGAGCAGCGATGAATGTATGACTATGAATTAATTCATGTATATCTGTGACTGAATGTACAGTATGCATGGTTATGAATGTAGGAATTAATGCATATTTATAACTGAATGTATGGATATTTATGAATAGATAAATTAATGTTTTATTTATGACCGAATACATGGATGATTATGGAAGTAGGAACGAGTATTTGTAAGGCATGTATCGGAGAACAGAATAATGTAGGAATGAGGGCTAGCTTTGAGTAGGCCAAATGTTCACTGTACATTCGTCTTTTAATTGTTTTAACCCTGTGGTTGTTGTGTGTCTCTGTTGTAACTCTTGCAGCAATTTCTCCCCGTCTGTCGCTAGCAACGATGACGCAGTGATTAGTGACGATTCTCTCCGACCAATCAGTAGTCTGCAGGTTTTCACGTCACCTTTTGGTATCGCCTCAGCTCGCTTGGAACCTCGGCGGAGGTGATACTAAAAAAAGGTACCAGGGATTTTGTTTCATAATGGAAAACCAAACAAGGCGAGTAGAGTCGAGGCGAGTAGAGCGGGTACCATGTAATGGAAAAAAGCCATCATACATGTGTGCAAATTGGTACCAGCTTAATATCTTGTACAGATGTGTAGTATATTGAGGAAGAGAACTAACTGATCTACGGACTAAAGATTTTTGGTAAAAGTTCCATTTCTGGAGTTACACAAAAGAATTTAACGTGAACTTAATGAACAGTTACTTCTATGAAGTCATGACTTAGTTTGGTTTCATTTCTCACCGAGCCAGTACTCTCCAGTCCCGCTACCAAAGCCAGTCTTGTATTGATCCCAGCCCCTGTAGAAGTTCAAATTGCCATCCATCCTCCTCTGGAACACCTGGAGGGGAGACGGGACGGGGGGTTAACTAGCTGAACACACAAGATATTTACTGGAATGTGATTTGTCGTAAAGGTCCAACAGGTTGACTGAATACTCACCGTCCACCGTCCTCCTTCTGAAGCCATGTCACAGTACACCTACACACACACACACACACACACACACACACACACACACACACACACACACACACACACACACACACACATTCATCAGTATATGTGATCATTTAGTGGTTTAAATTTGTACATTAACTTTACACTAACGAGCACGGCAACAGAATGCAGAGTTGTGGATGCAGAGTTTTCAGAAATTAAAATAAAACTCAATAACATGAATTGCAGTGCCTAAACCTAACCAATCCAACTAATGAGGCAACAAATACTAACCAATGTGATGCAGAGCAGGGCAGGGCATTCCTTTACCATCCTAGGGTACTAAGGCTGTGCAATTAATAATTAATTAATCGCAATAAAAAAGTTTTGACTGTGATTTCGATATTGGCTCCTAACGATCACAAACTGTAATCTTGCCCAACCAATCATTTGTATAGCAAAATAACTAATGAAAACAAACATAAGACAACTGAACACTTGAACAAACATCAGAAAATCAATAATCTAATCTATGCAGATGGTGCAGTCAAAACCAAAAAGATCTTTATAAATCTGTGTGTATGATGTTTACAAAACAACCAGTAGAGGTGACACGTAGAGGGGAGGAGCTTGACATTGTAATTGCATTCAAGTATCTTGGGGTGACATTGGACTCTATATTAACCTTTAAAAGTCACAAAAGAAAGGTTTCAATTTTTTTTATTTTTTATGTTCAAGGCTCTGTATGGGCTTGCCCCACGTCCTTTAAATTAATTCAATAAAAAGATGGCTGACAGCAGCATTGGCACCAGGGTGCACCACATTTGGATAAACTGTGCTGTCTGTAAAAGGGAAGTAAATATTAGAATAGCCTCCCATGTGCAATAAGGCAGTGTCCTAAATATTCTACTTTTGAGACTCAGTTCAAACAATTGCTTAAAGACAGGGTTGGTAACTTTTTCCAATATACACTTTTTATATATTGTTTAAAATGATCTTTACACCCTGACAAGCCGCAAGTGTACCTTGACAGCAGACCTCTTTCCAGCGGGATAGATGGTGTACACTCCACTGGGTTTGCCTTTGTCTTGCAGAGAGATAGCACTGCAGTCCATCGGTCGGAGGAACTGCTGGCAGCTGGTCAACAGTGGAGCCAGCAGGAGGAGGAAGACTGAAACCAGCTGGAACAGAAGAGATGTCATTTTGACTGAGGTTTGAATCATAAAAAGTGTTTTAACAGCTTGGCCTTTAGCTTCATGACGGTGTTGACAAAGTCAGCTCTCAGAGACAGAAAGGTGGGACTAATTAACAAAAATGATATGCGCGGGTTGTCCCTGTAGTGATTGTTGATTGTAGTGATTGTGATTGGTTTAAAGAAATGCAAACAACCCAGAGCATTTCTTTCTCCTATCCCAGAATGCATCTGTGGATTAGCCACAGCACTGTGGAGATAGAGCTGGCAATGAGAGGCTATCCCTGTAACAAGCATCTAATCCACAGTTCACAAACTTACCTTCATTATTTCTGCTGAAATGAATCAACTGCTGATGTAGATCTGTCTGATGCTCTGAAAACACAATAAGAAGAATGGCCTAGAGTAATATGTATAGGGGTAGGAATTTGAAAAGTGACTGAAAAAGCACATGAAATATTTAATTTTGCACTGTTGTTATTGTTATTTCTTTATTTGAAAGGGGACAGTGAACATTAATCAACATTAAAACAATGTAAATGTGCCCGAGTTAGCTCAAAAGTGCTAATTTTCATCGGTAGTCCCCCAACCAGATGTAAAACAGGCAGCCTTTAAAAATAATGACAGGTATAGAATCACAGAATGAAATTACATACAACAATACAGGTATAAAATAACAAAATGAAATTACATACAACACATTATGGTTATTAAATACAATTCATGTAAAATACTTATATAACATTTAAATACACACAGAATGCATTAGTGCCCACAAGTCTGGCTCTCTACAAGTCATTTCTTTGCATTCTTTTTGAATGAAAAGAATGACAAAGACTCTCTAATGGCGGCCGGCACTGTGTTCCATTGCTGAGCTGCTCTTACGGAGAAGACAGCCTGACCAAAAGCTGTCTTTCTCCGGGGGATGATGCAGTCCTCCCTCACTGCCCCTCTAGTTACCCTAACCTCACTGGATCTAACATGTATGAAGTCACATAGTGGAGGAGGAGCTGAACCATGTCTGTCAACTGCAACTGCTAGTTTTATTTTACTAACTCTTATTTTAATTCTTTCTTATTGTTTCTTTATGTGACTGTCTGTTTATGTATTGTATCACGTGTGGTTTCTTATATTGTCTCAATGTAAAATAAAACATTTAAAAAAATAAAAATAATAACAATTAAAAAATAATAATGGTACATAAATTATGATTACAACTTTACAAGACAGAACAAATCCAGAAATCTTGGTGTAGTCATGGACTCAGACCAGAATTTGAACAGCCACATTAACACAATTACAAAGTCAGCCTATTACCACCTTAAGAATATATCAAGGGTTAAAGTACTTATGTCTCAGCAGGATTTGGAAAAAGTTGTCCATGCTTTTATCTTCAGTAGACTTGACTACTGTAACGGTGTCTTTACAGGTCTCCCTAAAAATCAATCAGACAACTGCAGCAGCTAATTGATGCATTAATTTACGTATTGTTCCTGCATTAATTCATGCTTGAGATACTTTTAATCCAGGTACATTACTGATAGTTCATGAAGTACTACATGAATGAATTCATGCTTTTTCATGCATGAAGTCATGATAATTCATGTACAATTATTATAAAGTCTTACAAAAATGTTTAGTTTCAGTCAACAAACACAGGAAACAGATTATGTGAATGAAGAATAAGAAGTGTTGGTTTTCAGGGTATCATTGGATAATCCGTAATTCATTTATAATTAGAAAATCAATAACTCGTATATATATTAATATTAACTGTATTTGCAAAAAAACAAAACCTCAAAAAATTGTACACAGTGTTTGGATATTCTAAGACCAGAAATAGTTTTTATTAGTGCTGTCAAACGATTAAAATATTTAATCGTGATTAATAGCATTAATGTCATAGTTAACTCACAATTAATCACAATTAATCGCACATTTTTATCTATTCTAAATGTCCCTTGATTTCTTTTTGTCCCATTATTTTTTCTCATTTTAATGCTCTTATCAACATGATACGATACTTTTAAAACGGTGCCTGAACCAAAGATTTATATATATATATTATATATATATATATATATATATATATATATATATATATATTATATATTATATATATTTTTATATATATATATATATATATATATATATATATATATATAAATATAAATTTATATATAAATATATTTATATATATATATAAATATATATATATATATATATATATATATATTTATATATATATTTATATATATATAAATATATTAAATATATTTATATATATATAATATATATATTTATATATATACAATTTATTTATATATATATAATTTATATATATATATATATATATATTATTTATATATATATATATATATATATTTATATATATACATATATATATATATTTATATATATATATATATATATATATATATATATATATATATATATATATATTTAAAACAAGCACCTTGTTCAATTGTATTTCTCTGTTCTGTATGTTCAAAATATAAAAGAATAAAAAGTTGATCTAAAAAAAAAAAAAGGAGCACAAAACGGCAAAAACAACCACTGATGAAAAGGAAAAGGGAATTTTACAATATTTTTGAATGCACCACGAGGCTGGCGATGCAAGGCTGCTACAGTTTGGAGATACAATCCTCTACAGTGAAATACAGTCACACTTTACACCGTTTAGTTGTCAGCATTTTAACCGTGTTTACTCCAGCTGCTATCTAACGATAGGCTAACGTTACCTGGTGCTAAATGTAGTGTTGACTAGTGTCCAGTGTGGCGATGTTTCAGCTCCCTTTTTCGGAGCATCAGAGAGAAGCACAGGCATTTAAGTGGCACCTAAATAAGGCACCGAAATCTGCGTTGCTATTCAGTCCGGTAGATAACAGTCGTTAAGGCACCGGTGCCATTTTAGCACCGGGTCCCCCCCCCCAAATAAAAACTCATTTTCCCATTCAAAACGGTGATTTTCGCCGAAAAGCGACTAGTTTGCAGTTATGTACTACTCTTTGGCTGGCTCGCAAGCCCAAACAAGTGTGTCTGTTGATTAGTTTCCGGGCTAGCTAGATCCGGTGTGGTGTTGTAGTTGTTCTAATGTTACTAATTGTTGCAACAGCATGTGAACAAAACTACAAAGTTTGCTAGGCCAAAAAGAACATTAATCTCGCGATAAAAAAATTGACGTCGTTAAAATGGGTTTACGTTAACGCCGTTAATAACGTGTTTAACTGACAGCACTAGTTTTTACATATTTAATTTTAAAACAAATATGTTTTTCATTAATTACAAATGAACTGCAGATTATCCAATGATACCCTGAATGTTGGTGTTCAGGTTCTGGCCTCGCTGCTCCCCTTCAAAAATACACTAAGAAAAGAACAACAGAGACGAGATTTTCGTTTCCCAAAAGACGATCTAACCGGAACAATCTTAACACACTAATGTTACCTTAAAGACTCAAATGTATCACACACGATTGCCAGAAAGTTCATTAAACTAAAGAGACTTTTCAACAAAAATCCCCAAAAGACGGTGATGTTGCCACGGCTGATCTAGTCACGTCTCTGTAATGTCTCTGGTTGGATGCTTACCTGTCCGAACTCAGCTGCAGGTCGAACTGACGAGTCTTGGTGTCTTCAGAGGAAACAAGCTGCTGCTTTCTGCTTCAGTCCGTCACAACTTCACTACTTATATCTGCAGGAGGCTGTGATGTCACATCGCCTGACCTTTTACCAATACTTATTCAATAAAGACATACAATGTGTATTCAGTTTAAAACTAATATTTGAACATCAGCACAGGTAGATATTAAATTAATAGAAAATATCATGTTTCTCTTTAATAAACAGAATTGTGTTACCTGTGGACTTCTGCATTGTGTTTATTTAGTCAGTGATACCCGGATCTCTTTCTGATGATTTCTGTTCATTCAAACAGGATATCCTTATTAATGAACATGGCCTGCTCCAGCTTTGCTGGGGCAAGGGGCTCAAGGGATTTATAGATGCAGAACCACAGAAGAAGAAATAAAGGGAGGACTGAACTTCAACACAGAGCCCACATTGCACCAGATAACATTTTAAGAGAGAAGTAATCCGATTTTGTGCAATAAAAAGTGACATATAGGCAGATATGATGAAACAAAATTACAAAACATGAAACAAAAAGATGCCCATAACAACAAACCAGCAATAGCAGCAGGGGCAGGGCTAGAAGGGGGGGGCACAGGGTGAAATCCCGCCCCCCTGGAATAGGATTGGCCCCACCTGGTGCCGCCCCCAATCCATTGGACTAGAGTGCTGTCAATCTGACAATTGTGATTTCCATAGCATCAGAGTACTGTCCATAGAAATAAAATGGATCAAAAGGCCACTGAACTGTTTCCCGTGGTCATTTGATTGGTACAAAAAAAAAATGGCGATTTTTGTTAGTTGTCATAGTGACAATACGCGTCAGTGGGGTCGTAAACTGTATCGCATTTCGCTGGGAGGAGAGCCGCCCGACGCAGTTTTGGATACGTTTTCGTAGTTGCAGGGAGTAAGAAGGGACAGTTAGACCCAGTAGCAGTAGGTCAACAGACCGCTAACATTAGACCCAGCAGCAGTGGGGACCACTAACGTTAGACCCAGCAGCAGTGGGTCAGACCGCTAACGTTAGACCCAGCGGCAGTGGGTCAGCGGACTTCTAATGTTAGACCCAGCAGCAGTGGGTCAGACCGCTAACGTTAGACCCAGCAGCAGTGGGTCAGACCGCTAACGTTAGACCCAGCGGCAGTGGGTCAGTGGTCCGCTAACGTTAGACCCAGCAGCAGTGGGTCAGACCGCTAACGTTAGACCCAGCGGCAGTGGGTCAGTGGTCCGCTAACGTTAGACCCAGCAGCAGTGGGTCAGACCGCTAACGTTAGACCCAGCAGCAGTGGGTCAACAGACCGCTAACGTTAGACCCAGCAGCAGTGGGTCAGTGGACTGCTAACGTTAGACCCAGCAGCAGTGGGTCAACAGACCGCTAATGTTAGACCCAGCGGCAGTGGGTCAGTGGACTGCTAACGTTAGACCCAGCAGCAGTGGGTCAGTGGACTGCTAACGTTAGACCCAGCAGCAGTGGGTCGACAGACCGCTAACGTTAGACCCAGCAGCAGTGGGTCAGTGGACTGCTAACGTTAGACCCAGCAGCAGTGGGTCGACAGACCGCTAACGTTAGACCCAGCAGCAGTGGGTCAGTGGACTGCTAACGTTAGACCCAGCAGCAGTGGGTCAGTGGACTGCTAACGTTAGACCCAGCAGCAGTGGGTCAGTGGACTGCTAACGTTAGACCCAGCAGCAGTGGGTCAGTGGACTGCTAACGTTAGACCCAGCAGCAGTGGGTCAGTGGACTGCTAACGTTAGACCCAGCAGCAGTGGGTCAGGGGCAGTCGGCTCATTATTGGAAGTTTATACATTACCATGACAATGGTACACATAAAAATGGCTGCTGCTCTGACCATTCTGCTACGTTGATTTGAATGGAAATAGCCTTTCTTTCCATTTTATTTCTGTTGTACTGTCACTTGGCTGCCTGCCGAACGGCCACAGGCAGAGAGGTCACTGACCTTGCGAGGAGGGGTGGTGGCTGAGTTAATCATGGACCTGTGAATGTTGAAATGAGTTGATATATATGTCCATGAATATATGAAGTGACTGTCATTTTTGAGATCCTGCAGGATCAAACTTGTCTCATATCTGTTGCGTGAATAAATGGATGTTATTATAACCCACATCTATCTTTAAGAGTGTTCTCTCATTTACGTTTAACTAGAATTAAGAACTGACAACCAAGAAACATGTCATGATACATTAAACTAGATACACACTTGTATGCCTTTTACAATGTGTATTTAGTGAGCAGGAGCAGATCCCTCCTTTATATAAATATTTGAGTTGATATCAAATTGCGTTCCTCTGCAGTATGCACCCGGCTGGAAGACATCCGGCATTACCAGCCGAATGCCGTGTAAATGTTTCCTTAATGCTGGGAAGGAAATATTGAAAACCATAATTACAAGACAAATAATAAGTTATATAAAACTAAATTAAGAATGGAAAATAAAACTAGATGAAAATTGAAAAGTATAAAAGAGTTAATGGAAACAGAATTGCAAAGTAAAGTAAGAATAGTGATTAATACCAGCACTGTGTGTGTGTGTGTGTGTGTGTGTGTGTGTGTGTGTGTGTGTGTGTGTGTGTGTGTGTGTGTTCTGGTTTAACTGTATTCGTGGGGTCCAGGAGTCCAGTCTGGGCCAAAATGCTGGAGCCCACAAGGTTAAAGGTCTGTTTGAGGGTTAAGACTTGGTTTTAGGATTAGGGTTAGAATTAGGTTATGGTTAGGGTGAGGGTAAGGGTTAAGGTTAGGCATCTAGTGGTGATGGTTAAGGTTAGGGTAAGGGGCTAGGGAATGCATTATGTCAATGACAGGTCCCCACAAAGATAGTGAGATGCACTATGTGTGTGTGTGTGTGTGTGTGTGTGTGTGTGGCAGAACTTCTTGCTATGGTGATTTTTGCAGTGAGTGAGTAGAGAAGGGAGGGGTAGATAGTCAAACATATCCATTTAATGATCATGATACATTAAAAAACGTGAGTCCAAACTCCAAAATATTATCATCACCAGAAAGATAAGAATCTGCCGAACGCATTGATTTGTTTTTTTTACATTTGTGGTGTCAAATATATATACGACACAGAGCAGGTTGTAAAAAGGGAACCATCTGCAACCTTGTTTCTATTGGGGCCTATTCGGCAGTTAATACCACAGAGCCAAAAGTTTAAGTCCGGTGTGTCCACCAGAGTGATGATGTGATTAACGAGATAATTAGTGTTTGTTTGTATGAATGTAGATTTGTTACAAACATGATTTAGAATATGATGCAAAAGCCTGTAACATATTTACTTGTCACAAACCGGCTCAAAGCTTGTGACCAAGAGGGCAGTGTGTGGAGTGTTTGGATAAGTGAGGAATGTATGGATGCACGGTACCTTCCACAGAAGTGTCAAAACCAACCCAAAATCAGAAGTCAAGTCAAGTCAAGTCAATTTTATTTGTAGAGCACATTTAAACGAACAACAGTTGACCCAAAGAGCTTTACAGGTAGAGCAGGGAAGGCAGAAACAGTATGCCTTAAAGATACATAATCAATTTTGCAAGGTACCATGAATATAGTTGAACATAGGAAGAATTAAATAATGTAATATAGAATTAAACAACAATGGAACAACGTTTGTACATACGAAAAGTTAAGAAAAAGTTGAGTTCAGTTCATAGCTCTGAAAACAAGATGTTGATCCTAGGAGAGAGAGACAAACACTATGAGACATGGCATGTAGATATAGCCTTGGTTCAGGCCTAGATTGAGGCCTACCCAGGTGTCAACCCATTAGCCAATTAACCCGCTTATTTCTACGTCCAATATTTTCTGATATAAAACAAAAATTTTAAACGGGCCAATGTGACCCGAAGTCAACAGAAGGGTTAAGCTAACAGCAGATAGAAAAGGGAGGGAATGGCCCAATCCCAAAGTAAGCCCTGAGGACTAAGGACTAAAGACTCCCAGACTGAAATGATCTCAGGTGCTGAGTGAGGGAGTGTGTGAGGCCACGTGGGCTCAGATAGGTAGAAATGGGATTGGGACAGCACTTCACCAGATCTCATGTTACCTTGGTGACGTTTAATAACAAAGATGTTGCCGACACTTGCCGGTTTGGGAGTTTTCATTTTAAGTTTGTTGCTTTCCACACGGCCGAGGCCCAGGAGACGGCTGCCTGATTCCACGTTTCAACCTCTAGTTGTACGAGCTGGACAGCAGGCTGGTCTGCTCCGTGGTCGTGGTCGTGGTCGTGCTGTTGTTACCTTTTGTAATTTCCATATTATAACGTCACAACGCTTTGAACTGTGGGTAATTCCCTTTGGTGGAGTCTGCAGCGATGCTGACTCACGGAAAGGGCTCGGTAAGCGTGTCCTCAGACCCTCACGGCCTTTGAGATTCGACACTGGGACGACCCTAAGCCCTTATGCACCAAAGTCCGTGAGTCTGTGAGTCCGGACTTTGGGATTGGGCCATAGTGACACATAATATAGTATATGGTAAATTATGATAAAGTATTATAGTATAGAAGTACATTTTATGTGGTACATATGAATAAGTACATACATATATACCAATCCTATTCCAGGGGGGCGGGATTTCACCCTGTGACCCCCTTCTAGTCCTGCCCCTGCTGCTATTACTGGATTATTCTACTGTTTATGTAGTTATACCGCTGTGGTTTGTTGTTATCGGCATCTTTTTGTTTCATGTTTTGTAATTTTGTGTCATTATATTTACCCTATATGTCACTTTTTACTTTTATTACACAAAATCGGATTACTTCTCTCTTAAAAATGTATCTGAAGCAATGTGGGCTCTGTGTTGAAGTTCAGTCCTCCCTTTATTTCTTCTTCTGTGGTTCTGCATCTATAAATCCCTTGAGCCCCTTGCCCCAGCAAAGCTGGAGCAGGCCATGTTCATTAATAAGGATATCCTGTTTGAATGAACAGAAATCATCAGAAAGAGATCCGGGTATCACTGACTAAATAAACACAATGCAGAAGTCCACAGGTAACACAATTCTGTTTATTAAAGAGAAGCATCTACCTGTGCTGATGTTCAAATATTTGGGTTAAACTAAATACACACTTAGAAAAGTTCCTTGGAATTGTATGTCTTTATTGAATAAGTATTGGTAAAAGGTCAGGCGATGTGACATCACAGCCTCCTGCAGATATAAGTAGTGAAGTTGTGACGGACTGAAGCAGAAAGCAGCAGCTTGTTTCCTCTGAAGACACCAAGACTCGTCAGTTCGACCTGCAGCTGAGTTCGGACAGGTAAGCATCCAACCAGAGACATTACAGAGACGTGACTAGATCAGCCGTGGCAACATCACCGTCTTTTGGGGATTTTTGTTGAAAAGTCTCTTTAGTTTAATGAACTTTCTGGCAATCGTGTGTGATACATTTGAGTCTTTAAGGTAACATTAGTGTGTTAAGATTGTTCCGGTTAGATCGTCTTTTGGGAAACGAAAATCTCGTCTCTGTTGTTCTTTTCTTAGTGTATTTTTGAAGGGGAGCAGCGAGGCCAGAACCTGAACACCAACATTCAGGGTATCATTGGATAATCTGCAGTTCATTTGTAATTAATTAAGAATATTTCAATGTTTCTGGTCTTCGTTCATTCCATTTTCATTTCATAAACAGGTATTCAAAATCAAAAAACCAATGGTTATTTGATTTTCGTTTTAAAATACAACATTTCAAATTGAAATACAAGGCGTTTTTGGTCAAAAGGGGGATGGGAGAAATTTAAAATATGCTGTGATTTTTTATTTTCTATTTCATATAACAAAAAAATAGAAACGAAAAAAGGCTGGTAGAAAGGGGGAACAGTTTGATCCATTACCGCGGAAACCACATTAAATATTAATTTAATTATATAATATAGTGCCAACAGTAACACACAATAATAAGTTCTTAGGTTAACTATTACCAACTGCGTTGAACCAAACAATGCGCTCATTAAAGGTGACTGGTGATGTGTACGTGGATAGGCACGATATTACATCACTGTAATCAACTACTGGTGCTAACATATTTCTTTCGGTCCAGGATATATAAGTCTATTAATTAATTGATTTGTTTCTTCTAACGTTACTCTGGTATAACGTTAGCGCTGCATATTATGACCATTCTAAAAGCTTGGCTGGTATTATTATAGGCTATATTTACTATTAGTTCCGGGTCACTTGGCCAACCCGTCTTTCTTTTAATGTAGATATTCAAACGGAGAAATGAAAAGAGGAATTTCAAAACACCAGGTGGTAAAGATAGGTCTTCGTTTTTGGATTCAGAAACCAAAAAAACGGGAGAAAGGCTCTTTTTTTTACCGTTTCTTTGATTTTGGTTTAAATCGACAAACGAAAAACAGCTGATTTCTCATTATTTTGTTTCTTTTCCAAGGCAACAGCGCCAGTGTAGCCTACCAGTGGTGCTTTCAGCCCAGGCTAACATTACTCTGGAAACATACTCTTGATAATGCTTGGGGGGAATTATATTTCATAATGTCACATTTATGTATTAGCCTCTCTCCCGGCCTCCCTCTGACTCTCTGTCTCTACCCGCCGGAGACAACTTCGCCCCAAGAGAGTCGAACCGGCTGAGGAAATAGACTTTCAGTTCACGGCTGTAACGTTACCGTTACGCCACCGTTACCAATCCCAGCAACCTTTCTGTTGCTGTCGTTACGCATGCTGGTCTGGCAGAGAGTCACCGGGGGTTCGGGATCAGATCATGGGGATCAGACCTCCGGTGCTGGGTCTAATATTCTAATATTAGCTGTTGCAGCTAGCTAGCAGCTAGCCACCAGCCCTGTGACCTCGGTCCCATCGGTCCAATCCCCGGTGCTGACTGACTCTGGTCCGTCTGCAGAGCTGGCGTTACCCGCTCTAGCTGAGCTGGGAATGCAGACAGTGGTATGCTATGATGCACTGATGCCAGGCAGCCTTGCTAGTTGCTTTTAGTCTGAGTCTGTGAGATAACAAAACTTCCTTTGAATATAACGTGCATATAAATAGACAGAATAAATAAAAGTCCCCTGAAATAAATAAAAGTAAAACATATGTATTTAGGCTATTGAACTATAATGACTAATGCATATGTTCATATGTATTGCCTCATTTATGTATGTCATGATCTATATCATAGCCATATTTATGTATTTTTATGTAAAGGGGCAGAAAACGGATGATCAGTCGCTCAGGAAGTTATAAGCTACAGTTTCCCTCAACTGCAGCCGGGTTATTGATTTTCTAATTACAAATGAATTACGGATTATCCAATGATACCCTGAACACCAACACTTCTTATTCTTCATTCATAAAATCTGTTTCCTGTGAGTTTGTTGACTGAAACTAAACATTTTTGTAACACTTTATAATAATGGTACATGAATTATCATGACTTCAAGCATGAATAATCATGAATTAATTCATGTAGTACTTCATGAACTATCAGTAATGTACAAGGATTAAAAGTATCTCAAGAATGACTTATTGCAGGAACAATACATTAATCTTTAATTAAAGCTGCAAGCAGCGAAGGACGGGCCCTCGCGCCTCTGCGTGTCGGGGTTACTGGCGGACGGCGCTCCTTGCGACCGTGCATTTACGCGGCACTCAGACGCTGCAAATCTTCACCAATGAAAAGGGAACTCCCTGCTGAGTTCAGTGATACCCCACACAAGACTCTACGTCATACAGTTCATTAGCTGTGATAGGGGGCGTGGCCAAAGCATAGGGGTCGGGGCAAACCTTTACCAATTAAAAAGGAACTCTCTTCTGAGTTCATTGATACCTCACATAAGACTCTACCTTAAACGGGGAAACCAGTTATGAAAGGGGGCGTGGTTTAAGTATAGGGGGCGGTCCAAACCATCACAAATTATTAAGGAACTATCTGTTGAGTTCATTGATACCTCACACAAGACTCTACACTAAACGGCTCATTAGTTATGAAAAGGGGCGTGGCTAACGCATAGGGGGCGGGCCAAACCATCACCAATCAAAAAGTTACTCTCTGCTGAGTTCATTGACACCTCACACAAGACTCTACCTTAAACGGTTCAAATGTTATGAAAGGCCTGAGTAAGTGGGAGGGGTTAAAGTATAGGGGGCGGCTCAGTATCACATGTAGACCACACATTATAATGTAAATCGGATGATGTTTGTCATATAAGGCTGATTTCCTGTTGCCAGCGGGGGGCGCTATGACCAAAAGTCAATTTTGGCATGTAGGTGTCCTCAGGCCTGGACTCTTGTTGATTGTGGGAAATTTCAAGCAGATATGACAACGTACACTGTAGTTACAGCCACTTTCTCGTTCATCGCTAAACACTCAAAATGGCCGCTACGCCACGCCCACACCGTTTGACAAAAAGTTTTTCTTTTAATAACTTTTCATCTTTAAGGTGTTGAGATGGTACAGACCAAATTTGAGGTCCATCGGATGAAATCTCTAGGAGGAGTTCGTTAAAGTATAGCACCTTGACTAGTAGACCTAAAAGTAGACTTTTAGGTCTACTTCCTGTTGCCACTAGGGGGCGCTATGACTTTGAGCCAATATCGGACTATACAAATAAAAATGGCGGACTTCCTGTTGGGTTTAGGATATGGCTCCAATGAACTTTGTTGTACGTCTTGACACGCTACATATGTATACCAAATTTCGTGAGTGTACGTTAAATGTACTGCATGGGCTAAAAAAACTTTTACTTTGCAGGGGGCGCTAGCGAGCCATTTTTGTGCGCCTATTCCCGAAACCCTTATAATACGCACATTTTCACCAGACTTGATGCAACCGCCAATTTTGGTGAGGTTTTGAGTATGTTAAGCCCCTCAAAAAGGAAATTCATTTGTCGTAATAATAATAATAATAATAATAATTCCTTCAGTTTCAATAGGACCTTCGCCGCTGTCGGCGCTCAGGCCCTAATTAATGCATCAATTAAGAGATTTCAATCATGATTTCTGATTCAGTATTCATGTCTTCAAAAGAACTGACCAGTCACAGCAGTGGACATATACTCTGAAGAGTTGTTATCATAATATATGTACCATTATTATTAAGTGTTACCTTTTTAATTTACTCTTATTGTGTTTTCAGAGCATCAGACAGATCTACATCAGCAGTTGATTCATTTCTGCAGAAATCTGACAATGAAGGTACATTTCTATACTGATATTTTCCACAGTGTTGTGGCTAAACCACAGATGCATTCTGGGATAGGAGAAATAAATGCTCTGGGTTGTTTGCATTTCTTTCAACCACAACAATCACAATCGTCTTGCATGGCGCTAAGCCTCAGACACATCGATGGTGGCCATGCTAAATAGTCTCAGGAAGGAATTTCTTTTTGCAAACTGCGAAAGAAAATGCCACATACAATAATACATAGTTATTATATAGCTATTTAAATTAGCTGGATACATGGGTTAACCTCATTGGCTTTTACCAGTGTATCTCTGTTTGTACTTCTATACTCTTTGTACTCTGTTTGCGGTCGAGACGAGCAGAGTAGAGCTGAGTAGAGTAGAGCTGGTACTAGCAGTGGGTAAGCGCCATAATTGTGTGTGTGTGTGTGTGTGTGTGTGTGTGTGTGTGTGTGTGTGTGTGTGTGTGTGTGTGTGTGTGTGTTTGTGTGTGTGAAGGTCTCGACAATATCTACAACCTGTTAAACAACAAAAAGAGTGAGCTGCTGGTCGACATGGAGGACTTTGAGGGGAGAAAAGTGTTCGCTCGGTACTCTTTGTTCTCCGTCGGTGCAGAATGTGACGGATATGTGCTGACTGTGTCTGGATTCATTAATGGAGGGGCAGGTGAGTGTGTTGATGTTATTGCTATCATCCATATATAGTATTTATTTTAATTTTTTTCAAGGGCATCACAAATAGTCTCATATACTTGTTGAAAACACTGTGTTTCTGTAGGAGACTCCCTGAGTGGTCACAACGGAATGAAGTTCTCCACCTTTGATAACGACCAGGACACCTGGCCTCAGAACTGTGCCAGATCATTCCTGGGGGCGTTCTGGTACAACGTCTGTCACCATGCAAATCCAAACGGTGTGTATCGTTGGGGGGCTGACACCACTCTCTTTGCTGTTGGAGTGGATTGGTACCATTGGAAAGGTCATGACTACTCCCTGAAGACCATCAGCATGAAGATCCGTCCTGTGCTGTAGTTCTCCAGGACCAACGTCCAGCAGAATATCAGCTCATCTCTTCTGATTTCTTTCTCTTTCTCTCATTAAGCATTTAATCTCACAACAGGTCTTATTTTCCTGAAACTGGACACCAGCACAAGAAAACTGACGTTTGTAATTCTTGTTACCGTCTGTGGTGGTTTAAAGTAGAGCTGCACAATATGAGAAACATATGCGATAAGTTGTTGAATATGGCGATAACGATATCACTTGCGATACATAAACAGATATTAACGTGTTCTCAGTTCTGCTCAACAGTCTGTTGAATTAAAGCAACAAAAACAACCATTTCCAACATTCTTTTATTGAACAAATTGAACATTGAATTGAATATAAACGGCACCACTAAAAAAATAATTAAAGTTACATTTTACTTTTGCGATATGTCGCAGCCTTTAGCGATGTGTTTACTGTGCAAGTTGATATCGTGATAGCGATAAAAAAAACAATATATTGTGCAGCCCTAGTTTAAGGCAGTCGCAGCTCGCTGCAACGTGGAAGAAAAGTCAGATG
>CM042334.1:1378821-1381321 GCA_023566125.1 Zingel zingel | reverse complement strand
TGTCTTTGTGTGTGTGTGTGTGTTGTCTTTGTGTGTGTGTGTTGTGTGTGTGTCTCTGTGTGTGTGTGTGTCTGTGGGTGTGTGTTGTGTGGGTGTGTTGTGTGTGTTGTGTGTGTGTGTGTGTTGTGTGTGTGTGTGTGTGTGTGTGTCTGTGGGTGTGTGTTATGTGTGTGTGTTGTCTTTGTGTGTGTGTGTGTTGTGTGTGTCTGTGTAAGTGTGTCTGTGGGTGTGTGTTGCGTGTGTCTCTGTGTGTGTGTGTGTGTGTGTGTGTGTCTGTGGGTGTGTGTTGTGTGTGTGTGTGTGTGTGTGTGTCTGTGGGTGTGTGTTGTGTGTGTGTGTTGTCTTTGTGTGTGTGTGTTGTGTGTGTCTGTGTAAGTGTGTCTGTGGGTGTGTGTTGTGTGTAAGTGTGTGTCTGTGTGTCTTTGTGTATGTTGTGTGTGTGTGTGTAAGTGTGTGTTGTGTGTCTTTGTGTAAGTGTGTGTTGTGTGTCTTTGTGTATATTGTGTGTGTGTGTGTCTGTGTGTCTTTGTGTATGTTGTGTGTGTGTGTGTGTAAGTGTGTCTGTGGGTGTGTGTTGTGTGTGTGTGTGTGTCTTTGTGTGTGTGTGTTGTGTGTGTTGTGTGTCTTTGTATATGTTGTGTGTGTGTGTGTGTGTGTCTGTATGTGTGTGTGTGTGTGTAAGTGTGTCTGTGGGTGTGTGTTGTGTGTGTTGTGTGTCTTTGTATATGTTGTGTGTGTGTCTGTGTGTCTGTATGTGTGTGTTGTGTGTGTAAGTGTGTGTGTGTGTGAGTGAAAACCAGATTGGCTTTCACTGTCCCTCCCCTGGCGTCTCATTCATAAAACTGGATCTTTACTAAAAGTGTACGTACGCCAAAAAGCCCAAAATATCTTAAAAAAACATTCACATTCATAAAACCGTGCGTATACGCACATCTGTAAGCGATGTTCCCTCATAAACAGATTACCCAAAGGAGTGCATACGTGGATCAGCCTCTTATCCCGCCCTGTACACGCCCATTTCAACCATAACTAGTCAATGCAAGAACCTAATGAATGCTGATCAGTATGTTAATGACCCTGGCAGTTCTTCTTTGAGTCATGATGACTGGCGGGGGGGGGGGGGGGGGGGGGGGGGGGGGGGGGGGCGTTCAGGAATTGCTGCAAATTGAATTATAATGTCGGCCCAGCGTAGGGAACCCTGATGTATAACTACATGTATTAATAATACGTCCAAAACGGCGGCATTATGGCACTCTGGGACAGCTTCATATACCAGACCTAGACTTAACAGAACTATATATTATATCCAAACAAGCCTTAGTGATAAAAATGAAGATTATATATAATATTCATTAAAAAAGACTTAGCTGTCAGACATTTCCCCCCAGAGTGGCGAGGACCTGTATTTGGCCCGGGATGGACTGGATAGCACGGTTCCGGCGCGTTGCCGTCTCTACTGGACCCGATTTAGTACATAGATCCACGAGCTCAGCTTTAGGGAATTCAAATCGGGATACTAGCCAGACATCGTCGTGGTCCCTGAAGTCTCTTTCTCTCCTGATTCTTCCATTAGTGTAGTCCTCCTGCAGGGAGCGGAGGAACATGGGTCAGAGTTTGGAGGAACATGGGTCAGAGTTTGGAGGAACATGGGTCAGAGTTTGCGTGGAGGAACATGGGTCAGAGTTTGGAGGAACATGGGTCAGAGTTTGGAGGAACATGGGTCAGAGTTTGGAGGACCATGGGTCAGAGTTTGGAGGAACATGGGTCAGAGTTTGCGTGGAGGAACATGGGTCAGAGTTTGCGTGGAGGAACATGGGTCAGAGTTTGGAGGAACATGGGTCAGAGTTTGGAGGAACATGGGTCAGAGTTTGGAGGAACATGGGTCAGAGTTTGCGTGGAGGAACATGGGTCAGAGTTTGGAGGAACATGGGTCAGAGTTTGCGTGGAGGAACATGGGTCAGAGTTTGTGTGGAGGAACATGGGTCAGAGTTTGCGTGGAGGAACATGGGTCAGAGTTTGGAGGAACATGGGTCAGAGTTTGGAGGAACATGGGTCAGAGTTTGGAGGAACATGGTCAGAGTTTGGAGGAACATGGGTCAGAGTTTGCGTGGAGGAACATGGGTCAGAGTTTGGAGGAACATGGGTCAGAGTTTGGAGGAACATGGGTCAGAGTTTGGAGGAACATGGGCCAGAGTTTGGAGGAACATGGGTCAGAGTTTGGAGGAACATGGGTCAGAGTTTGGAGGAACATGGGCCAGAGTTTGGAGGAACATGGGTCAGAGTTTGGAGGAACATGGGTCAGAGTTTGGAGGACCATGGGTCAGAGTTTGCGTGGAGGAACATGGGTCAGAGTTTGGAGGAACATGGTCAGAGTTTGGAGGAACATGGGTCAGAGTTTGGAGGAACATGGGTCAGAGTTTGGAGGAACATGGGTCAGAGTTTGGAGGAACATGGGTCAGAGTTTGGAGGAACATGGGTCAGAGTTTGGAGGAACATGGGT
>CM042334.1:1358821-1371321 GCA_023566125.1 Zingel zingel | reverse complement strand
AACACAGTGTTTTCAACAAGTATATGAGACTATTTGTGATGCCCTTGAAAAAATAAATAAATTAATAAATATTATATATGGATGACAGAAATAACATCAACACACTCACCTGCCCCTCCATCAGTGAATCCAGACACAGTCAGCACATATCCGTCACATTCTGCACCGACGGAGAACAAAGAGTACCGAGCGAACACTTTATTCCCCTCAAAGTCCTCCATGTCGACCAGCAGCTCAATCTTTTTGTTGTTTGTCAAGTAGTGGATGTTGTCAAGACCTGCACACACACACACACACACACACACACACACACACACCCACACACACTTTTATATTTGATGTTTTGTACAGATGTGTAGATAATTCTATTAAACATTGACATTTAAATTGAGGAAGATAACTGACTGACTGCTTTTTGGTCACAGTTCCATTTCTGGAGTTACACAACAGAGTTCAACGCGTGCATTTAATTAACTGAGATTTTCATTAGCTATTAGTTTGGTTTAATCTCTCACCGAGCCAGTACTCTCCAGCAGGGTTACCAAAGCCGATCTTGTATTGATCCCAGCCCCTGTAGAAGTTCACCGTGCCGTCCATCCTCCTCTGGAACACCTGGAGGGGGGACGGGATGGGGGGTTAACTAGCTGAACACACAAGATATTTACTGGAATGTGATTTGTTGTAAAGGTCCAACAGGTTGACTGAATACTGACCGTCCACCGTCCTCCTTCTGAAGTCATGTCACAGTACACCTACACACACACATTCATCAGTAAATGTGATAATTTGTACATTAAGTTTACACTAATGAGCACGGCCGCACAGAATCTGTGGATGCAGAAGTTTCAGCAGAATTTACAGAAATTAAAATAAAACTCAATAACAAGAATTAATGTGCCTAAACCTAACCAATCCAACTAATG
Source organism: Zingel zingel (assembly GCA_023566125.1). NCBI lineage: Eukaryota > Metazoa > Chordata > Actinopteri > Perciformes > Percidae > Zingel > Zingel zingel. The sequence goes on along the minus strand of CM042334.1, from coordinate 1,370,398 downwards.
AAGGCAACAAATACTAACCAATCAGATGCAGAGTAGGGTGGGACATTCCTTTGCCATCCTAGTAAACGCATGTTTGCATCCTGGATACTAGGGCTGTGCAATTAATTGAACATTTTGACTGTGATTTTCATTTTGGCTCCTAACGTTCACAAACATGATGTAATCGATAAAAAACTATTATTTTACAGAAGCTTCCATCTTGAGGTGGTTCGGGCATCTGGTAAGGATGCCCCCTGGGCGCCTCCCTAGGGAGGTGTTCCAGGCACGTCCAGCTGGGAGGAGGCCTCGGGGAAGACCCAGGACTAGGTGGAGGGGCGTCCAGCTGGGAGGAGGACTCGGGGAAGACCCAGGACTAGGTGGAGGGGCGTCCAGCTGGGAGGAGGACTCGGGGAAGACCCAGGACTAGGTGGAGAGACGTCCAGCTGGAAGGAGGCCTCGGGGAAGACCCAGGACTAGGTGGAGGGACGTCCAGCTGGGAGGAGGCCTCGGGGAAGACCCAGGACTAGGTGGAGGGACGTCCAGCTGGGAGGAGGCCTCGGGGAAGACCCAGGACTGGGTGGAGGGATGTCCAGCTGGGAGGAGGCCTCGGGGAAGACCCAGGACTGGGTGGAGGGATGTCCAGCTGGGAGGAGACCTCGGGGAAGACCCAGGACAAGGTGGAGGGATTATATCTCCAACCTGGCCTGGGAACGCCTCGGGATCCCCCAGTAGGAGCTGGTTAATGTGGTTGGGGAAAGGGAAGTTTGGGGTCCCCTGCTGGAGCTGCTACCCCCGCGACCCGATACCGGATAAGCGGACGAAGATGGACGGATTCCATCTTGTAATTTTGCAACCAGAGTCTGTGCAGTAGTGATCAGGCAGTATCGAAGTCTTGCCCAACCAATCGTTTGTATAGCAAAATAACTAATGAAAACAAACTTATCAGAAAACTGAACACTTGAAAAAAATAAGTGTAATCACGACTACCTTAAATCACAGAAACTATCTTTATGCATTACTTCTACTGTTACCTGATGTGTTAAAAAAATCAATATTCAAATGTTTGCAGATGATTTAGTCATTTTTACAAAAGACATCCAAGAAGCCTCCTTAATTCTTACATCTGCAATGACACATGTTGAGGATTGGCTTATTAATTCAGGTCTTTTATAGAATACCAAAAAGATCTTTGTGAATCTGTGTGAATGATGTTTACAAAACAACCAGTAGAGGTGACACGTAGAGGGGAGGAGCTTGACATTGTAATGACGTTCAAGTATCTTGGGGACACATTGGACTCTATATTAACCTTTAAAAGTCACCTGAAGTAAGGTTTCAAATATGCTTGTTTTATGTTCGAGGGTCTGTACGGGCTTGCCCAATGTCCTTAAAATCAATAAAAAGATGGCTGACAGCAGCATTGGCACCAGGGTGAACCACATTTGGACAAACTGTGCTGTCCGTAAAGAGAAGTAAATATTGGAATAGCCTACCACGTGCAATAAGGGAGTGTCCTAAATAATGTACTTGTAAGACTCATCTCAAACAATGGCTTAAAGGCAGGGTTGGTAACTTTTTCCAATATACACTTTTTTATATATTGTTTAAAATGATCTTTACACCCTGACAACCCCGAAGTGTACCTCAACAGCAGACCTCTCTCCAGCGGGATAGATGGTGTACACTCCACTGGGTTTGGTTATGTCCGATTGCTGATGGATGGCACTGCAGTCCACCGGTCGGAGGAGCTGCTGGCAGCTGGTCAACAGTGGAGCCAGCAGGAAGAGGAAGACTGAAACCAGCTGGAACAGAAGAGATGCTGTAATTATGACTGAGGTTTGAATCTTATAAAGTGTTTTAACAGGCCTTTAGCTTCATGGCGGTGTTGACAAAGTCAGCTCTTAGAGACAGAAAAGGTGGGGCTAATTAACAAAAACTATCTGCATGGGCTTTCCCTGTAGTAGTGTGGATCAACGGATGTACATTTTCAGGATTAAGCCTGACGTCAGGACCCTTCTGCTCTGTGTGTTGGCCTCTGAAAATCCCTTCGTTACAAGAAACAACCTTCGAGCTAGCAAGCTTTTTTCTATCTTACCAGAGTACGTTAACTGTAATATGACCACCTTTTCAAGTAGAGTTGGGCATGGATGTGTTCACACAAACTGGACTTTAGGTTCAACTTTTGGGATCCAGGTATTTCCACCATAAATTGGTGCATACAAATGTATCAGAATGCAAGAATTGAAGTCTTTGATGCTGAAATTTTCCTTGGGGGAGGGCCCCCAGACCCCCCACTTTGATATGTCCCCCCTCGAAAGGCCCATTGGGAGCAAAAGATTTTTTTTTATAATATACTGAAGAGGAAGACAAGTTCTGAACCTCCTGGGCCGTCAGGACCTTAAAATCTGACTATAATTATCTCTAAATGCCTTTTCTTCCCGACATATTCGTTGATGGTAAAGCCTGGTTCACACGGGACGATTTTAAAATTGTCGGCCGATTTTCCAATCCAACACACGGCGATAAAAAATCACGGGTCTAACGGTTCTGGTTGTACAGTGTGTGGTGCGCAGCACACGGCAAAACCAACACATCACACACAAACCGATTTGACTCCCGCTGTTTTGATTTTGCTTCCCGGTGCTTTCCTCGCCGCCTCGTCACCTGGCTTTCTGATTGGCTACACGCCACAGTCCACAGGCTGCGTGCTCGTTTGTCCCCGGGGGACGCCACACACGAGAAGAAATCGGGCCAAAACAATCCAACATGTTGGATATCCCCGATTTGAGATGGGAGCGGTCCCGACGTCCTTCCGAGCAGACGAGAGCAGTCTTAACACACCACACACGGCAGGAACATCTGATCAGATTATTCTACGATAATCGGAGCATCCTTAAGATTGTCGGAAGGGGGGAATCGGGGCTAAAATCGGCCTAATTATCCTGCCGTGGGAACCAGGCTTAAGACTAGCTTAACTTTAGAAATCAGTATTTCAAGAATTACAAGGCGTATGGGTCAGTGGTTCAGTTCAATTGGATATTTGAAGCCATATTTCTGTTTTTTCAAATGTCCGTTTGTACTTAGAAAATTTAACTGATAAGCGTTACACTGACCTGTATGCATACGGCTTCACAGTATTAAGACTAGACTTGCCCTAGCAAACAGACAATGCTGTACGGAGTTCAGGTTCGTCCAGTCTCTCCCAGAATGTGAACCCCGTTATCTCACTCTCCTACATTTTTATCATGCCGGCCGCTCCTTCAGTCTCCAGGCAGATCTGCCCTGCCCCAGCAAACGGCTAATTTCCCATATCCAAGGTGGAGTAATGATTAATTCTCTAGATATTTACTGTTTACATACTTCTGACAATCTGATCTTGGAGCAGAGCTGGTTTTCTGCAATCTTATCTTACTGTCCCTCTTCTGATCATGTTTAATTAAAGGTCTTATTCTTAATTAATGAGATGCTTTTTGCTTCTCAACCTTAGTCAAACACACAACTCTTAATGCATCAACAGTAAATATATAGGATTAGCATGATTATTGTCAGATTATTACTTCAATACCCACTACAACAAATTGGACTACACAACTGCCTGTAAAAAATATCTAATCTACTGATATCAAGATACTTTTCAGTTTCAAAGAATTTGAAATTCGTAAAATATCAGTTCACACACTTACCTTCATTGTCAGATTTCTGCTGAAATGAATCAACTGCTGATGTCGATCTGTCTGATGCTCTGAAGACACAAGATTAAATAAAAGAAATGTTCAGTCAGCAAACTCACAGACAACAGATTGTTAAGTGAATGAAGAAAAAGACGGGTTGGTGTTCAGGCACTGGTGTAGTGGTTGTTGATAAGGTGGGTGTACTAATAGGTAGATGGGTAGGTTATGGAGGAGGAAGTGGGTATACTCTCCTATATATTCCATGGCTTTTTGGCTGTAAAAAGAGGAGGGTATACCCCGTATACCTGCGTATACCCTCCACTACACCACGGTGTTCAGGGTATCATTGGATAATCCGTAATTCATTTGTAATTAGAAAATGAAAAACCAATATATTTAATTGTTGTGGTGTCAGACTCAAAAAACTAAAAATTAATCAAAAATGTCCTGTTTTTGGCAATTCCTTCTGTTCTGGCCTCGCTGCTCCACTTCTAAAATACACTAAGATCAGAACAAAAAAATTAGATTTTCTTTCCCAAAATACCATCCAACTGAAATGTTAATACACTAATATTACCTTAAAGACGCAATTAAAGTTAAAATTAAACAAATGTATCACACATGATTACCAGAAAGTTAATTAAACTGTCGCTCTTTGTTTCTAATAGTTGACGTGCAACAAAGTCAAACTCAAATTCAGTAATTATCTTTTCCCAAAAGACGATCCAACTGGAACAAAGTTAACGCACTAATGTTACCTTCAATTTTAACAGTTGACGTGCAATTTTTAAATATTATTGCAATGTTACAAACTTGATTTCAGCTTCTCTGTAAATTCAAAACTAAACTAAAATCCCCAAAAGACGGTGATGTTGCCACGGCTGATCTAGTCACGTCTCTGTAATGTCTCTGGTTGGATGCTTACCTGTCCGAACTCAGCTGCAGGTCGAACTGACGAGTCTTGGTGTCTTCAGAGGAAACAAGCTGCTGCTTTCTGCTTCAGTCCGTCACAACTTCACTACTTATATCTGCAGGAGGCTGTGATGTCACATCGCCTGACCTTTTACCAATACTTATTCAATAAAGACATACAATGTGTATTCAGTTTAAAACTAATATTTGAACATCAGCACAGCTAGATATTAAAATAATAGAGTTTCTCTTTAACAAACAGAGTTGTAGACCGACGGACTTCTGCATTGTGTCTAGTCAACAGACCGTGACACCAGGCTCTCTAGCTGATAATGTCTGCTTGTTCGGGTGACAAAGCATGACTCTAACAGGACCTCCTTATTAATAAAAATCGCCTGCTCCAGCTTATCTCCCAAAACGGGATTACTAAAAGGTGAGAGGGAAAGAGGCACTAGGGATTTATAGACACAGGACCACAGAATAAGTAACAAAGGAGGAGAGACTCTGAATTTCAACACATATATCAAGCACACTGAGGTAATGGACTCACAGAAGCACAACTCTCTCAGACCACTTCCAAATTAAACAGGTTATTTGCACCAAAAAGGCAAAAACACTCTGGCGACTGTATCCAAAACATCACAAGGCAAGGTAGTGGTCAGTCAAAGACGCGGAGTTACTTGGAAATATATTGTATTGAGCTACGTGGAAGAAGTCAGACAGCTACAGCTATTGAAATCTAATATAGTATATTCACGTTACCCCGGCGCTGCGAGGGAAACGGGCACAAGGGGACCACTGGTGTGAATTAAACACGTATAGCAGGGGTCACCAGCACGGTGCCCGTGGGCACCAGGTAGCCCCCAAGGACCACATGAGGAGCCCTCAGGCCTCTTCTAAAAATGAAAATTGAATATTGATATTATCTGTTTCCCACCTTGTTAAGTCTAGTTGATAATTATTGTGAGAAATCATTAACGTGATCAGTGTCTTCACATAGACGACTATCATTAATCATTAATAATCATATATAACTAAAGGCAAACTGAGCAAATGTGTTATTTCAGAAGAGTGTATCAGACTGGTAGCCCTTCGTATGAATCAGTACCCATGAAGTAGCTCTCAGTTTCGAAAAGGTTGGTGACCCCTGACGTAAAGGGTTAGGGTTAGGGTTAGGAGGGTACGACTCAGGGATGACTCCTTTGAAACGATGTCCGAGCGCTGCTTGGGGCGGATGCAAATGGAATTTGAGATCAGAGAAGCTACCGATGGAGGCGCCACACGTTAGCAGCTTTAAAGCTTCAGCATTGGCTTCACTTTCCAGACCCGGAGGCTAATGGCGTTTTTCCATTACATGGTACCTGCTCTACTCGACTCGACACACTGTGCGTCCGTTCTCCGTTGCAGATTTTAGTACCGCCTCAGCGTGGCTGGTCGTCTTATATGCCGGCTCAACGCACACACCAGCGCACAAGTATAACCATCAGCCTTGTTCTCCAGTTCTGTGGAGGCTCCAGGCAGAGCTTTCTCCGTAGCCGATGGAAGTGGTCTGATGGTTATACTTGTGCGCTGGTGTGTGCGTGGAGCCGGCCGTGTGTGTGTGTACGTAGGCTACGGAGAAAGCTCTGCCTGGAGCCTCCGCAGGACTGGAAACAAGCGGCGCCGCAGTAACCTGGCGTGACCTAACGTCACACACACAGAACGTGGAAGGTGTGTTGATGCCAGAAGACACATTTAGTTTCTAATGAAGCTGGAGGCAGCAAACACACAGCTGGCTGAACTAGTTAAAGAAAGGGTTAGTTCAGGACGCCCCGTCTGTCGCTTTCACCTCACCTTTTGGTATCGCCTCAGCTTGCTGGGACCTCGACGGAGGTGGTACTACATGAAGTACCTGTTAGCAGGTACCAGGGACTCTTTTAGTAATGGAAAACCAAGAAAGGCGAGTAGAGTCGAGGCGATGGAAAAGCGCCATAAGTCCATCATTGTTGCAGTCTATGAGCCTGACTTATTAAGGCCCTGACACGCCAACCAGACGGCCGACCGTCGGCAGTAAAGCCGGTCGGACTGATCAGGTCCCCGAGGTCCAAAAAGTTCCTCAGAACTCACCGAAGAGACGCCGACTTGAGCATACGTTCTGCACGTGCGCGAGACGTAATACGTCTCCATAACAGCAGGCGGCGCTGCTCTGCATTGTTTCCATTAACAGTCTGATTATTTCCCAGAAAATGAGAACCGGCAGCTGATTGGACGAACGCGTCACGTGGGTCTTTTTTCTCCGGAAATTCACAGCCAGACTGTCATCCGATCTCATATTGGACTAAAATAGTTCACCGTAACGTGTTCCTGAGAACATGTTAAGAGAGAAATAGGCCGTGCAGTCGCTGAATCTGTCTTCATTTCAGATCAACAAAGGTCAGTTTGAAAGATCTTCATCAGATCAGAGAGGCTCATCCGCTCCCCATCTCCGGGTGAGTCCCGACTGTCCTGTCTCCGACTGAACATGTCGGGTCGGCCCAAATGAAGGCCGACGGCCCCTCGGACGGACGACGGCACGGAACACTGAACAGACTCAAGTCACCGACCTCGCCAGACGGTCCGACGGCCGGTTATCGGGCTGCTGTGTCTCCTCTATTAGTTAGAATCTGTGGCCCCGACCATGGCTCTGAAACATCAGCAGCTACTGTGTTTTAAAATCCATAGCGCTGAAGTAGCTATTTCGCTATCTGTGTGTAAACGTAAACAAATCACCTGCTGGTTTTAGGTTAAAGTCACTCTCAGGGTCCTCTTTTTAAAGAACACCTGTTCAGTCTAATGCAGTTCAATCCATCGCAATCGGAGTCTTTGTGACCCAGTTACGGTGTAACAGTTACGGTGTTCTTGAGAACGGTAAGTGAATGAGGCCCAATTAGGAGATCTATTAAAGAACCAACTGAAATGTGAATAGACAGTACTTAATTTGTAAAGTGGGAGGTCCCGGAGTGCAGAGCGCGTGGGGAGGGGGGGGGGGGGGGGGGTGGGGGGGGGGGGGGGGGTGTTGGGTGGGGGTGGATCCGGCGACTCAAAATGGGGGTTGTAGGTAACGGAACAAAAAAGAAAAATTACACTGCCTACGTCGCTTCTCGGGTGGGAATCGCCAGAGGCCTCACGATACGATATCGTCACGATACTTATGTCACGATATGATATTATTGCGATTTTATACATATTGCGATATATTGCAATGTATTACCTTTTTTTGCACCTTTAGATTTTTCCCAATTTCAAATGATGTCCCCAAAGGAAAATGTTGTCAACATCTCTTTTATCTAAAAGATACATTTCTCTGTTTGTTCATCTCACTTCAATTGCATTGCTGTAAAATGGGAATGTCAAGCACACGAACAGACCAGTACATATATCATAAAAGATCGATACTTGGCGTCTGTGTATCCATACATCAGGGCAATGTTTCTTTTAATTTCAGAACATGCACTGCATGGGTACGAAATGTAATGTCTCCACGTTCTTGATCGGCAGGAACGGTTTCTGCTTGTTTGGGATCCGACCGGCCGGCATATTTGAAAAAGTTAAGCGAACTTTGTCGTCTTTTTGACATTTTTCCCCTGAGTGAAATGAGGCTATAACAGCAATCTCAACCAGCACAAGGGCCGCGCTGTTGAAGTGCCTCCCCTCCCTCCCTCTCCTCCCTCCCTCCGTCTTACCCTCCCTCCCTCCCCTCCCTCCCTCCCTCCCCTCCCTCCCTCCGTCTTACCCTCCCTCCCTCCGTCCCTCCCTCCGTCTTACCCTCTCTCCGTCCCTCTCCTCCCTCCGTCCCTCTCCCCCCTCCGTCTTACCTTCTCTCCATCCCTCTCCTCCCTCCGTCTTACCCTCCCTCCGTCCCTCTCCTCCCTCCGTCTTACCCTCCCTCCGTCCCTCTCCTCCCTCCGTCTTACCCTCTCTCCGTCCCTCTCCTCCCTCCGTCTTACCCTCCCTCCGTCCCTCTCCTCCCTCCGTCTTACCCTCCCTCCGTCCCTCTCCCCCCTCCGTCTTACCCTCCCTCCGTCCCTCTCCCCCCTCCGTCTTACCCTCCCTCCGTCCCTCTCCCCCCTCCGTCTTACCCTCTCTCCGTCCCTCTCCTCCCTGTCTTACCCTCTCTCCGTCCCTCTCCTCCCTCCGTCTTACCCTCTCTCCGTCCCTCTCCCCCCCTCCGTCTTACCCTCCCTCCGTCCCTCTCCCCCCTCCGTCTTACCCTCCCTCCGTCCCTCTCCTCCCTCCGTCTTACCTTCTCTCCGTCCCTCTCCTCCCTCCGTCTTACCCTCTCTCCGTCCCTCTCCTCCCTCCGTCTTACCCTCTCTCCGTCCCTCTCCTCCCTCTGTCTTACCCTCTCTCCGTCCCTCTCCTCCCTCCGTCTTACCCTCTCTCCGTCCCTCTCCTCCCTCTGTCTTACCCTCTCTCCGTCCCTCTCCTCCCTCCGTCTTACCCTCTCTCCGTCCCTCTCCCCCCTCCGTCTTACCCTCCCTCCGTCCCCTCTCCCCCCTCCGTCTTACCCTCCCTCCGTCCCTCTCCTCCCTCCGTCCCTCTCCCCCCTCCGTCTTACCTTCTCTCCGTCCCTCTCCTCCCTCTGTCTTACCCTCCCTCCGTCCCTCTCCTCCCTCCGTCTTACCCTCTCTCCGTCCCTCTCCCCCCTCCGTCTTACCCTCCCTCCGTCCCTCTCCTCCCTCTGTCTTACCCTCCCTCCGTCCCTCTCCTCCCTCCGTCTTACCCTCTCTGTTGTAGCCAGATCTTACTCCACAGCGCTGTGGAGACAGAGCTGACAGTGAGAGACTATGGCACAATCACTGCCCGCTGAGTGACTCTCTGTGTTCTACATCGGGCTGTGTGAGGACGGTTCGGAGGGGAAATCCCAGCCCTCCCTCCCTTCCCTTCCTGTAACCCAGTGAGCAGCTGAGTGACCTGAGGGGCAACACAGTGGCTGTGTCACCCCTCCTCCCCCCCCCCCCTTTAAACACACCCCAGACTCTGAGCCTGGCACGCAAAGAGACGGGGAGTCGGCACGATGAAAAGGGATCAGCCAGAGAACAGGAAGGTGTTCTCTGTTCCTACACACCCTTTACCCAAACTTTGAAATGAATCCCCTGAAGGCAGGCGGGCCTCAAGGCTGAACCAAAGCTGACATAATGCTTTTCCCTTTCTAGGGCAAAGATACTGAGAGTCATCAATCGGGCAGTTTCTGCAATTTCATGAGGAATCAGTGAGACTGTCCTCCCTATGGATGCACCAAATACCGAATCCACTGGTTGATATTCTGCTGAATCCTCCTCCCATCCTCAGTCCATGACAGCCTACACATTTCAGCGCTTATTTCTACGTCCAATATTTTCTGATGAATGGCCAATGTGACCCGAAGTCAACACAAGGGTTAAGCTTAACCCATGTTTTTGTCACTTTTTCCGACGTTATTGAAGATTATCTGGACGTTTTTGTCACGTTTTCCAAGTTTTTTTGTCCCATACTCATGTTTTTGTAATTTTTTTTTACATTTTTTGTCATTTTAAAAAAAGTTTTTATCACTTTTTCCATGTTTTGTCACTTTTTCCCATGTTTGTGTCACTTTTTTCCATGTTTTTGTCACTTTTTCATGTTTTTGTCACTTTTTCCCATGTTTTTGTAATTTTTTTTACATTTTTTGTCATTTTTTAAAAAGTTTATCACTTTTTCCCATGTTTTTGTCACTTTTTCCCATGTTTTTGTCACTTTTTCCCATGTTTTTATCACTTTTTCCATGTTTTTGTCACTTTTTCCAATGTTTTTATCACTTTTTTCCATGTTTTTGTTACTTTTTCCCATGTTTTTATCACTTTTTCCCATGTTTTTGTCACTTTTTCCATGTTTTTATCACTTTTTTCCATGTTTTTATCACTTTTTCCCATGTTTTTGTCACTTTTTCCAATGTTTTTATCACTTTTTTCCATGTTTTTGTTACTTTTTCCCATGTTTTTATCACTTTTTCCCATGTTTTTGTCACTTTTTCCCATGTTTTTGTCATTTTTTCCCATGTTTTTATCACTTTTTCCATGTTTTTATCACTTTTTCCCATGTTTTTGTCACTTTTTCCCATGTTTTTGTTACTTTTTCCCATGTTTTTATCACTTTTTCCCATGTTTTTGTCAATTTTTTCCATGTTTTTGTCACTTTTTTCCATGTTTTTATCACTTTTTCCCATGTTTTTATCACTTTTTTTCCATGTTTTTATCACTTTTTCCCATGTTTTTGTCACTTTTTCCCACGTTTTTATCACTTTTTCCATGTTTTTATCACTTTTTTCCCATGTTTTTGTCACTTTTTCCCATGTTTTTATCACTTTTTTCCATGTTTTTATCACTTTTTCCCATGTTTTTGTCACTTTTTCCAATGTTTTTATCACTTTTTCCAATGTTTTTATCACTTTTTTCCATGTTTTTATCACTTTTTTCCATGTTTTTGTCACTTTTTTCCATGTTTTTGTCACTTTTTTCTGTGCTTTTTTGAAAAAATGTTCCTACGTTTTTCAACGTTCTTTCATCAATTTTTGTTTACATGCTACAAAATTTAACAAAACATCCAAATTCAATGAAAGTAGCGAACTGATCATTTATTTGACTTGTGAAGAGCGTCGTAGGGAACCATCCACGTCATTTTGTTTTAAAATTTGGTTGAAAAAAACTCACATTTTCTGATATAGAAGCTTTTTGAAAATGGGCCAGATTTGACCCGAGGACAACCGGAGAGTTAATTCAAGTATGTTGGTATTATGGGATGAGAAATGTCTCATTAAGTTTTGTGTGTAAATGTGTAATCTGTAAAAAATAAAAAATATTCAACAAATACAAAAGATTAGATTTGTGATCTTTGCAAATATAAAACTGATCTGCAAATACTCAAACAACTTTCACAAATCTGTAAGTGCATTACACTCATTTACAAAGAGCTTAAATGGAAATGATTTCGTGAACAGAGAATCCTGCAGCTTCTTGTGAGTCTCCACTGCGCAAGGAGA
>CM042334.1:1327247-1349747 GCA_023566125.1 Zingel zingel | reverse complement strand
GATAACGCACTGAAAGTACCAGGATGACCCCCTTAAAACGGTCAAAAAGTTCAGTGTGGAACGATGGACCCTATTCGCACTAAACGGGCGCCATCTGGACTACAAAGCGGAAGGGGGAGGGACCACGCCCCCTTGACCGGCAGCTGATTGGACGAATGCATCATGTGGGTCTGGCTGCTCGAGAAATTCAAAGCCGGAATGACTGTCATGGCGGCTGGGACGGAATACGAACTCATATTGTACTAAAATAGTTCACCGTAACGTGTTCCTGAGAACATGTTAAGAGAGGAATAGGCCGTTCAGTCGCTGAATCTGTCTTCATTTCAGATCAACAAAGGTCAGGTTAACAGATCATCAGATTTTGAGAGACTCTAGTCACGCTCATCCCGCTCCCCGTTTCCAGGTTAGCTCTCCACCAATCAGATGGCTCATTTGAGTCTGATTATACATGTCAAATTGGCCGAAATGAAGGCCGATGGCTCCTCGGATGGACGACTGCACAGAACACACCGAACAGACTCGAGTCACCGACCTCGCCAGACGGCCCGACGGAAGATTATCGGCTCGGAGTGTCTCTGGCTTTAGAGTGTAGGTTGCTATTTTCCATTCATTGATTATGTAGGTTTTCATGTTTACCACAAAATATAATATATACAATCTGTAATGACACAATACCTCTTCAAGCACAAAGAAGATATTTGAAAATATTACTCACAAGCTCATTTTGTTCAATCATGAGGGGACAAACAACCTATGTGGTCGTATTGTTTGGACGACTGATTGGTTCTGCACAACTCAACTGGGTTAAGTCTCTTTAGAGACTAATTAGCATTGCAGATTGAACATGTAGCTGGGTCCTGGGTCCTCCTGAGGGTCCTGGCCACCACCAGACTAATCAGCATTGCAGGTTGAACATGTAGCTGGACTTGAACTGCCTTCTTTTGACTGAAAGTGCTGCCAAACATCACTTTTCTGCTCACCAGTTCCATTTCCACTTCCTCACAGCCTGCTGCATTGAACGCTCCACCTACGTTAACACCTTCCCGTAATCAACGGCGCCGTCATTACGGCGACCAGCGTAGCGCGCGGAGTGCAAGCGTAGAGTTCGGTTCACTGGGAAGAAGTTCTAATATTCTGCAGAAACCCAACCCCGTCAAAAAGCCCAATATTCAGCCAATCAGAAGCTGGATCCTGGATTCGGTGCATGGTTTTTAACATTCTTGCTTCCTACAATATCTGTGCATGTCAACAGTATGATTATAACTAAGGAAATGTCATTTTAATTGCAAGTAAACAATGCTTAATGTATGTTTAGGCAATGTAAACACATTATTAATGACAGGGAGATGTCGTGGTTATTTAAAAACGTTATTTGCAAGTCTGTGACGGGACGTCAACTCCTGCCTCTTGTATTAAAGTCTGATGCGCTACTCAATATTATTAATAACAACATAAAAGGCCCAAAGCTTGCCTGCAGTTGCTCCAGAGGCTCTAACCCTCGTGTTGTCGTCCCATCGACCTGCAACTTTTTGTTTTTCTGGGTCTTTTCTTGGCGTTTTTGTCACTTTATCCAATTTTTTTGTCACTTTTTTTTATTTTATTTTTTTGGCGCTTTTTATGACATTTGTTATTTTTGACCCACTTTTTTAAATCTTTTTTTTTTTATTTTATTTTTTTTACATTTTGACCATTTTTTCAATGTCCTTGTATAATTCCCCCCCCCCCCCCCCCCCCTAAATTCAATTCAATGCAAATAGTGAACTGATCATTTATTCTACGGAATCATCCACGTTATTTGATAATATGGTTGAAAGAAACCCACATTTTCTGATGTAGAAACTTTCTGAAAATGGGTGAAATTAGACGGGAGGAGGCTTAAAACAATAACAGAAGCTACGCGTGCAACTGAAAGTAAAAGTATATGAAGAGTCAAACCTACAGCCAAAGAGATTATTATTTCAGACCACATCTCCTGCATCGTCCTGCATGTGAACATCTGTGCGTTCAGATGTTACGGTTCATTGTGTGACAAGGGCATCAGCTCATCTCATACATCCAGAACATGTCGTGCAAGCGGTCTGCATGCTCAAACTGTAATCCATTAGCAAATGCATGGATGTAAGTAATTACTGATATGCGTCGGAGTGTGCGTCACGAATCGAGGCCATCGTCACATCGTTGAGGTCTGACAAGCATCACGATTGGTCGCAAACACAACGGTATAATCAGATTAACAGAAAAACCCAAATCCTGATTGAGTTCTTTCAGGCTGGGGTTGGCTGCTGAATCCGTCAACATCAAATGAAAGTGGAATGCTTTCTATTTTGTGTCTATTTTTTAGACAGTACAGCGCGTGGAAATGGCAACAAATGCAATAATTATATTATGTTTGTGTTAAAAAAGCAGAAATTCTGAATTATTTTGGATGTTTATGGATATTCATATTTCATTCTTGCTTTGTGTTCTAAATGTGGAAAGATCTAAAAAAAAAAAAATAAATGTAAACAAAAATATGAGTCATAACAAACTGAAGGCCCCTATCTCGCACCCAGCGCAGCGCAAAGCCCGACGCAAGTGTCTTTGCTACTTTAAGACCGACCCAGTTGTCAGTTTCCCGTCCAGCGCCCACGTTGTTTAAATAGCAAATACACCTGCACCCATCTGTGGCCCATGGGTGGTCTTACAGGGAGGTGTGTTCAGGTGCATTCTGGGCGTGCTGGTCTTACAGGGAGGTGTGTTCAGGTGCATTCTGGGCGTGCTGGTCTTACAGGGAGGTGTGTTCAGGTGCATTCTGGGCGTGCTGGTCTTACAGGGAGGTGTGTTCAGGTGCATTCTGGGCGTGCTGGTCTTACAGGGAGGTGTGTTCAGGTGCATTCTGGGCGTGCTGGTCTTACAGGGAGGTGTGTTCAGGTGCATTCTGGGCGTGCTGGTCTTACAGGGAGGTGTGTTCAGGTGCATTCTGGGCATGCTGGTCTTACAGGGAGGTGTGTTCAGGTACATTCTGGGCGTATTGCTATCTTGAGGCAGCGGGAAGTGATCGCACCATTGACCAACAAAAACCTGGTCTGAAGTCAATAACGCAGCATTTCATTGTTATTTTAACAGAGCATTAGTAAAATGCTCCTAGACTCGTGCACACACACACACACACACACACACACACACACACACACACACACACACACACACACACACACACACACACACACACACACACACACACACACACACACACACACACACACACACACACATATTTTTTTTACTTTCCATGCAGACGCTTTTAACATTCTTGCTTTCTAAAATATCTATATGTGCATGTCAACAGTATGATTATAGTAAGGGAAAGGTCCGTTTGCCATTAGACAAATGTTGTTTCAAAAGAAGCTGGAGGCAGCAAAGAACCCACCGCTGGCTAAGCTATTTAAAAATGGCAGGTTTGTTCAGGACACCCCCGTCTGTCGCTAGCAACGATGACGCTATGATTAGTGACGTTTCTGTACCTGTTAGCAGTGTCATAACCTGGATCAAGGGCCATAACAAAAGAGGGAGCGAGATGTGGCAGGTGGGATGATCAGGCCATGGTTGATGTCTGGATTGCAGTGAAGAGAGAGCCTGTAGTCTGACCAGGTGCTTTATCAGCTCCCAGCTCCCAGGTGCACCAGAGCTGCAATCAACAACTCAAAACAAAGATGGTTAATACCAGAGAGGTATCACTCCTACAGAGAGGCCCCACCAGATCACACAGGGGCCGTCACAGCAGGTACCAGGGACTTTTTTCGTATTGGAAAATGGCGAGTCGAGGTACCATGTAATGGATAAATGCCATTAAGCTCTTCGTTTGCTGAATGGAGGTCTGAACCAGTCTGTTAATCCCCTGCCCGAACCCCTCCCCCCGTCATCCCTCCCTGCATCAATGAAATGAAATGAGCTGACAACATAAACCCTCACTGGACAGGGAAATGTTTATCACTCATCCCTTTGATGCATGCTGGACAGTAGGACTAACCCTTTGGCGGCCTATAAGAGAGAGGTTAAGGTTTACACATGTGGCAGTCAGCAGATGTTGGCGTTAACAGAGATTTGGATGGTCTTAAAAGGAACTGACAGAGTAACTCAGCTGATGTTTGTTTGGAGGGAAATCTGTCCTACGGAGACACAACACCACCAGAGAAAACATCATTTGTTAATCTCATTCAGAGAAATGCATTTAATATCATTACAAATGAATGGTACAGCTAATGCTAATGTATGGATAAATGAATGTATGAATGAATGAATGTAATTAGTTCTGCACAGATTTATTCAAAAACCAAAGTAGTGAACAAATTAAAAAAAGTCTGTCTTCATACTACTCTCTTCATACTACTCTCTACTGTTGTCTCTCTTCATACTACTCTACTGTTGTCTCTCTTCATACTACTCTCTACTGTTGTCTCTCTTCATACTACTCTCTACTGTTGTCTCTCTACATACTACTCTCTACTGATGTCTCTCTACATACTACTCTCTACTGTTGTCTCTCTACATACTACTCTCTACTGATGTCTCTCTACATACTACTCTCTACTGCTGTCTCTCTACATACTACTCTCTACTGATGTCTCTCTACATACTACTCTCTACATACTACTCTCTACTGATGTCTCTCTACATACTACTCTCTACTGCTGTCTCTCTACATACTACTCTCTACTGATGTCTCTCTACATACTACTCTCTACATACTACTCTCTACTGTTGTCTCTCTTCATACTACTCTCTACTGCTGTCTCTCTACATACTACTCTCTACATACTACTCTCTACTGATGTCTCTCTACATACTACTCTCTACTGTTGTCTCTCTACATACTACTCTCTACTGCTGTCTCTACATACTACTCTCTACTGTTGTCTCTCTACATACTACTCTCTACTGTTGTCTCTCTACATACTACTCTCTACTGTTGTCTCTCTACATACTACTCTCTACTGTTGTCTCTCTACATACTACTCTCTACTGCTGTCTCTCTACATACTACTCTCTACTGTTGTCTCTCTACATACTACTCTCTACATACTACTCTCTACTGTTGTCTCTCTACTGTTGTCTCTCTACTGTTGTCTCTCTACTGTTGTCTCTCTACATACTACTCTCTACTGCTGTCTCTCTACATACTACTCTCTACTGTTGTCTCTCTACATACTACTCTCTACATACTACTCTCTACTGTTGTCTCTCTACTGTTGTCTCTCTACATACTACTCTCTACTGCTGTCTCTCTACATACTACTCTCTAACGTTGTCTCTCTTCATACTACTCTCTACATACTACTCTCTACTGTTGTCTCTCTACATACAGTATAGTTTTTGTTTTCCTGTGTTAAAAAACAACAACCTGCATATACACATTAATATTGGTGTTTTTTCATGTTTTTCTAGGGACTCGGCCACACCTGCTGAAAGAACAACAACTCCCAGAAGGCCCTTAAATTCGGATCACATCCCACCAAAGACATCCTCCATTCATTGCAAGACACTAGACAACAACAAGTCTGACTCCAATCTGTTAGCGGATGCTCGGACACTGGAGACATCAGGACTTTGACTCTGTCTCATCAGGACTTGCTTACACTAACTGAAGCATTGCAAGCTGGTGTCTGCTGGACTGGGATGGAAGTGAATCCGATGATGAATACTACATACAGTAGTAACATTACTTGATCTAAGAAAGAAGGATGTTGTGGTCAGTAACCACATCTGGCACCATCATGGACATCTGCTAGGAAAAGACATGATAAATGACAAATAATGTTAAAAAAATAAATAAAAAACGTAAAACTGCGCCTGATAAAGGCAACTCGTTCTCACTCCAAAGTCGTAAAATACGGATGTTTGGGCAGTGGCTGTCAGCGTCCGATACTACGTCCGACCATTGTGTGTGTGTAGGACGCACCAGGGAGAGCAGCAGCTATGCAGCGTTTGAAGATGACGTAGTATGAAGAGAGACTACGGTAGCGAGTAGTACGAAAGTCCGAATACCGCCTAATGAGGTTGGTTGGGGGGGTGGATGGGTCAAACAACACAGGACTTTCACCGCATGTCATGTTTCCTAAACCCAACCATCCCGTTCTTCTTTTCCTAAACCCAACCATCCCGTTCTTCTTTTCCTAAACCCAACTGTCCCGTCCTTCTTTTCCTAAACCCAACTGTCCCGTCCTTCTTTTCCTAAACCCAACCATCCCGTTCTTCTTTTCCTAAACCCAACTGTCCCGTCCTTCTTTTCCTAAACCCAACTGTCCCGTCCTTCTTTTCCTAAACCCAACTGTCCCGTCCTTCTTTTCCTAAACCCAACTGCCCCGTCCTTCTTTTCCTAAACCCAACTGTCCCGTCCTTCTTTTCCTAAACCCAACTGTCCCGTCCTTCTTTTCCTAAACCCAACTGTCCCGTCCTTCTTTTCCTAAACCCAACTGTCCCGTCCTTCTTTTCCTAAACCCAACTGTCCCGTCCTTCTTTTCCTAAACCCAACTGTCCCGTCCTTCTTTTCCTAAACCCAACCGTCCCGTTCTTCTTTTCCTAAACCCAACTGTCCCGTCCTTCTTTTCCTAAACCCAACTGTCCCGTCCTTCTTTTCCTAAACCCAACTGTCCCGTCCTTCTTTTCCTAAACCCAACCATCCCGTTCTTCTTTTCCTAAACCCAACTGTCCCGTCCTTCTTTTCCTAAACCCAACTGTCCCGTCCTTCTTTTCCTAAACCCAACTGTCCCGTCCTTCTTTTCCTAAACCCAACTGTCCCGTCCTTCTTTTCCTAAACCCAACTGTCCCGTCCTTCTTTTCCTAAACCCAACTGTCCCGTCCTTCTTTTCCTAAACCCAACTGTCCTGTCCTTCTTTTCCTAAACCCAACTGTCCTGTCCTTCTTTTCCTAAACCCAACCGTCGTCCCGCGTGTCACAGAAACGTAAGCCCACCCACGACCTTTTCCTTAACCTAACTGCGTCAAAAGTGACGCCAATAGTCCCGACCAAAAGCACATTTAGATGTGACGCTAAAGGAGACTTTTACCTTCAATTACAACGCCAAAGGCACCTGACCAAGCGTCCGTATTTTACGCGATGGAGGTGAGAACATGATGGATAAAGGCTATAAAATTGAAGGTAGATTCATTTGTTCCCTAAGCACTCCGTAGTTTGTATGTTCGAAGGTATTTCCATGACTTCACGAAAACTGTCTTCCTGCAAAACCAATGTTTAAAACAAAAACTGCTCTTTTTCTTCTTTTTACTGCAATATATGCCTGTTAAGTCCGCTGTGCTAGCTGTGGCAGGCCGGGGCAATGGGCTAAAATAATAGGCTTAACTTTAAGAAGACTTTTGAGAAGACCTGAACTGGAAATTGTTCTATTTTCCTGCTTAATCTAGCTTTACCAAGTTAGCCGATGGTATCTATCCAAACAAGCAGATGGCTCAGATGTAAGATGACCAGCTGTACATCCAAAACAGACAAATGAATTACATACATTTTGAGATTATATTGCTTTTCTATAGACCGAATGACCGTGACGTTCTGCTAACACAAAAGTCACTTCTGGCTAGACAAATAGGGAGCGTTTTAAAGATTTCTTTCAAAATTAGGCCCTATGTTCCCACAGTTCCCACATTTCTAAGATTTATTTTCTCCAAAAATTAGGCCCTATGTTCCCACATTTCCTTTTTCATGAATTTGGATCAGATTTTATCCCCCTAACCCTAACCCCTAACCCTAAAAAAATATTGTGAGAGTATAGGGCTTAAATTGAAGGGAAATGTAGAACACAAGACCTAATTTTGAAAATGTCCTAGAAATGTGGGAATATAGGGCTCTGGGACCGTTGGGCTGTGGGAACATAGGGCTGTGGGACCAATGGGCGGTGGGACCGTTGGGCTGTGGGACCATTGGGCTGTGGGAACATAGGGCTGTAGGAACATAGGGCTGTGGGAACATAGGGCTGTGGGACCAATGGGCTGTGAGAACATAGGGCTGTGGGACCATAGGGCTGTGGGAACATAGGGCTGTGAGAACATAGGACTGTGGGAACATAGGGCTGTGGGACCAATGGGCTGTGGGACCAATGGGCTGTGGGAACATAGGGCTGTGGGACCATAGGGCTGTGGGAACATAGGGCTGTGGGACCATAGGGCTGTGGGACCAATGGGCTGTGGGAACATAGGACTGTGGGAACATAGGGCTGTGGGAACATAGGGCTGTGGGAACATAGGGCTGTGGGAACATAGGGCTGTGGGAACATAGGGCTGTGAGAACATAGGGCTGTGAGAACATAGGGCTGTGGGACCGTTTGAATTGATATGTGAAATATACAAAGTTGTTTCTTTCTGTTGTTACTTTCAGCCGTAGATTTTTAAAGATATATAGTTAAACACGATGGTCGGACCTATCTGGGGTCTCTGCTGTGTTTATTTTTCTGTCCTGTGTTGCTTTGCTTAGTGATTTAGTTTGAGTGTCCCCATGCCCCAAATACTAGCATTGCAAGCTAACCAGCGGTCCGCGGTAGCCTCGTTAAAGCTCAAAACTCATTGGATTAGCATGAAAACATGTCCCAGAGAGAGACAGAGTAGGTACACATCAGTTAATAACCCCTAGGTTCGTTTTGCGTGGGAATTGTCCTTTAAATCCGATGTAAGAAGGCGCTGCAATTAATAAATTGGAGTCAGATTTGCCTTAGGTTAGGTTAGGTTACTTTTTGGTATCCGTACAGTCTAAAGAGAGGCGGGACATCCTTAACATTACATGCAACTCTTACACATTAAAACATAAAAAACAGTTGTGTAACCAGGAACTCTTAGCCTCCGTCCAGAGGGGAGATACTGGAAGTCCCTATTCAGAGGGTGTAGGCTATCTTCTTTGATAGCCGTAGCAATCCGCTGTAGTTGTTCAGCATACAGGGATGAGGGGTGCAGCTGGGACTCCCCAGTCAGCTTACTTGACCATTTTACAATTTGGTTTAGGCGATTCTTGTGCTTAGGGCCTTATTTTAGACATAATTCCCTCTTCACAGACTGAGGGAGATGGGTACTAAAAGCTGTTCATGACCCCTCAGCCACTATGGGACCCAAAACAAAATGAAAATGTGAACTTATTTGTTTCTTGTCATAATTTGAACTATTAAAGATACACTCCCTGACCATGTTGTTGTATGTTCAGTCCGAAGCAAGGCTAGACCACCAACCCTGCAGAGCGTACGCATGCCCAAGGGCCTGAAATAACATTTGGTTTCCGGTAATTTGATTAACTGCAAATCTGTGTATCATACGTTTTCATGTCCTAAATAAAGATTCATCAAATATACTGTATCAGATACTGTAACAAGTTGATTTTGGATACTACAAACCTACATTATTGGAACAACCAAGCCGTTTCAACTCCAAATACGTCACATGCTGACGCTTGGTCGTTAGCCATCAGCGTCAGATACCGACGCACAATGCACCCATTAGCATCTGAATGTAGACTTTGTATTCAATTCATTTCAAATTAATTTTCATTCATAGTTTCAAATCATAACAGAAGTTATCTCAGGACACTTTACAGATAGAGTAGGTCTAGACCACGCTCTATAATCAACAAAGACCCAACAATTCCACCCCAAGAAAGAGCCAGACCTTCCTCCACAGCACTGCAAAAGAAGGTCTGGCTACTCCACGCAGCATTCCTGGATGGGAGGACAAACCTCTGTTTTATCGGCATTTCTTTAAACCAATCACAATCATCTTGGGCGCCACGGTGCCTCTGCTAAAGCCTGGTTCACACGGGACGATTTTAAAATTGTCGGACGATTTTCCAATCCCGAGAGACCCCACACACGGCGATAAAAGATCACGTGTCTAACAGTTCTGGTCGTACAGCGTGACGGCAACATCAACACGTCACACACCAACCGATTTGACTCCCGCTGACTCCCGGGATTTTGCTTCTTGGTGCTTTCCTCGCCGCCTCGTCACCTCACTTTCTGATTGGCTACACGCCACAGTCCACAGGCTGCGTGCTCGTTTGTCCCCGGGGGACACCACACATGAGGAGAAATCGGGCCAAATCAATCCAACATGTTGGATATCCCCGATTTGAGATGGGAGCGGTCCCGACGTCCTTCCGAGCAGACGAGAGCAGTCTTAACACACCGCACACGGCAGGAATATCTGATCAGATTATTCTACGATCATCGGAGCATCCTGAAGATCATCTGAAGGGGGGAATCGGGGCTAAAATCGGCCTAATTATCCTGCCGTGGGAACCAGGCTTAAATAGTCTCAGGAAGGAACTTGTTTTGGTGGAACATGTGGACGTTCAAAAGTAGTTCTAGTCGTGCAACAGAAAGCTCAGATTGGACAGATAGTCTAGCTAGCTGTCTGGATCTACCCTGCAGAGATCTGAGGAGCAGTTAACCATAGTCCTCATAGATCCACCGGAGGTTAGAACGCCAACACAGAGACAGAGGAAGGGGACGGACATCTGGCCGAAATGAGAGACATCTGGCGGATATAGACTACCTGAACGAGCCAGGTGGCTTGTTACACAGAACCATCTGAGAATCAGTCATAACCATAACAGAAATGAAATGTTGTAGATATAGACCACTCTAGCCATGACTATATGGTCCTACCCTGCACGTTGAAAACCATGCCAAAGGGTCCTGACAAAGTGTCAGTATTTGACGAGTGTTGGGACATCAAAATCAAAGAATCTCTTGAAGTGCTCATATTATGCTCATTTTCAGGTTCATAATTGTATTTAGAGGATATATCAGAATAGGTTTATGTGGTTTGATTTTCAAAAAACACCATATTGTTGTTGTACTGCACATTGCTGCAGCTCCTATTTTCACCCTGTGTGTTGAGCTCTCTGTTTTGGCTCCAGAGTGAGACCTCTCACTGCTGTAACATCTTTGTTGGGAGTCGCACATGCTCAGTAGCTAGGTCAGGACTACTAGCCAGTCAGGAGCAGAGTATGAGGGCCCTGACAGTACCTAGGTAAGGACTACTAGCCAGTCAGAAGCAGAGTATGAGGGCGTGCCCTGACAGTACCTAGGTAAGGACTACTAGCCAGTCAGGAGCAGAGTATGAGGGCCCTGACAGTAGCTAGGTAAGGACTACTAGCCAGTCAGAAGCAGAGTATGAGGGCCCTGACAGTACCTAGGTAAGGACTACTAGCCAGTCAGGAGCAGAGTATGAGGGCGTGCCCTGACAGTAGCTAGGTAAGGACTACTAGCCAGTCAGAAGCAGAGTATGAGGGCCCTGACAGTACCTAGGTAAGGACTACTAGCCAGTCAGAAGCAGAGTATGAGGGCGTGCCATGCTAGCAGCTAGGCGAGCATTATAACGTGTGTAAAGGCTGGACTACAATAGAACTGTTTGGAGCAGTTTGTGAACAGTGGTTTCTGTTGGTAATGGTAAGTCCCTTTGGGGTGGACTTTGGGCTTTTTCACTTTGTAAACGTATAACATGCATTAAAAAGATATATAACACAATAAAAGAAAGGGAAAAAGCCCAAAAGCATAATATGAGCACTTTAAAGCAACAGTTTCCGATGTTTTAATGTGTTTCTTTAATGCAGGAATGAAAATGTTTAGACCGGATTCACCGTCTTTCTTTGACTGATTCTGAATGTCAGATGAATGGCACACTGGCTTAATCTCTCTTCCTTCCTGAAAACGACCAAATCCTCCTCGCTCAAAAAAAAGACTCTTGTCTCTGACGTCAGGCCGTCCCCTCTGCCCATTGGCCCTGGCATCGTCTGACAGATAATCCAACCCCAAGTCTTTGGAGGACTCGTGCCACAGAGGCCCATACTGGTACAAATCCTCTTACGTGAAGAATAAACAGCACACAGCCAGATGAGCAACCACCAATGGATGCATCCTATCCATAATATGAATTGCACAATTATCCATCCACCCCACCCCCTTCCATATTCCATGTTTGTGGATTATATGGTGACCGCCGCAGAGAATTAGGAGCATGTATTATGTATTTGTTTTTGCCCTGTGCTGTTGGATGCTTTACGTAAGCTTCAGGTTGTCAACAGGCTGAGATCTCGTTGTGTTCAGGCTCATTTGATGTGTACATGAGGGCTCAGAGACCTGGGCCTGAGACGCAACAACGAAGATATGACCAAAATCCTGGACAAGCAAACCCATCTGTTTGTCCGTCTGTGACGTCAGATGTAATCCAGACTCCTAAACGTCACGGACTCCATCACATGAAAGTGCTTCTGTTAAAAGCACTCTTCCGTTAAGACATTTAAAGGGTAACTTTACGTTTTTGTGTCTAAGTGACTGATGGGAGCGACAATTTTTGAAATTGGTCCAAGCCGTAATGTAACGTCATTGGGCAATTGCGCACCTTCAGTTAGTGTAGCGTCCACTAAAAGTTCTGTTGTTGCTGCTGACAGACTCAGATTATTATTCTAAGTGTCTGACAACATTATGGGATGGATCCCTACAGAGATAGACCTTTATGTTAAAGAGTAAGATCCTTTTAGTTTAACATGGAACAGCCCCAAAATCACCATCACCAAACTACACCAGGCTCAATACATGCTAAAAGTAGGGATTATTTACATGGAGTCTGGTAGAAATAAACCCTTAATTCACCCATTTACATGTGGAGATATGCTGGCTCTATACACGCTAAAAGTCCTGATTATTTACATGGAGTCTGGTGGAGATATGCTGGCTCTATACACGCTAAAAGTCCTGATTATTTACATGGAGTCTGGTGGAGATATGCTGGCTCTATACACACTAAAAGTCCTGATTATTTACATGGAGTCTGGTGGAAATATGCTGGCTCTATACACGCTAAAAGTCCTGATTATTTACATGGAGTCTGGTGGAAATATGCTGGCTCTATACACGCTAAAAGTACTGATTATTTACATGGAGTCTGGTGGAAATATGCTGGCTCTATACACGCTAAAAGTCCTGATTATTTACATGGAGTCTGGTGGAAATATGCTGGCTCTATACACGCTAAAAGTCCTGATTATTTACATGGAGTCTGGTGGAAATATGCTGGCTCTATACACGCTAAAAGTACTGATTATTTACATGGAGTCTGGTGGAAATATGCTGGCTCTATACACGCTAAAAGTCCTGATTATTTACATGGAGTCTGGTGGAAATATGCTGGCTCTATACACGCTAAAAGTCCTGATTATTTACATGGAGTCTGGTGGAAATATGCTGGCTCTATACACGCTAAAAGTACTGATTATTTACATGGAGTCTGGTGGAAATATGCTGGCTCTATACACACTAAAAGTCCTGATTATTTACATGGAGTCTGGTGGAAAT
The DNA here is from genome assembly GCA_023566125.1 of Zingel zingel. Lineage (NCBI taxonomy): Eukaryota > Metazoa > Chordata > Actinopteri > Perciformes > Percidae > Zingel > Zingel zingel. The sequence goes on along the minus strand of CM042334.1, from coordinate 1,336,420 downwards.
ATGCTGGCTCTATACACGCTAAAAGACCTGATTATTTACATGGAGTCTGGTGGAAATATGCTGGTTCTATACACGCTAAAAGTCCTGATTATTTACATGGAGTCTGGTGGAAATATGCTGGCTCTATACACGCTAAAAGTCCTGATTATTTACATGGAGTCTGGTGGAAATATGCTGGCTCTATACACGCTAAAAGTCCTAATTATTTACATGGAGTCTGGTGGAAATATGCTGGCTCTATACATGCTTAAAGTCCTGATTATCTACATGGAGTCTGGTTGAAATAAACCCTTAATTCACCGTCTTGCGCTGAAGTCCCGCGGGAATTCAGTTGTAGCAGGAAAAGGTAAACAGCAGATCGTAGCGTAGAAGAGTGGAGGTGTTCACAAGGGAAGAAGCTCGGAGTAACGTAACTATGGAGCTAGAGCCAGCCTTCAGTAACGCTATCACTGTACAAGAAACAGGCATCATTTGGCCCGTTTCCATGTAGTTACATAGTCACTGATATGATCATAACCACTACAGTGCTCAATTACCTATTTTTGAGGGGGAAATAAACTTTTTTCGCCGCAAAAATTTCGCCGCGAAAGCATGAACTGTCCTTTGGAGGACATCCACCAGACCAGCGGGCGCCCGTGGATTGTTGTCGGCCGCGGCAGGCGGGGAAGGCGGGGAGGAGGTAGAAGGATATGCCGGTCGGACCTGCTAGCCTGGCTAAGGCAACTAACACACAGTTCGCCACTGCAGAGACTACTATTCACCAACGCCAGATGGATTGCACACAAAATGGATATATATATATATATATATATATATATATATATATATATATATATATATATATATATATATATACACAGAACTGCTGCTTGATGATGATTACCGAAGCCTGGCTGAACACACTCACTCATCAGACGGCAGCTAGCAGCTAACAGCTAACAGGGTAGGTGGATTTAAACAATATCTGAGATGAAAACGCATCTTGTTGTCATGTAAGGGCCCTGTTCATGTTGCACAGACATTTTAGTTGCATTTTGTGTCTGTTAAGAGGAACAAAGGCACTCTTTATGATATGCCCCCAAAACTGCCGTTCTAGCTAAGTGGGAGCTCTCGACATTAGCTGCAGTAGCTTCATGATGCTAGCACCGATTCGGCTCTCTTTTTCCTATCGACAGTACTCACATACTTATAGCGATCAAGATTAACGTAAAAATTGCCTGGAGTTCTCCTTTAATAGTATTTCATGCATGACCTAATGCAGAAATAATACGTAAATTAATGCATCAATTAAGGTATTTAGATCATGATTGCTGAGATACAATTAATCCTCGTACATTACTGACAGTTCATGAAGTACTACATGGATGAATTCATTGGAGCGCTGGAAAATGCATTGTCACAAAGCTCACCAGACTCCATGTAAATAATCAGGACTTTTAACGTGTATAGAGCCCGCATATTTCCACATGTAAATGGGTGAATTAAGGGATTATTTCAACCAAACCAGAGTGGTGATTGTTGGAACAGTGGAAAGATGAACCAAGACGGCTTTTGATAGTTTGATTTAGTTTCTGTCGACTTTGAATGAAGTGTGTTTTACGATGATAAAAGTACTGATTATTTACATGGAGTCTGGTGGAAATAAACCCGTAATTCACCCATTTAAATGTAGAGATATGATGGCTCTATACACGCTAAAAGTCCTGATTATTTACATGGAGTCTGGTGGAGATATGCTGGCTCTATACATGCTAAAAGTGCTGATTATTTACATGGAGTCTGGTGGAGATATGCTGGCTCTGGAACAGTGGAAAGATGAACCAAGACGGCTTTTAATAGTTTTATTTAGTTTCTGTCCACTTTGAATGAAGTGTGTTTTACGATGATAAAAGTCCTGATTATTTACATGGAGTCTGGTGGAGATATGCTGGGTCTATACATGCTAAAAGTCCTGATTATTTACATGGAGTCTGGTGGAGTTTTGGTGATCTCTGTAATGATAATTCGTGTACCTTTTATTAGAAAGTGTTACTATATTTTCTTACCTGTTTATTGTATGAAGACGAGAATTTTTACTGATGTAAACAGGAATATCTACACGCTGTATTTTCATCCATTTCATCAACTTTTGGATTTTAAAGCGGCACTAAAAAGTGCTCTGCTGTCACCGTATGATGATGCTCTGAGCCCGTTGGATTAGCAGAATATCCTAATCTCCCTTTCACTTTGAGGAAATGGTATTACATAATCAGAGTGCCAATGTAGTGGGTGCAAAAGAGAGTAAAGTATGAGACAAAATAAACCAAAAGATCGAGCTGTACATGTTGTGTTCTCACCGGGATTTAATCTGAATGAAGAGAGAAGATGTTTGAGTCTACAAAAACTTTCTATATCAGAACTACGACAAAAGATTGTTGAAAAATGTGACAAATTTTGGAAAAAACTACAAAAACAGGAAAATAATCCAATTTAATTTTTTCTAAAGCTGCTTACACACCAACCAGACGGCAGAAATGGCTGATCAGTCTCCCCGAGTCGGTCCAAAAAGTTCCCCAGAACACCGAAGAGACGAGATGTAATATGTCTCCATAACAGCAGGCGGCGCTAATCTGGATTGTCGGCCAACGAACGCGTCACGTGGGTCTGGTTTCTCCAGAAATTCAACGCCAGACCGTCATGGCGGCTCGTTCAGAATCCGATCTCATATTGGACTAAAATAGTTCACCGTAACGTGTTCCTGAGAACATGTTAAGAGAGGAATAGGCCGTGCAGTCGCTGAATCTGTCTTCATTTCAGATCAACAAAGGTCAGGTTAACAGATCTTCGTCAGATTTTGAGAGGCTCTAGTCACGCTCATCCCGCTCCCCGTTTCCTGGTTAGCTCTCCACCAATCAGATGGCTCATTTGAGTCCGACTGCCAGCAGTGCCCGCCCGCCGATTCAACAAGTCAAATCAGCCAAAATGAAGGCCGCCGGCTCCTCGGACGGATGACGGCACGGGACACACCGGACAGACTCGAGTCACTGACCTCCCAGACGGTCCGACGGCCGATTATCAGGCTGGTGTGTCCGGGCCTTTAAACGCTGAAAAAAGTGACCAAACTAATTGGGAAAAGTGACAAAAGTGACAAAAGAAAACATCAAAAACATCGCCAAAGGCGACAAAAACTTTTTTTTTTATTTGACAAAAACGTAATTAAAAAAACTGCAAAAAAGTACAAAAAAAATTGGGAAAAAAATAGTAAAAAAATCGACAAAACGGGTCAAATTTGATCCGTTTTCAAAGTTTTTTTATATCACAACTATGGGTCTCTTTCAACCAAATCAACCAAAATGAACATGGATGCACGGATGCATGTTCGGCGATAGTCCCGACCAAGCACGTTTACTTATAGCGCTAAAGGGACGGCGATAGTCCCGACCAAGCGCGTTTACTTATAGCGCTAAAGGGACGGCGATAGTCCCGACCAAGCGCGTTTACTTATAGCGCTAAAGGGACGGCGATAGTCCCGACCAAGCACGTTTACTTATAGCGCTAAAGGGACGGCAATAGTCCCGACCAAGCACGTTTACTTATAGCGCTAAAGGGACGGAAATAGTCCCGACCAAGCGCGTTTACTTATAGCGCTAAAGGGACGGCAATAGTCCCGACCAAGCGCGTTTACTTATAGCGCTAAAGGGACGGCGATAGTCCCGACCAAGCGCGTTTACTTATAGCGCTAAAGGGACGGCGATAGTCCCGACCAAGCGCGTTTACTTATAGCGCTAAAGGGACGGCGATAGTCCCGACCAAGCGCGTTTACTTATAGCGCTAAAGGGACGGCAATAGTCCCGACCAAGCACGTTTACTTATAGCGCTAAAGGGACGGCGATAGTCCCGACCAAGCGCGTTTACTTATAGCGCTAAAGGGACGGCGATAGTCCCGACCAAGCGCGTTTACTTATAGCGCTAAAGGGACGGCGATAGTCCCGACCAAGCGCGTTTACTTATAGCGCTAAAGAGACGGCAATAGTCCCGACCAAGCGCGTTTACTTATAGCGCTAAAGGGACGGCGATAGTCCCGACCAAGCGCGTTTACTTATAGCGCTAAAGGGACGGCGATAGTCCCGACCAAGCGCGTTTACTTATAGCGCTAAAGGGACGGCGATAGTCCCGACCAAGCGCGTTTACTTATAGCGCTAAAGAGACGGCAATAGTCCCGACCAAGCGCGTTTACTTATAGCGCTAAAGGGACGGCAATAGTCCCGACCAAGCGCGGTTACTTATAGCGCTAAAGGGACGGCGATAGTCCCGACCAAGCACGTTTACTTATAGCGCTAAAGGGACGGAAATAGTCCCGACCAAGCGCGTTTACTTATAGCGCTAAAGAGACGGCGATAGTCCCGACCAAGCGCGTTTACTTATAGCGCTAAAGGGACGGCGATAGTCCCGACCAAGCGCGTTTACTTATAGCGCTAAAGGGACGGCAATAGTCCCGACCAAGCGCGTTTACTTATAGCGCTAAAGGGACGGCAATAGTCCCGACCAAGCGCGTTTACTTATAGCGCTAAAGGGACGGCGATAGTCCCGACCAAGCGCCTTTACTTATAGCGCTAAAGGGACGGCGATAGTCCCGACCAAACGCGTTTACTTATAGCGCTAAAGGGACGGCAATAGTCCCGACCAAGCGCGTTTACTTATAGCGCTAAAGGGACGGAAATAGTCCCGACCAAGCGCGTTTACTTATAGCGCTAAAGGGACGGCGATAGTCCCGACCAAGCGCGTTTACTTATAGCGCTAAAGGGACGGCAATAGTCCCGACCAAGCGCGTTTACTTATAGCGCTAAAGGGACGGCGATAGTCCCGACCAAGCGCGTTTACTTATAGCGCTAAAGGGACGGCGATAGTCCCGACCAAGCGCGTTTACTTATAGCGCTAAAGGGACGGCGATAGTCCCGACCAAGCGCGTTTACTTATAGCGCTAAAGGGACGGCAATAGTCCCGACCAAGCACGTTTACTTATAGCGCTAAAGGGACGGCAATAGTCCCGACCAAGCGCGTTTACTTATAGCGCTAAAGGGACGGCGATAGTCCAGACCAAGCGCGTTTACTTATAGCGCTAAAGGGACGGCGATAGTCCCGACCAAGCGCGTTTACTTATAGCGCTAAAGGGACGGCGATAGTCCAGACCAAGCGCGTTTACTTATAGCGCTAAAGGGACGCCGATAGTCCCGACCAAGCGCGTTTACTTATAGCACTAAAGAGACGGCGATAGTCCCGACCAAGCGCGTTTACTTACAGCGCTAAAGGGACGGCGATAGTCCCGACCAAGCGCGTTTACTTATAGCGCTAAAGGGACGGCGATAGTCCCGACCAAGCTCGTTTACTTATAGCGCTAAAGGGACGGCGATAGTCCCGACCAAGCGCGTTTACTTATAGCGCTAAAGGGACGGCGATAGTCCCGACCAAGCGCGTTTACTTACAGCGCTAAAGAGACGGCGATAGTCCCGACCAAGCGCGTTTACTTACAGCGCTAAAGGGACGGCGATAGTCCCGACCAAGCGCGTTTACTTATAGCGCTAAAGGGACGGCGATAGTCCCGACCAAGCGCGTTTACTTATAGCGCTAAAGGGACGGCGATAGTCCCGACCAAGCGCGTTTACTTATAGCGCTAAAGGGACGGCAATAGTCCCGACCAAGCGCGTTTACTTATAGCGCTAAAGGGACGGCGATAGTCCCGACCAAGCGCGTTTACTTATAGCGCTAAAGGGACGGCGATAGTCCCGACCAAGCGTTTACTTATAGCGCTAAAGAGACGGCGATAGTCCCGACCAAGCGCGTTTACTTATAGCGCTAAAGGGACGGCGATAGTCCCGACCAAGCGCGTTTACTTATAGCGCTAAAGGGACGGCGATAGTCCCGACCAAGCGCGTTTACTTATAGCGCTAAAGGGACGGCGATAGTCCCGACCAAGCGCGTTTACTTATAGCGCTAAAGGGACGGCGATAGTCCCGACCAAGCGCGTTTACTTATAGCGCTAAAGGGACGGCGATAGTCCTGTCCAAGCGCATTCACTTATAGCGCTAAAGGGACGGCGATAGTCCTGTCCAAGCGCGTTCACTTATAGCGCTAAAGGGACGGCGATAGTCCCGACCAAGCGCATTCACTTATAGCGCTAAAGGGACGGCGATAGTCCCGACCAAGCGCGTTACTTATAGCGCTAAAGGGACGGCGATAGTCCCGACCAAGCGCGTTACTTATAGCGCTAAAGGGACGGCGATAGTCCTGTCCAAGCGCATTCACTTATAGCGCTAAAGGGACGGCGATAGTCCCGACCAAGCGCGTTACTTATAGCGCTAAAGGGACGGCGATAGTCCAGACCAAGCGCGTTTACTTATAGCGCTAAAGGGACGGCGATAGTCCCGACCAAGCGCGTTTACTTATAGCGCTAAAGGGACGGCGATAGTCACGACCAAGCGCGTTTACTTATAGCGCTAAAGGAGACTTGTAACGTCAATAAGAACGACAAAGGCATCTGACCAAACGTCCTTATTTTAGGAGATGGGTGTGAGAATGTGTTGAAATTAGTCAAAATAATTCATAATTTCTGCTTAAGTTAGTTATGATGTCAAAGAAAGAAATTTTTAACCCTTGTGTCGTCTTCCCGTCGACCATGCAACTTTTTGACATTTTTGTCACTTTTTCCGATGTTTTTTTTCGGCTTTCTTTTGACATTCTTGTGGGATCCCCCCCCCCCGTTTTTTAAAGCATGTTACCAACATTTTTGTCCAATTTCTTTCAACTTTCTTTCATAATTTTGAATTTCTTTTCTTCAAATGCTATCAAATTGAACCCTCAAATTCAATGAAAGTAGTGAACTGACTTTTTATTTTTTATGTAACTTGTGAAGAGCGTTGTGTGGAACCATCCATGTGATGTCTTTTGACAATATGGTTGAAAGAAACCCAAATTTCTGATATAGAAACTTTTTAAAAATGGGTCAAATTTGACCCGAAGAATCAGGAGGGTTACGAATGTGTTGATAAAGAAGACTTTAATAACTAATTCCTTCCATTAAATGAAAATGTATTTCCCTTGTGAAACTTAAAGTACATTTAGCTGATAATCCTTCATATATTTCACTGATCGGAGGATTGGTAACTGACTGTATTTTGTGTGATTTGGGGCTCTCGCTCTGTGGAGGAGTTTGTGGGGAGGTGCTGCCCTCTGCTGGACTGGTTTCAGTTTTACACTTCCTCGCTTCTATCATTTTGGCTCAATCGTCCAATGACTATCAAACTATAACTTTTTATATGAACATTAGGTCAGTTGTTGACATTATATTTTGCTTTGGCAACAAAATGCACTGAGTAAGCCTTGCAGAACAAAATAGTTTGCATTAATGTGCTATTGAATCACATTATTCTCATATTCAACTATAATAATAATAATAATATTAATGTATACCTTATTAACCCTTGTGTTGTCTTCGTTTCAACCTTGAAAAAAACCTTTTTTTTCTTACATTTGTGACGCCGTTTTTTCACAATTTGTTTTTGCTTTTTCCAACATTTTCATTTTTAAAATTTTTCTTCTACACATTTTCAGCGCTTATTTCTACGTCCAATATTTTCTGATATAAAACAAACATTTTAAACGGGCAAAATGTGACCCGAAGTCAACACAAGGGTTAATCCCACAAGGGGGAATTACAATGTTTTCACTTTGTTGTGCCTTACACACAGGTCTGAATTACACACACATGCTCAGTACCTCTACATGCACTAATGGAGAGATGTCAGAGTGGGGGGGCTGCACATGCTCAGTACCTCTACATGCACTAATGGAGAGATGTCAGAGTGAGGGGGGGCTGCACATGGAAAAGCCCCCCGAGCAGTTGGGAGTTCGGTGTCTTGCGAGAGCACCTTGGCAGTGCCCAGGAGGTGAACTGGCACCTCTCCAGCTACCAGTCCACCACCGTACTTTGGTCATTATGAGGGCTTGAACCAGTAACCCCCCGGTTCCTAACCCAACTCCCTACCGACTGTATGTATGTGTGTATATATACACTACAGGACTACAGGAGGAAGTCCCAGCATGCAATGGGATAATATGAATAGTTCATTTGCAGAAACAGATACAAGCCAAGCTGCAACTACCAATTATCTTCACGGTGGATACATGTGTTGTTGATTATGTTCTGGATGAATGGATGAGTTCTTTGGTCTAAAATGTGGATCAGTGTTTCCCAAAAAGCCCAAGACGACATCCTCAAATGTCTCGTTTTGTCCACAACTCAAATATATTCAGTGTCCTGTCCCAGAGGAGAGAAGAGACTAGAACATATTCACATTTAACACGCTGGCATCACACTAGTTCACCTGTTTGGTTGTATTTTTACAAAAAAACAAGACAAACTGAGACCCAGACACTGGATTTGAACCTTTATTCATTTATTTATTTATTATTATTGTTGTTTTGATCAAGAGAAACATAATCAAAGACAAACTTAGGAAAAATATCTTTGGACAAAGAATGATGGAGCGGAGAAAAAAAGTTGGAAAAAGAACCAAAAACGTCAAAAAAAAGCTTGTAGTAAAGAGCAAAAAAAACATTTTTAAAAAAGTGCCAAAAAGGAAATATAGAAAAAAGTGAAGAAACGTCAAAATAAACGGCCAAAAATGTAGAAAAAGAGACTAACTGAAATTAAGTGTTGAAAAGCGACATAATAGTCGAAAAAGTTGGAAAAATTAGTGACGAAAATGCCGAAAAAATGGAAGAAAAAAGTTAAAATGTTTTGATAAAAGTTGCAAAAATGGCGAAAAAATGTATGTAACAAGTATATCAAAATAACGCGCCACAAACGCCGAAAAACACGTAGAAAAGAGCAAAAAAAGAAAAGAAAAATGCATTTAAAAAAAATAAAAAGTTGCAAAAAGGGTGAAAAGAAGTTACATCAAAATAAACAGGCCAAATATGTCGAAAGAAATGAGTGAAATGTGTTGAAAAGCGACATATTAGGCGAAAAAAGTTGTGAAAAATGTGCAAAAAACCGTCAAAATTACTGACAAAAATGCCCAAAAAGTGCAAGACAAAATCTTGTAGTAAAGAGCAAAAAAAAGTCAAACAAATGTTATTTAAAAAAGTGGCAAAAATGGCGAAAAAAGTGAATAAATATCAAAATAAAGCGCCAA
>CM042334.1:1317247-1324747 GCA_023566125.1 Zingel zingel | reverse complement strand
TTTGAAAACCTACTTTAAACTTCATGTAACCCTTTCCAAAATACACAGGAAATATCGACATAGGAAAACAAACTCTACACAACAACAAGACCTCTGTATAAACATTACAACCTTTAACAATATATCCTTTATACACTTTAAATACTTTGGCTGTGTCTCGTTCGGCATACCTCCGTCAGTATACTGCTAATGAGCACTGACCACTTCCTGCCGTAGTGCCCACTTCATAAACACGTTTCGGTGAATTGTCGGTCATTCAGGCTTTGAATTTCTCGAGCAGCCAGACCCACGTGACGCGTTCGTCCAATCAGCTGCCGGTCAAGGGCGTGGTCCCTCCCCCTTCTGCTTTGTAGTCAAGATAGCACCCGTTTAGTACGAGTAGGGTCCATCGTTCCACACTGAACTATTTGACCGTTTTTAGGGTCATCCTGGTACTTTCAGTGCGTTATCTACACGATATACTTCAAACTAAGTGTTTGAAGTGTGCAAATAGGCAGTTTGAGACACAGCCATTGGATTATTTTGGTCTGTAGTAAAGAGAACTAAAGTGATTTCAACACCATTCACCCAAATATACATTCATGTCTAACTCGGCCACCCGAGCACTCGTTGCAGAGCTACACTTTTTGGAAAATACGGAAAAATAAAGTTTGTGCAAAAGAACCATCTATTGCACACGTTTGTTTAGTTTCTAGAGTACATCTTTGAACTCTTTCTGTGTGTGAGAAATATTTGTAACTTCTGAGGTTATCAAAAGATGTCAAAACATTCATTTATAAACGGCACATTTGATGATTATAATAAGATTCTACCGGCAAATTTGGGGGTATAAAAACCATATTGTTCTACATTTTGGGACATTTATCAAGATCACTGAGTTCATCTTGAAGTGGATTTCTTTGTAGTTTGTTTTGTTTTGTTGTATATTTACATTTTTCTAAAAATATCCATCAAAATACTAGAAATATAGACAATAACAAAAAAAAAGAACAGATGCTAATTGGCCAATAGCAGAGAGGCAGGAGGCAGGAGGCAGGAGGTGGTACACATTCATATACGGACTCATCAGGAGAAGAATGAAGGCAGGAATGCACATGTGAACAGGTGCATTGTGGGAGCAACATCTGGACTCTGTGGGCGGGTCAACAGAGCGAGGCATCGTGACATCATCGTAGACTGGAGGCAGGGGAGGGGTCAGAGGTCAACGGTGCAGTGACCAAACGACGAGTAGAAAGGAGATGTCCAAACAGAAGGGTGTGTCAAATGTGACATCCTCACACCTCTGCTCTGTGTGTGTGTGTGTGTGTGTGTGTGTGTGTGTGTGTGTGTGTGTGTGTGTGTGTGTGTGTGTGTGTGTGTGTGTGTGTGTGTGTGTGTGTGTGTGTGTGTGTGTGTGTGTGTGTGTGTGTGTGGGGGGGGGGTGTGTGTGTGTGGGGGGGGGGGGGGGGGGGGGGGGGTGTGTGTGTGTGTGTTCTTGTACTTCCATCTTTGTGAGGACCAATTAAGAGTTTTCGTTTTTGAGGACATTTAGGCCCTATGTTAGGGTTAGGGTTACATTCCATCTGTATGATTGGCTAACAAATTGGGAGAAAGGGGGATAACATCAGATACAAATTTATGAAAAGGTAAATTCGGCAACATAGGGCCTAATTTTGAACATAGGGCTGTGGGACCATTCGGCTGTGGGACCATTCGGCTGTGGGACCATTCGGCTGTGGGACCATTCGGCTGTGGGACCATTCGGCTGTGGGACCATAGGGCTGTGGGACCATAGGGCTGTGGGACCATAGGGCTGTGGGACCAGAAGGCTGTGTGAACATAGGGCTGTGTGAACATAGGGCTGTGTGAACATAGGGCTGTGTGAACATAGGGCTGTGGGACCATAGGGCTGTGGGACCATAGGGCTGTGGGACCATAGGGCTGTGGGAACATTGGGCTGTGGGAACATTGGGCTGTGGGAACATAGGGCTGTGTGAACATAGGGCTGTGGGACCATAGGGCTGTGGGACCATAGGGCTGTGGGACCAGAAGGCTGTGTGAACATAGGGCTGTGGGAACATAGGGCTGTGGGAACATAGGGCTGTGGGACCATAGGGCTGTGGGAACATAGGGCTGTGGGACCATAGGGCTGTGGGATCATAGGGCTGTGGGACCATAGGGCTGTGGGAACATAGGGCTGTGGGAACATAGGCACGCTCCCTGTGTGCGTCCTCACAGCAGCCCGTGCCGTGCCTCGTACTTGGCCAGGATGTTCTTGGTGCGTCCAAGCTCTTTCCTGAGCTCGGCCACTTCCTGCCTCAGAGCCGAGTTCTCCTTCTCCAGGAAGCCGGCTCGGATGGCGATCTGGTTCTCTTTGAGCCGCCGGGCGTCCCGGGACCTCTTGGCCGCCAGATTGTTCTTCCTGCGCCGGGCCCAGTATTTGTCATCCTGCTCGAAGGACGCAAGCGAGGAGAGAGGAGACGTGAAAAAGAGAAACACTTCAGAGACTTACATTTCTGAAATTTCTGTCTCCTGTGATAAAGTTTTAAAAGAATTCAGTAATGAAACTAGGTGACTGGATACACAGACACATTTATTTCCAAAAATAATCTAAGTAATTGTCAAATAAACTGTAGTAATAATTTTGGGAAACGCTCGAAACGCGTGCATGCTAGAAATAGGACCGCTGCTGTTGATATTTGAAAGTCTCAAGGTTTTGACATAAATGCAGATATAAATGTAATCAAATCAGTATATATATATATATATATATATATATATATATATATATATATGTATGTGTGTATATATATATATATATATATAATGTATGTGTATATATATATATGTATATATATATGTGTATATATATATATATATATATATATACATATATATATATATATATATATATATATATATATATATATATATATATATATATATATATATATATATTTTCATGTTTAACATCAAGTATACTACTGCTTGAGTGCAGGAAATCAATGGGAAACATCCATGTGTCCAGACAAGGCTAGCAGCAGCAGCCGTAGTACCGCGTCAGACACCTTTCTGGTGTGCAAAGACATAGAAAACGCCACGTAGCTGACACACAACAGAAACGCCACGCTCACGCCACGCAGGCAGTGTGTAGCCGGCCTTACATGAGAATTTTAAGGATGCACCGAATCGAGCTTATTGGGTTTCGGCCGAATATCGAATCCACTGGTTAAGATTCTGCCAAATCCTCCTCCCATCCTCAGTCCATTAACACAGAAGACACATTAATGAAGTCAACATGTAACAACCCTAATGTTGAATTCACATCGTAGGAAAGCACATTGCTATCGCCAGATGAGCTAACCAGTGTATGATGAAGGCATGTTGGGCGGGTGAAATGAGAAAGCTAACGTTAGCAAACGAGCAGCAGCCGGCTGTTCGGTCGCTCCACTCCCACTGTAGGAAGACTCAGAGAGAACAGCTGACAGCCCGGGAGAGGCTGTCTGGTTAACACCAGTTCTTAGCGGTGACTGTCCTTCCTTTGCCGTACCTGAAGTTACTGCATTCTGGCTGCTGTCTGTAGATTCCTTCATCACAACTCGTATTCTTCCAGATGTTTGATACCAGATGTTGTAACAGCGGTGATGTTGTGTATTGTTTAGGGTCCTCGCCACCACCAGACTAATCAGCATTGCAGATTGAACATGTAGCTGGACTTGAACGGCCTTCTTTTGACTGAAAGTGCTGCCAAACATCACTTTTTCTGCTCACCAGTTCCATTTCCACTTCCTCACAGCCGGCTGCATTGAACGCTCCACCTACGTTAACACCTTCCCGTAATCAACGGCGCCGTCATTACGGCGACCAGCGTAGCGCGCGGAGTGCAAGCGTAGGGGTCGGTGGAAAAAAATTCAAAAACCCCAATATTCGGCCGAATCCTGGATTCGGTAACCTGACTCCGTCAGATGGATGGCTTCTCATTTGCTCGGCATATCCATCTGGGAACTTTCCGTTGGAGAACTTTTGCGAAGGGGCGAAAATCCTGGTTAGCTGATTGGATAAACCATCTGTCTATCACCACCTATGTTGGTGATGGACGGCCAAATCAACCAATCAGATCAACGAAGCTGGCTAAGTTAGTGAAGCTAGCTAAGTTAGTGTAGCTAGCGTTAGTTTGGCTTCAAGGACCTTGCGGTTCTTCTAATGCCAACGTTAACAACAATTAGGTTAGGTAACGTAGCTAACGTTAACGTTTTTAAACGTACCATTTGTGTGTGACATGAATCTCATCAACGACAAGTTTTCACGGTACACTTCTGAAGAAGAGCAACAACATCTTTCCCTCCGAGAAAAGCCTCCAGCGCCGTTTTTTGCTCTTCTTTCAATGAAGGAATACTTTCTAATTCGGATAAAACTTGCGTGATAGCTACGCTCATCGTCGCTTCTCGTTGTGTCACACCTAAACCCGCCTCAAAACCAACGCTGATTGGTCGGTCGTTTATCTCAAGATGCCAGACTGATATGTGAGTGGAAAACTGGAGCTCACGAGATCAGGACGGTCTCACGAGGCTAGGATTCGGTGCATCCCTAGAGAATTTAAATCTCAAGTCTGTTGATTGGATTCAGGGGGTGCTTAGCTTAGCTTAGCATAAAGACTGGAGGAACAAGGAGTGAACATTTAGCATGGCTCTGTCCAAAGGCCATAAATACATCCTTAAAGCTCAATGATCAACATGATTCACCATAAACTGAGGTTTTTATATTTCTTTTTCAATTAAAAGGGTAATTCATCTTAACAAGACGATTTCAGGCTCTAAAAAAAGGTCCAAAAAAAGGGAAAGAAGACATCGATGTTGTCAGAACCAACTCCAAATTACCTTCAGGTCCTCCGGGATGAAGACCTTGCGAGCTTTCTTGATCATGGGCTGTGGTTTCAGCTCCTCGGACGAGAACTTGCATTTGCGTGGGTCAAACATCTCCTGCCCCGGCACGCTGGACAGCGCCAGGTCGGCCGGGTCGGGCTCGTACTGAACAGGAACCTGGATGGAGTCTGGGTCGATGGGGCTGGGAGTGTTTCTGGAGTTCGTGATTCCTGAAAGGAAGACAAGTCAGGGTCTTTAAAAGGTCTTTGTGGAATATAAGAGGCAGGGCATGTTAATTTACATGTACACTTCATGTACAGATCATTCAACTCAAGTCTTTTAAATACATTCCCTCCTCCGTTACTTCATGTGTGCCCCACAGGGCTCTGTCCTGGGGCCCCTACTCTTCATCATTTACCTCCTTCCCCTCGGCAATATGTTCTGCAAATTTAACATTCACTTCCACTGCTATGCTGATGACACCCAGCTCTACCTCTCCACCGAACTCTCGTCCACTCTCCCGCCCACCTCCCTTACTGATTGCATCTCTGAAACAAAAGCCTGGTTCACCGAACACTTCCCCAAATGAAACAGTCATAAAACAGAGGTTCTGCTCATTGGCACCAGATCCACTTCATGCAAAACAGACAGTTTTTCTCTCACTCCTCCGTTTCCCCCTCCACCCAGGTTAAGAGTCTGGGTGTCATCCTTGACACCACACTATCCTTTCAACCCCACATCAATAACATTACCTGGTCTGCCTAAGTCCACCTACGAAACCTCAAATGCCTCCGCCCCTCCCTTACGCCCTTAGGGTTGGGCATCGTTTGGATTTCATAATTCTGATTCCAATTCTGATTTTTCCTTTCGAATCCGGTTCCTATCCATTCTCGATTCCGATTCTTTTAGGGGTGGAGTTGAAATGTGTCATTTGTCTATTTTCACAAATAAGAGGAACGTTTTTTATTTTTTATTCAATGGTGGTTTGCAGTTTATAGGGCTTTTTCGATGTAAAATAAAGCCACACAAGAGCGCCGCTTACTATGCTCCAAGGCTGCAACACAATAAGCGCCTGGCTTCTTCGGAAACAAAAACTTTGCGATGATCGGATTTGAAACCAAATCCTCCAAATGATTCCAAGTAGGAATCGGTTCCCCCCCCCCCCCCCCCACCCCCCTCCACACATTGCTGCCATGCTTGTCCACAGTCTTGTCACTTCCCGTCTGGATTACTGTAATGCGTGACTTACACTGGCCGTTCCCAACCTGGCACACGCCATCGTGACGTCAAAATGACGTAGATCTGGCTGGCTCGCCAGGATTTATAGCGTGCGAGCCAAGGTCGCGCACCACTCTTTTTTTTTTTTCAGCGGCGCGCAACAAAGTAGAAACAGGAAGCATGGAGGAGCTCGAGGACAATGTGATGCCAGGACTCTCAGAGTGACTGCAAGTCCCTCCGGTGAACTTACCGGGTTAAGAGGAGCTCTTTTATGGTGAATTAAAGGCTCGATCCCACCAAGTAGCTCATCCAATCAAATCCAAGCATTGACGTCAATGCTGCTGCCAGTTCTGCCGTTGTTTACCTTCTTCTTCTAGTCCGTAGAAATAGCAAAAGTCGGTAGCCTTTCCTCATTAGCGCCACCTCTGTTCAGGAGAAGACTGCAGCTGGTGTCGCGACCACCAGCGCGGTTATAAATAGTTACGGCGATTCCATGACATCACATTTGCGTGCACCAGCTGGGCTGCGGCCAGTTTAATTCACGATTTACTCTCTCCTCTTCGGCCTCCCTCAAAAATCACTCCATGAACTTTAACTGGTCCAAAATTCAGCTGTCCGAATCATAACTCCAACCCTCTCCATCCACCACATCACTCTTGTCCTCCAATAGCTCCACTGGCTCCCGGTCCAGTCCCGTATCCAATTCAAAGTCCTCCTGTTTGCATTCAAGGCCATCCACAACTTCAACCCCCAATATTTCAATCAATCAATCAATCAAAATGTATTTATATAGCAATTTACAGCAACCAGCAGGTATCCAAAGTGCGTTACATCAGGAATCAAGTATAAAACAACATATACAATAAAAAGAATGAAACATATAACAGTAAAATCAGAAAAGGCGACAAAGAAACGGGAGAGTGAAATTATCACACCACTACTATGTATTAAAAGCCAGTCTAAACAAATAGGTTTTGTTTAGACTGACACGTACACATGCACACACACACGTACACATGCACACACACACGTACACATGCACACACACACGTACACATGCACACACACACGTACACATGCACACACACACGTACACATGCACACACACACGTACACATGCACACACACACGTACACATGCATACACACACGTACACACGCATACACACACGTACACACGCATACACACACGTACACACGCATACACACACGTACACACGCATACACACACGTACACACGCTACACACACGTACACACGCATACACACACGTACACACGCATACACACACGTACACATGCATACACACACGTACACACGCATACACACACGTACACACGCATACACACACGTACACACGCATACACACACGTACACACGCTACACACACGTACACACGCATACACACACGTACACACGCATACACACACGTACACACGCTAC
>CM042334.1:1309747-1314747 GCA_023566125.1 Zingel zingel | reverse complement strand
AAAAAAACGCCTAAAAAGTGACAAAAAACTATTAAAAAAATGCCTAAAAAGTGACAAAAACTATTAAAAAAACGCAAAAAAGTGATAAAAAATAATTTTAAAAAACGTCAAAAAAGCGACAAAAAATAATTTAAAGAAACGCAAAAAAAGTGAAAAAAAATGGAAAAAAATGACAAAAAACTATTAAAAAAACGCCTAAAAAGTGAAAAAAAATGGAAAAAAGTGACAAAAAAATAATTTAAAGAAACGCAAAAAAGTGATAAAAAAATCAGAAAAAAACGCCTAAAAAGTGACAAAAAACTATTAAAAAAACACAAAAAAGTGATAAAAATAATTTTAAAAAACGTCAAAAAAGCGACAAAAAATAATTTAAAGAAACGCAAAAAAAAATGGAAAAAAATGACTAAAAACTATTAAAAAAACGCCTAAAAAGTGACAAAAAAAATCAGAAAAAAACGCCTAAAAAGTGACAAAAAATGGAAAAAAAAAGTGACAAAAAATAATTTAAAAAAACGCAAAAAAGTGATAAAAAAAAATGAATAAAATCAACAAAAACATCAAGAAAAGTGTAGAAAAAGAACGACAAAATGTTGAAATTTCGACCCAGAAAAACACGACAACACGACGCATTATGTAACCTCATTGGTCAGAGAACTCGGTCCCATCAGTCTTTCTCCGTCTGGACGTTCAGACAAAATCAAACGTGTTTGAATTATCCAAAAGTTGAAGTCTTGGTAGTGAAGTTCAATCACGTGAACAATGTCAACAGCCAATGGGTGCTCTCCCTCCAGCACCAAACAGGAAGCAGCAAACAGCTGGAGACAGTGTTTTTTATTGTCGCTATGGCGCCATGCTAAGCTAAACGCTAAAGAGGGAAAGTTGCTGACTTTCAACCCTTCTGAAGAGAGTCATCCTATGTACCCACAGTTCTAAGATCTTTTCAAAATTAGGCCCTATGTTCCCACATTTGGATGCTTTTATACAGACCTTAGTGGTCCCCTAATACTGTATCTGAAGTCTCTTTATATAGACCTTAGTGGTCCCCTAATACTGTATCTGAAGTCTCTTTATATAGACCTTAGTGGTCCCCTAATACTGTATCTGAAGTCTCTATATAGACCTTAGTGGTCCCCTAATACTGTATCTGAAGTCTCTTTTATATAGACCTTAGTGGTCCCCTAATACTGTATCTGAAGTCTCTTTATATAGACCTTAGTGGTCCCCTAATACTGTATCTGAAGTCTCTATATAGACCTTAGTGGTCCCCTAATACTGTATCTGAAGTCTCTTTTATATAGACCTTAGTGGTCCCTAATACTGTATCTGAAGTCTCTTTATATAGACCTTAGTGGTCCCTAATACTGTATCTGAAGTCTCTTTATACAGACCTTAGTGGTCCCCTAATACTGTATCTGAAGTCTCTTTATATAGGCCTTAGTGGTCCCCTAATACTGTATCTGAAGTCTCTTTATATAGACCTTAGTGGTCCCTAATACTGTATCTGAAGTCTCTTTATATAGGCCTTAGTGGTCCCTAATACTGTATCTGAAGTCTCTTTATATAGGCCTTAGTGGTCCCCTAATACTGTATCTGAAGTCTCTTTATATAGGCCTTAGTGGTCCCCTAATACTGTATCTGAAGTCTCTTTATATAGGCCTTAGTGGTCCCCTAATACTGTATCTGAAGTCTCTTTATATAGACCTTAGTGGTCCCCTAATACTGTATCTGAAGTCTCTATATAGGCCTTAGTGGTCCCCTAATACTGTATCTGAAGTCTCTATATAGGCCTTAGTGGTCCCTAATACTGTATCTGAAGTCTCTTTTATATAGACCTTAGTGGTCCCCTAATACTGTATCTGAAGTCTCTTTTATATAGACCTTAGTGGTCCCCTAATACTGTATCTGAAGTCTCTATATAGGCCTTAGTGGTCCCCTAATACTGTATCTGAAGTCTCTTTTATATAGGCCTTAGTGGTCCCCTAATACTGTATCTGAAGTCTCTTTATATAGGCCTTAGTGGTCTCCTAATACTGTATCTGAAGTCTCTTTATATAGACCTTAGTGGTCCCCTAATACTGTATCTGAAGTCTCTTTATATAGACCTTAGTGGTCCCCTAATACTGTATCTGAAGTCTCTTTATATAGACCTTAGTGGTCCCCTAATACTGTATCTGAAGTCTCTATATAGGCCTTAGTGGTCCCCTAATACTGTATCTGAAGTCTCTATATAGGCCTTCGTGGTCCCTAATACTGTATCTGAAGTCTCTTTTATATAGGCCTTAGTGGTCCCTAATACTGTATCTGAAGTCTCTTTTTATAGACCTTAGTGGTCCCTAATACTGTATCTGAAGTCTCTATATAGGCCTTAGTGGTCCCCTAATACTGTATCTGAAGTCTCTATATAGGCCTTAGTGGTCCCTAATACTGTATCTGAAGTCTCTTTTATATAGGCCTTAGTGGTCCCCTAATACTGTATCTGAAGTCTCTTTTATATAGACCTTAGTGGTCCCTAATACTGTATCTGAAGTCTCTTTATATAGACCTTAGTGGTCCCCTAATACTGTATCTGAAGTCTCTATATAGGCCTTAGTGGTCCCCTAATACTGTATCTGAAGTCTCTATATAGGCCTTAGTGGTCCCTAATACTGTATCTGAAGTCTCTTTTATATAGGCCTTAGTGGTCCCCTAATACTGTATCTGAAGTCTCTTTTATATAGACCTTAGTGGTCCCTAATACTGTATCTGAAGTCTCTTTATATAGACCTTAGTGGTCCCTAATACTGTATCTGAAGTCTCTTTATATAGACCTTAGTGGTCCCCTAATACTGTATCTGAAGTCTCTTTTATATAGGCCTTAGTGGTCCCTAATACTGTATCTGAAGTCTCTTTTATATAGACCTTAGTGGTCCCCTAATACTGTATCTGAAGTCTCTTTTATATAGGCCTTAGTGGTCCCTAATACTGTATCTGAAGTCTCTTTTTATATAGACCTTAGTGGTCCCCTAATACTGTATCTGAAGTCTCTTTTATATAGGCCTTAGTGGTCCCTAATACTGTATCTGAAGTCTCTTTTTATATAGACCTTAGTGGTCCCCTAATACTGTATCTGAAGTCTCTTTATATAGGCCTTAGTGGTCCCCTAATACTGTATCTGAAGTCTCTTTATATAGGCCTTAGTGGTCCCCTAATACTGTATCTGAAGTCTCTTTTATATAGGCCTTAGTGGTCCCTAATACTGTATCTGAAGTCTCTTTTATATAGACCTTAGTGGTCCCCTAATACTGTATCTGAAGTCTCTTTTATATAGGCCTTAGTGGTCCCTAATACTGTATCTGAAGTCTCTTTATATAGACCTTAGTGGTCCCCTAATACTGTATCTGAAGTCTCTTTATATAGACCTTAGTGGTCCTCTAATACTGTATCTGAAGTCTCTTTATATAGGCCTTAGTGGTCCCTAATACTGTATCTGAAGTCTCTATATAGACCTTAGTGGTCCCCTAATACTGTATCTGAAGTCTCTTTTATATAGACCTTAGTGGTCCCTAATACTGTATCTGAAGTCTCTTTATATAGACCTTAGTGGTCCCTAATACTGTATCTGAAGTCTCTTTATACAGACCTTAGTGGTCCCCTAATACTGTATCTGAAGTCTCTTTATATAGGCCTTAGTGGTCCCCTAATACTGTATCTGAAGTCTCTTTATATAGACCTTAGTGGTCCCTAATACTGTATCTGAAGTCTCTTTATATAGGCCTTAGTGGTCCCTAATACTGTATCTGAAGTCTCTTTATATAGGCCTTAGTGGTCCCCTAATACTGTATCTGAAGTCTCTTTATATAGGCCTTAGTGGTCCCCTAATACTGTATCTGAAGTCTCTTTATATAGACCTTAGTGGTCCCCTAATACTGTATCTGAAGTCTCTATATAGGCCTTAGTGGTCCCCTAATACTGTATCTGAAGTCTCTATATAGGCCTTAGTGGTCCCTAATACTGTATCTGAAGTCTCTTTTATATAGACCTTAGTGGTCCCCTAATACTGTATCTGAAGTCTCTTTTATATAGACCTTAGTGGTCCCCTAATACTGTATCTGAAGTCTCTATATAGGCCTTAGTGGTCCCCTAATACTGTATCTGAAGTCTCTTTTATATAGGCCTTAGTGGTCCCCTAATACTGTATCTGAAGTCTCTTTTATATAGGCCTTAGTGGTCCCCTAATACTGTATCTGAAGTCTCTTTATATAGGCCTTAGTGGTCTCCTAATACTGTATCTGAAGTCTCTTTATATAGACCTTAGTGGTCCCCTAATACTGTATCTGAAGTCTCTTTATATAGACCTTAGTGGTCCCCTAATACTGTATCTGAAGTCTCTTTATATAGACCTTAGTGGTCCCCTAATACTGTATCTGAAGTCTCTATATAGGCCTTCGTGGTCCCTAATACTGTATCTGAAGTCTCTTTTATATAGGCCTTAGTGGTCCCTAATACTGTATCTGAAGTCTCTTTTTATAGACCTTAGTGGTCCCTAATACTGTATCTGAAGTCTCTATATAGGCCTTAGTGGTCCCCTAATACTGTATCTGAAGTCTCTATATAGGCCTTAGTGGTCCCTAATACTGTATCTGAAGTCTCTTTTATATAGGCCTTAGTGGTCCCCTAATACTGTATCTGAAGTCTCTTTTATATAGACCTTAGTGGTCCCTAATACTGTATCTGAAGTCTCTTTATATAGACCTTAGTGGTCCCCTAATACTGTATCTGAAGTCTCTATATAGGCCTTAGTGGTCCCCTAATACTGTATCTGAAGTCTCTATATAGGCCTTAGTGGTCCCTAATACTGTATCTGAAGTCTCTTTTATATAGGCCTTAGTGGTCCCCTAATACTGTATCTGAAGTCTCTTTTATATAGACCTTAGTGGTCCCTAATACTGTATCTGAAGTCTCTTTATATAGACCTTAGTGGTCCCTAATACTGTATCTGAAGTCTCTTTATATAGACCTTA
>CM042334.1:1286084-1293584 GCA_023566125.1 Zingel zingel | reverse complement strand
TGAGCATGTAGTCCTTACCTAGCTACTGAGCGTGTGGTCTCACCTAGCTACTGAACATGTGGTCTTACCTAGCTACTGAGCGTGTGATCTTACCTAGCTACTGAGCATGTGGTCTTACCTAGCTACTGAGCATGTAGTCCTTACCTAGCTACTGAGCATGTGGTCTCACCTAGCTACTGAGCATGTAGTCCTTACCTAGCTACTGAGCGTGTGGTCTCACCTAGCTACTGAGCGTGTGGTCTTACCTAGCTACTGAGCATGTGGTCTTACCTAGCTACTGAGCGTGTGATCTTACCTAGCTACTGAGCATGTGGTCTTACCTAGCTACTGAGCATGTAGTCCTTACCTAGCTACTGAGCATGTGGTCTCACCTAGCTACTGAGCATGTAGTCCTTACCTAGCTACTGAGCGTGTGGTCTCACCTAGCTACTGAGCGTGTGGTCTCACCTAGCTACTGAGCATGTGATCTTACCTAGCTACTGAGCATGTGATCTTACCTAGCTACTGAGCGTGTGGTCTCACCTAGCTACTGAGCATGTGAGCTTACCTAGCTACTGAGCATGTGGTCTTACCTAGCTACTGAGCATGTGGTCTTACCTAGCTACTGAGCATGTGATCTTACCTAGCTACTGAGCGTGTGGTCTTACCTAGCTACTGAGCGTGTGGTCTTACCTAGCTACTGAGCGTGTGGTCTTACCTAGCTACTGAGCGTGTGGTCTTACCTAGCTACTGAGCATGTGCGACTGCCAACAAAGATGTTACAGCAGTGAGAGGTCTCACTCTGGAGCTAAAACAGAGACCTGAACACAGGGTGAAAAGAGGAGCTGCAGCAATGATACAACCGGGTACAACCTCAAAATACAATTATGAACCTGAAAATGAGCGTAATATGAGCACTTTAAAACGCGTTATATGACGCTAAAGGAGACTTTTAGCGTCAATAACAACGACAAAGGCACCTGACCAAGCGTCCGTATTTTACAAGATGGGAGTGAGAACCTATTGGTCCTTTCCTGCTGGATGGCCACGCGGCGTTCCCATATGAATGAATGTCGTTCGTGGTTCCTGTTCTGAAGCCGGTGAGTTATTGTCCCGTAGTAAATGTTTGAGGCTGTTTTCCCGGCTAATCTACGGCACAGACACAACGTGTTGAAGAGCTAACCATTGATGAGATAACAGCGAGTAGTGAGACGGAAACTAAGCTACAGGAAGTAGATTTCTGAGGCTACGTCTCCACCGCTACGTTTTGGCTTTTTCAAACAGTTTTGAGCCCAAAACGATCTCCGTTTAAACTAACACGTCCAAACCAAAGGGAACAGGAACAGAGAACGAAAGAGGGGGAAACGCCAGAGCAGGGGGGAATGAGAGGGGGGGAACGCCAGAGCAGGGGGAATGAGAGGGGGGAAACGCCAGAGCAGGGGAAATTATATGAGAAGGGGAAATGAGAGAGCAGGGGGAATGAAAGGGGGGGACACCAGAGCAGGGGGAATGAGAGGGGGAAACATTAGAGCAGGGGGAATGAGAGAGGGAAATGAGAGAGCAGGGGGAATGAAAGGGGGGAATACCAGAGCAGGGGGAATGAGAGGGGGAAACATTAGAGCAGGGGGAATGAGAGAGGGAAACACCAGAGTAGGGGGAATGAGAGAGGGAAACACCAGAGCAGGGGGAATGAGAGGGGGAAATGAGAGAGCAGGGGGAATGAGAGGAGGAAACGCCAGAGCAGGGGGAATGAGAGGGGGAACCACCCGAGCAGGGGGAATGATATGAGAGGGGGAAATGAGAGAGCAGGAGGAATGAGAGGGGGAAACACCAGAGCAAGGGGAATGAGAGGGGGTAATGAGAGAGCAGGGGGAATGAGAGGAGGAAACGCCAGAGCAGGGGGAATGAGAGGAGGAAAGGCCAGAGCAGGGGGAATGAGAGAGGGAACATCAGAGCAGGGGGAATGATATAAGAGGGGGAAATGAGAGAGCAGGGGGAATGAGAGGGGAACGCCAGAGCAGGGGGAATGAGAGGGGGAAACACCAGAGCAGCGGGAATGAGAGGGGGAAACACCAGAGCAGCGGGAATGATATGAGAGGGGGAAATGAGAGAGCAGGGGGAATGAGAGGGGGGGAATGCCAGAGCAGGGGGAATGAGGGGGGGAAATGCCAGAGCAGGGAGAATGAGGGGGGGAAACGCCAGAGCAGGGGGAATGAGAGGGGGAAACGTAGCAGAAGATATTCCTTTTTAACCAAATCGTAGCGGTGTAAATGTAGCCTAAATGTATTTACTTGCTCTTGTACGTTAGCTACGGTAACCCAGGTGATTATGGGATGTTTACGCTCTATGTTGCTTTATACTGTTTGATTAATGACGGTATCTGTTGACTCTAAACAGAAAAATGGAGGTGGGGTGAATTCCAAAAGGACTTCAGCGACGTTTTGGGAGTTTTGTGAGGCTGACACTCCCGAAACAGAGCCTCAAAGTGACGGTGTCCCAACCAACGTGTCCCAACCAACGTGTCCCAACCAAAGTGTCCCAACCAAAGTGTCCCAAACAACATGTCCCAACTAAAGTGTCCCAAATAAAGTGTCCCAACCAAAGTGTCCCAACCAAAGTGTCCCAACTAAAGTGTCCCAACTAAAGTGTCCCAACCAAAGTGTCCCAACCAAAGTGTCCCAACCAAAGTGTCCCAACCAAAGTGTCCCAAACAACATGTCCCAACTAAAGTGTCCCAAATAAAGTATCCCAACCAACGTGTCCCAAACAAAGTATCCCAAATAAAGTGTCCCCAACAAAGTGTCCCAACGAAAGTGTCCCAACCAAAGTGTCCCAACCAAAGTGTCCCAAATAAAGTGTCCCAACCAACGTGTCCCAAACAAAGTGTCCCCAATAGTGTCCCAACCAAGTGCGTTCAAAGCAATCCCTACAAGATTTCACAGACTTTTTTCTAGATTGTTTGTGGCCCAAATCTTTTGTAAGTGTGATGCACTGTTGCAATGCATAATCTTATCTGACAGGCTCTCTGCAACAGAACAAACTGCTGTCACATATGCAGGGTTCAACGTTGAGGGTTGCCCGATTACCCGGGAGCAAGTAAAACGCCACGTCAGGCAAGTAAATATAACAACCCACGAGTCGGGGATCACAGATGACGTTCAGTCAGGAACACTCTCGTCATAGATTTAACCATTTATTGCAACAAATGGAAATACAGTTATGCTTTGCACCAGGGATGCACCGAATCCTGGATTTGGCTTCGGAATCGGCTGAATATTGGGCTTTTTGACGGGGTTGGGTTTCTGCCCAACCTTAGAATTTTTTCCCAGCGAACCGAACGCTACGCTTGCAGTATGCGCGCTACGCTGGTCGCCGTAATGACGGCGCCGTTGATTACGGGAAGGTGTTAACGTAGGTGGAGCGTTCAATGCAGCAGGCTGTGAGGAAGTGGAAATGGAACTGGTGAGCAGAAAAAGTGATGTTTGGCAGCACTTTCAGTCAAAAGAAGGCCGTTCAAGTCCAGCTACATGTTCAATCTGCAATGCTGATTAGTCTGGTGGTGGCGAGGACCCTAAACAATACACAACATCACCGCTGTTACAACATCTGGTATCAAACATCTGGAAGAATACGAGTTGTGATGAAGGAATCTACAGACAGCAGCCAGAATGGAGCAACTACAGGTACGGCAAAGGAAGGACAGTCACCGCTAAAAACTGGGAGTAGGATTCGGTATTTGATTTCGGATTCGGCTGAATTTTAACCAGTGGATTCAATATTCGGCCGAACCCCAAAAACCTGGATTTGGTGCATCCTTGTTGGCGCTGATGGCTCCGCTCTTGATAATGCTCCCTGGACCAGCCAAGTAGCATGCTAAGCTGAGACAGGGAGCACCGTGCAGAAACCCCCCTGTAGCCAAAAGAAAGCCATTGAAAACCGTTTTAAACTTTGAGTCAAGTTAGGACTCTGAACTAGAAAGGTGGAGGCTGGGGTGATGGAGGCAAAGCATTGCCAGCGGTAACAGCAATGAGTCAAGCATGATTCATGCTTCTGCGTAAAATCTACGCCGTGGCTACGTACGTAAGTACGTGCAGACACGAACCTACGCTGGACCCTCCGGCGTAGCCTGACGTTCACCTCTGGAAAAATGTTACTACGCGTCGCTCGGCCGTGGATTGGTAGCGTTGCATTTCTCTCCTCCTTCTCCGTAAACGATTTGATCTGAACGTGCCGTCGGTGAATCAAAAACTGAGTTGGCGCTTGACGTGTTTGTTGACATGTGGCGCTTTTTTGAGCACATTACGACACATGTTAAGTTATATTTTTTCATGCTTTTTTGACGCTTTTTGGTGGGGTTTTACTTTTCAGAAAAAAATACTTCTTGGGTCCAGTAAAAATAGACTTTGGGCAAGTAGAATTTTAAAAAGTTGAACCCTGAATACAGGACAATACATTCACATTGTTAATTGTTAATATGGATTCAATGAGTTGACATTACAACATGTACGTTTCATACTAAAACAACATTTCTCTTCTATGTTATTCAGGATGAAAGCTACCGTTTAGCATGTATTGATGATTCAGAAAATGTGCAGGGATAAAAGTGCAAACAGTGTTTCATGCAGACTGAAGACAAGAGTCCGTTGCTAGAAGGTACGGAGGAGACGTGGAGCTGTCTGGGAGGAGAGAGTTTTGGGGTTTTCACGGTTGGTTGGCGGTTGAAGTCCTGCAGACCTCTCGGAGACAGTCTCTTCTCTCGAAGGTCAGGTGGAAGTCGAAGCATGCAGGGCAGCAACAGACACAAACATTTCTCTCAAGGGATTTTGACTAAGGGCTTTCCGTTTGTGCCAAAATGAAGTTGACATGCTAACTGTCGTCTATGTGTCTGCTTACTGTCTATCAGTCCCTCCAGGATTTCGCGATGTTGCGATTGAGGCCAATTCACGCAACAGAGTGACTTAAATTAGTTATAAAATGTGTGCTATTGCCAGTAACAAGTAAACCAATTCAAGTCAAGTAGGCACTCGCGTAAGAAAACAGCAGCAAATCTGTTGTTATTGTGGCCTCCATGTTTTCACACACCTGATAATAGAATAGACTCTTTGCAAACGCTGGCTAGTTATCCTCCAGACAGCGACGGACAACGGCTCTTTTTCTTTCTCTCTTTTCTGGTGGGTGGCGTGCGAGCCTGCTCGCGGTGTGAAGCGCGTGTCCGTGACAGAGTCCGCAGCAGAGTCTGATAACTTTAGACAACATAGGGAACGAAACGGGAGCGGGACAGGATTCGGGAGTCTTTCTCTCTGGATTTTGCAGGACAGGATTCCGTGATCGGGATGTGACGGGAGTATTTCCATGGGCTCGGGATGGGATGGGAGCGACACCTGATTCCCGTGTCACCCTCTACTACCCACATACCGTGCAAAGGGTCTATAAGAACACGCATAGACAGTGAAGCACATGAACGCTGGCAGTCGGAAAAACAATGTAATCACGGGCGCAGTCCCTGATATTCCCAGGTGGCATGAACGGACCACGTCTCCTGTCGTCTGCTGCCCTCCTTGTCATTTGACCGTGTTGTCTTGCTGTGTCAATGCTGACAGTGTCATGACTGTGCCGTCTTTGTCATTACTAGTCATGACTATGTGTCCAGCATTGGCACAGCAAGACAACGCAGTCAAATGACAAGGAGGGCAACAGACGACAGGAGTAAGTTGAGTTGACACAGACAAAAGTTGAGTCATGTGAGCAATCAACATAGACAGACAGACATAGACAGTAAGCAGACACTTAGGCTGTGTCTCAAATACTTCAAACACTTAGTTTTAAGTATTTGGTGTAGATAATGCAGAAAGTCAGTGCAGTAAAAGTTCCAGGATGACCCCCTAAAAACGGTCAAAAAGTTCAGTGTGGAACGATGGACCCTACTGTCCTGCAGATAATGCATGTTACCTAGACCTGCAGGTAATGTATGTTACCTAGGCCTCTAGGTAATGTATGTTACCTAGACCTGTAGGTAATGTATGTTACCTAGGCCTGCAGGTAATGTATGTTACCTAGGCCTGTAGGTAATGTATGTTACCTAGGCCTGCAGGTAATGCATGTTACCTAGACCTGCAGGTAATGTATGTTACCTAGGCCTGCAGGTAATGTATGTTACCTAGGCCTGCAGGTAATGCATGTTACCTAGGCCTGTAGGTAATACATGTTACCTAGACCTGCAGGTAATGCATGTTACCTAGGCCTGTAGGTAATGTATGTTACCTAGGCCTGCAGGTAATGTATGTTACCTAGGCCTGCAGGTAATGCATGTTACCTAGGCCTGTAGGTAATGCATGTTACCTAGACCTGCAGGTAATGCATGTTACCTAGACCTGCAGGTAATGCATGTTACCTAGACCTGCAGGTAATGCATGTTACCTAGACCTGCAGGTAATGTATGTTACCTAGGCCTGCAGGTAATGCATGTTACCTAGACCTGCAGGTAATGTATGTTACCTAGACCTGCAGGTAATGTATGTTACCTAGACCTGCAGGTAATGCATGTTACCTAGACCTGCAGGTAATGCATGTTACCTAGACCTGCAGGTAATGCATGTTACCTAGACCTGTAGGTAATGTATGTTACCTAGGCCTGCAGGTAATGCATGTTACCTAGACCTGCAGGTAATGTATGTTACCTAGACCTGCAGGTAATGCATGTTACCTAGACCTGTAGGTAATGCATGTTACCTAGACGTCACGTGGGTCTGGCTTCTCTCCGTATTTCACAACTGAGCATAATGGCAGCTCGTTCAGAATACGATCTTATATTTTACGAAAATAGTTCACCGAAACGGGTTTCTGAAAACATTTTAAGCGAGAAATAGGCCGTGCATGTTGCTGAATCTGACCGCTCATCATTTCCGGTAAATGTTTTAACGTAAGTGTTCCTTTTGGGCCAATACTAACCAACAGAAGTGGGCACTACGGCAGGAAGTGGTCAGTGCACGTTAGCAGTGTACTACCGAATGAGACACAGCTATAGACATGGACGACAGTGAGCATGTCGACTTAATTTTGGCACAAACTGAACCCCATATTTGACACCTTTTTTCGCTTTTTCTGAACTTTTTGTCACTTTCTTTTGCCTTTATTTGTTGCTTTTCTCCAACGTTTTCGATGCTCTTTTCAATGTTTTTGCCGCTTGTTTGTAGGTTTTTGAATGTTTTTTTTTTTTATTTGGACCAGGGGTTGTCGGGGGAGAGGGAGAGTTTGGGTTGGCAGTTGAAGTCCTGCAGACATCTCGGAGCCTCGCTGCGTGACGGACTGTAGCTCCTCTAGAAGGTCAGCACTGCAACGGGGAGGACAGTTAACTCTCAGCAAGCAGGACCAACGGCACGATCGTCTGAGGCATGCAGGGCAGCACGGAAACAGAGAGAGAGAAGGGCGACATGCGGGCCAGGCCGTGCGTTCAGATGTTCGGACGTCACTTACAGTCGGCCTCCAGGAGGGCTCGGACGGTCAGCGTAAGATCCTTCGCCT
>CM042334.1:1256084-1281084 GCA_023566125.1 Zingel zingel | reverse complement strand
GTGTGTGTGTGTGTGTGTGTGTGTGTGTGTGTGTGTGTGTGTGTGTGTGTGTGTGTGTGTGTGTGTGTGTGTGTGTGTGTGTTTGTCTTTTTCATCAAATGTTTGTGACCTCTACGGCTCTTTTTTCAACATGTTCGGACAGTTGTTGGAGTTGTTTGGGTGCTGTTGTCGTGGTGTGTAGCTGACATGACCAGGTGCTGACAGGTGACATTTTGGGAGGATCCTGAAGGACCGTGGGACTCACCTGTCTGACCTTGGCGAGCTCATCCTCCATCTGGCGGTGAACTCTCTGAGACTCGATCAGCTGCTCCTGGACAGGAGAGTTAGGACACAATCAACAGGTACACACACACACACACACACACACACATACACACACATACACACACATAGACATACACACACACACACACACACACACACACACAGACAAACACACACACCGCGCAGGAAGAACGTGACCGCGAGCGTGAAGACGTTTCCAGGTGAGTGGCTAGTTACCTGCAGCCTCTTGATCTCCCTCAGGGCCTCGATGTGCTCCTTCCTCAATCTCTCCATCTCCTCCAAGTCCTCAGAGTCAGACAGACAGGGCTGGGGGACAGACAGACAGACAGTCAGACAGACAGACAGACAGACAGACAGTCAGACAGACAGACAGACAGACAGACAGACAGACAGACAGACAGACAGACAGTCAGTCAGTCAGTCAGTCAGACAGACAGACAGTCAGACAGACTGAGAGAATCTGTTACAGCCTGCTGATTGGACGGTTCACCCGTCAACAGATTGATGTCAGATGTCATGACATGTATGTCACTTTTTTCCAATTATTTTGTCACTTTTATTCAATTATTTTTTAACTAATTTCCAATTATTTTTTAACTTTTTTCCAATTATTTTGTCACTTTTTTCCAATTATTTTGTCGCTTTTTTCCATTTATTTTGTCACTTTTTTCCAATTATTTTTTAACTTTTTTCCAATTATTTTGTCACTTTTTTCCAATTATTTTGTAAATTTTTTCCAATTATTTTGTGAATTTTTTCCAATTATTTTGTCACTTTTTTCCAATTATTTTGTCACTTTTTTCCAATTATTTTGTCACTTTTATTCAATTATTTTTTAACTAATTTCCAATTATTTTTTAACTTTTTTCCAATTATTTTGTCACTTTTTTCCAATTATTTTGTCACTTTTTTCCAATTATTTTGTCACTTTTTTCCAATTATTTTGTCGCTTTTTTCCATTTATTTTGTCACTTTTTTCCAATTATTTTGTAAATTTTTTCCAATTATTTTGTGAATTTTTTCCAATTATTTTGTCACTTTTTTCCAATTATTTTGTCATTTTTCCAATTATTTTGTCACTCTTTTCCAATGATTTTGTCACTTTTTTACAATTATTTTGTAATTTTTTTACAATTATTTTGTCACTTTTTTCCAATTATTTTTTCACTTTTTTCCAATTATTTTGTAACTTTTTTCCAATAATTTTGTCACTTTTATTCAATTATTTTGTCACTTTTTTCCAATTATTTTGTCACTTTTATTCAATTATTTTTTAACTAATTTCCAATTATTTTTTAACTTTTTTCCAATTATTTTGTCACTTTTTTCCAATTATTTTGTCACTTTTTTCCAATTATTTTGTCGCTTTTTTCCATTTATTTTGTCACTTTTTTCCAATTATTTTGTAACTTTTTTTCCAATTATTTTTTAACTTTTTTCCAATTATTTTGTCACTTTTTTCCAATTATTTTGTAAATTTTTTCCAATTATTTTGTGAATTTTTTCCAATTATTTTGTCATTTTTCCAATTATTTTGTCACTTTTTTCCAATTATTTTGTCACTCTTTTCCAATTATTTTGTCACTTTTTTCCAATTATTTTGTCACTTTTTTCCAATTATTTTGTAACTTTTTTCCAATTATTTTGTCACTTTTTTCCAATTATTTTGTAACTTTTTTTCCAATTATTTTTTAACTTTTTTCCAATTATTTTGTCACTTTTTTCCAATTATTTTGTAAATTTTTTCCAATTATTTTGTGAATTTTTTCCAATTATTTTGTCATTTTTCCAATTATTTTGTCACTTTTTTCCAATTATTTTGTCACTCTTTTCCAATTATTTTGTCACTTTTTTCCAATTATTTTGTCACTTTTTTCCAATTATTTTGTCACTTTTTTCCAATTATTTTGTAACTTTTTTCCAATAATTTTGTCAATTTTTTCCAATTATTTTGTCAATTTTTTCCAAAATTATTTTGTCACTTTTTTCCAATTATTTTGTAAATTTTTTCCAATTATTTTGTGAATTTTTTCCAATTATTTTGTCACTTTTTTCCAATTATTTTGTCACTTTTTTCCAATTATTTTGTAACTTTTTTTCCAATTATTTTTTTTAACTTTTTTCCAATTATTTTGTCACTTTTTTCCAATTATTTTGTCACTTTTTTCCAATTATTTTGTCACTTTTTTCCAATTATTTTGTCACTTTTTTCCAATTATTTTGTCATTTTTTCCAATAATTTTGTCACTTTTTTCCAATTATTTTGTCAATTTTTTCCAATTATTTTGTCACTTTTTTCCAATTATTTTGTAATTTTTTTCCAATTATTTTGTCATTTTTTTCCAATTATTTTGTAACTTTTTTCCATTTATTTTGTCACTTTTTCCAATTATTTTGTCACTTTTTTCCAATTATTTTGTCATTTTTTTCCAATTATTTTGTCACTTTTTTCCAATTATTTTGTCATTTTTTTCCAATTATTTTGTCACTTTTTTCCAATTATTTTGTAACTTTTTTCCAATTATTTTGTCACTTTTTTCCATTTATTTTGTCACTTTTTCCAATTATTTTGTCACTTTTTTCCAATTATTTTGTGAATTTTTTCCAATTATTTTGTGAATTTTTTCCAATTATTTTGTCACTTTTTTCCAATTATTTTGTAACTTTTTTCCAATTATTTTGTCACTTTTTTCCAATTATTTTGTAACTTTTTTCCAATTATTTTGTAACTTTTTTCCAATTATTTTGTCACTTTTTCCAATTATTTTGTCACTTTTTTCCAATTATTTTGTCACTTTTTTCCAATTATTTTGTCACTTTTTTCCAATTATTTTGTAAATTTTTTCCAATTGTTTTGTGAATTTTTTCCAATTATTTTGTCATTTTTTCCAATTATTTTGTAACTTTTTTCCAATTATTTTGTAACTAATTTCCAATTATTTTGTCACTTTTTTCCAATTATTTTGTAACTTTTTTCCAATTATTTTGTAACTTTTTTCCAATTATTTTGTCACTTTTTCCAATTATTTTGTCACTTTTTTCCAATTATTTTGTCACTTTTTTCCAATTATTTTGTAACTTTTTTCCAATTATTTTGTAACTTTTTTCCAATTATTTTGTCACTTTTTCCAATTATTTTGTCACTTTTTTCCAATTATTTTGTCACTTTTTTCCAATTATTTTGTCACTCTTTTCCAATTATTTTATAACTTTTTTCCAATAAATTTGTCACTTTTTTTCTATTATTTTGTCAATTTTTTTCCAATTATTTTGTCACTTTTTTCCAATTATTTTGTCATTTTTTTCCAATTATTTTGTCACTCTTTTCCAATTATTTTGTCACTTTTTTCCAATGATTTTGTCACTTTTTTACAATTATTTTGTAATTTTTTTCCAATTATTTTGTGATTTTTTTCCAATTATTTTTTCACTTTTTTCCAATTATTTTGTAACTTTTTTCCAATTATTTTGTAACTTTTTTCCAATTATTTTGTCACTTTTTTCCAATTATTTTGTCACTTTTTTCCAATTATTTTGTAACTTTTTTCCAATTATTTTGTAACTTTTTTCCAATTATTTTGTCACTTTTTTCCAATTATTTTGTCACTTTTTTCCAATTATTTTGTAACTTTTTTCCAATTATTTTGTAACAAATTTCCAATTATTTTGTCACTCTTTTCCAATTATTTTGTCACTTTTTTCCAATTATTTTGTCACTTTTTTCCAATTATTTTGTAACTTTTTTCCAATAATTTTGTCAATTTTTTCCAATTATTTTGTCAATATTTTCCAAAATTATTTTGTGATTTTTTTCCATTTATTTTGTCACTTTTTTCCAATTATTTTGTCACTTTTTTCCAATTATTTTGTGAATTTTTTCCAATTATTTTGTCACTTTTTTCCAATTATTTTGTCACTTTTTTCCAATTATTTTGTCACTTTTTTCCAATTATTTTGTCACTTTTTTCCAATTATTTTGTCATTTTTTCCAATAATTTTGTCACTTTTTTCCAATTATTTTGTCAATTTTTTCCAATTATTTTGTCACTTTTTTCCAATTATTTTGTAATTTTTTTCCAATTATTTTGTCACTTTTTTCCAATTATTTTGTCATTTTTTTCCAATTATTTTGTCACTTTTTTCCAATTATTTTGTCAATTTTTTCCAATTATTTTGTCATTTTTTTCCAATTATTTTGTCACTTTTTTCCAATTATTTTGTAACTTTTTTCCAATTATTTTGTCACTTTTTTCCATTTATTTTGTCACTTTTTCCAATTATTTTGTCACTTTTTTCCAATTATTTTGTGAATTTTTTCCAATTATTTTGTGAATTTTTTCCAATTATTTTGTCACTTTTTTCCAATTATTTTGTAACTTTTTTCCAATTATTTTGTAACTTTTTTCCAATTATTTTGTCACTTTTTCCAATTATTTTGTCACTTTTTTCCAATTATTTTGTCACTTTTTTCCAATTATTTTGTAAATTTTTTCCAATTATTTTGTGAATTTTTTCCAATTATTTTGTCATTTTTTCCAATTATTTTGTAACTTTTTTCCAATTATTTTGTAACTAATTTCCAATTATTTTGTCACTTTTTTCCAATTATTTTGTAACTTTTTTCCAATTATTTTGTAACTTTTTTCCAATTATTTTGTCACTTTTTCCAATTATTTTGTCACTTTTTTCCAATTATTTTGTCACTTTTTTCCAATTATTTTGTAACTTTTTTCCAATTATTTTGTCACTTTTTTCCAATTATTTTGTCACTTTTTCCAATTATTTTGTCACTTTTTTCCAATTATTTTGTCACTTTTTTCCAATTATTTTGTCACTCTTTTCCAATTATTTTATAACTTTTTTCCAATAAATTTGTCACTTTTTTTCTATTATTTTGTCAATTTTTTTCCAATTATTTTGTCACGTTTTTCCAATTATTTTGTGAATTTTTTCCAATTATTTTGTGAATTTTTTCCAATTATTTTGTCACTTTTTTCCAATTATTTTGTAACTATTTTCCAATTATTTTGTCACTTTTTTCCAATTATTTTGTAAATTTTTTCCAATTATTTTGTGAATTTTTTCCAATTATTTTGTCACTTTTTTCCAATTATTTTTTCACTTTTTTCCAATTATTTTGTAACTTTTTTCCAATTATTTTGTCACTTTTTTCCATTTATTTTGTCACTTTTTCCAATTATTTTGTCACTTTTTTCCAATTATTTTGTGAATTTTTTCCAATTATTTTGTCACTTTTTTCCAATTATTTTGTAACTAATTTCCAATTATTTTGTCACTTTTTTCCAATTATTTTGTAAATTTTTTCCAATTATTTTGTGAATTTTTTCCAATTATTTTGTAACTTTTTTCCAATTATTTTGTAACTTTTTTCCAATTATTTTGTCACTTTTTCCAATTATTTTGTCACTTTTTTCCAATTATTTTGTCACTTTTTTCCAATTATTTTGTAACTTTTTTCCAATTATTTTGTAACTTTTTTCCAATTATTTTGTCACTTTTTCCAATTATTTTGTCACTTTTTTCCAATTATTTTGTCACTTTTTTTCCAATTATTTTGTCAATCTTTTCCAATTATTTTATAACTTTTTTCCAATAAATTTGTCACTTTTTTTCTATTATTTTGTCAATTTTTTTCCAATTATTTTGTCACTTTTTTCCAATTATTTTGTCATTTTTTTCCAATTATTTTGTCACGTTTTTCCAATTATTTTGTGAATTTTTTCCAATTATTTTGTGAATTTTTTCCAATTATTTTGTGAATTTTTTCCAAATATTTTGTCACTTTTTTCCAATTATTTTGTAACTATTTTCCAATTATTTTGTCACTTTTTTCCAATTATTTTGTAAATTTTTTCCAATTATTTTGTGAATTTTTTCCAATAATTTTGTCACTTTTTTCCAATTATTTTGTCATTTTTTTCCAATTATTTTGTCCCTTTTTTCCAATTATTTTGTAACTTTTTTCCATTTATTTTGTCACGTTTTTTCAAATTATTTTGTCACTTTTTTTCAATTATTTTATATTACATTATATACTGTTCTTATTCTACACTTTTCTTGACTTTTTTTGTCACCTTTTTCCATTTATTTTGTGAATTTTTTCCAATTATTTTGTGAATTTTTTCCAATTATTTTGTCACTTTTTTCCAATTATTTTGTCATTTTTTTCCAATTATTTTGTCACGTTTTTCCAATTATTTTGTGAATTTTTTCCAATTATTTTGTGAATTTTTTCCAATTATTTTGTGAATTTTTTCCAAATATTTTGTCACTTTTTTCCAATTATTTTGTAACTATTTTCCAATTATTTTGTGAATTTTTTCCAATTATTTTGTGAATTTTTTCCAATTATTTTGTCACGTTTTTTCAAATTATTTTGTCACTTTTTTTCAATTATTTTATATTACATTATATACTGTTCTTATTCTACACTTTTCTTGACTTTTTTTGTCACCTTTTTCCATTTATTTTGTGAATTTTTTCCAATTATTTTGTGAATTTTTTCCAATTATTTTGTCACTTTTTTCCAATTATTTTGTCATTTTTTCCCAATTATTTTGTCATTTTTTTCCCAATTATTTTGTCATTTTTTTCCAATAATTTTGTCACTTTTTTCCAATTATTTTGTCAATTTTTTCCAATTATTTTGTCACTTTTTTCCAATAATTTTGTCACTTTTTTCCAATTATTTTGTCAATTTTTTTCCAATTATTTTGTCACTTTTTTCCAATTATTTTGTAATTTTTTTTCCAATTATTTTGTGAATTTTTTCCAATTATTTTGTGAATTTTTTCCAATTATTTTGTCACTTTTTTCCAATTATTTTGTAACTTTTTTCCAATTATTTTGTCACTTTTTTCCAATTATTTTGTAACTTTTTTCCAATTATTTTGTAACTTTTTTCCAATTATTTTGTCACTTTTTCCAATTATTTTGTCACTTTTTTCCAATTATTTTGTCACTTTTTTCCAATTATTTTGTCACTTTTTTCCAATTATTTTGTAAATTTTTTCCAATTGTTTTGTGAATTTTTTCCAATTATTTTGTCATTTTTTCCAATTATTTTGTAACTTTTTTCCAATTATTTTGTAACTAATTTCCAATTATTTTGTCACTTTTTTCCAATTATTTTGTAACTTTTTTCCAATTATTTTGTAACTTTTTTCCAATTATTTTGTCACTTTTTCCAATTATTTTGTCACTTTTTTCCAATTATTTTGTCACTTTTTTCCAATTATTTTGTAACTTTTTTCCAATTATTTTGTAACTTTTTTCCAATTATTTTGTCACTTTTTCCAATTATTTTGTCACTTTTTTCCAATTATTTTGTCACTTTTTTCTAATTATTTTGTCACTTTTTCCAATTATTTTGTCACTTTTTTCCAATTATTTTGTCACTCTTTTCCAATTATTTTATAACTTTTTTCCAATAAATTTGTCACTTTTTTTCTATTATTTTGTCAATTTTTTTCCAATTATTTTGTCACTTTTTTCCAATTATTTTGTCATTTTTTTCCAATTATTTTGTCACTCTTTTCCAATTATTTTGTCACTTTTTTCCAATTATTTTGTAACTATTTTCCAATTATTTTGTGAATTGTTTCCAATTATTTTGTGAATTTTTTCCAATTATTTTGTCCCTTTTTTCCAATTATTTTGTAACTTTTTTCCATTTATTTTGTCACGTTTTTTCAAATTATTTTGTCACTTTTTTTCAATTATTTTATATTACATTATATACTGTTCTTATTCTACACTTTTCTTGACTTTTTTTGTCACCTTTTTCCATTTATTTTGTGAATTTTTTCCAATTATTTTGTGAATTTTTTCCAATTATTTTGTCACTTTTTTCCAATTATTTTGTCATTTTTTCCCAATTATTTTGTCATTTTTTTCCCAATTATTTTGTCATTTTTTTCCAATAATTTTGTCACTTTTTTCCAATTATTTTGTCAATTTTTTCCAATTATTTTGTCACTTTTTTCCAATAATTTTGTCACTTTTTTCCAATTATTTTGTCAATTTTTTTCCAATTATTTTGTCACTTTTTTCCAATTATTTTGTAATTTTTTTTCCAATTATTTTGTGAATTTTTTCCAATTATTTTGTGAATTTTTTCCAATTATTTTGTCACTTTTTCCAATTATTTTGTAACTTTTTTCCAATTATTTTGTCACTTTTTTCCAATTATTTTGTAACTTTTTTCCAATTATTTTGTAACTTTTTTCCAATTATTTTGTCACTTTTTCCAATTATTTTGTCACTTTTTTCCAATTATTTTGTCACTTTTTTCCAATTATTTTGTCACTTTTTTCCAATTATTTTGTAAATTTTTTCCAATTATTTTGTGAATTTTTTCCAATTATTTTGTAAATTTTTTCCAATTATTTTGTAACTTTTTTCCAATTGTTTTGTGAATTTTTTCCAATTATTTTGTCATTTTTTCCAATTATTTTGTAACTTTTTTCCAATTATTTTGTAACTAATTTCCAATTATTTTGTCACTTTTTTCCAATTATTTTGTAACTTTTTTCCAATTATTTTGTAACTTTTTTCCAATTATTTTGTCACTTTTTCCAATTATTTTGTCACTTTTTTCCAATTATTTTGTCACTTTTTTCCAATTATTTTGTAACTTTTTTCCAATTATTTTGTAACTTTTTTCCAATTATTTTGTCACTTTTTCCAATTATTTTGTCACTTTTTTCCAATTATTTTGTCACTTTTTTCCAATTATTTTGTCACTCTTTTCCAATTATTTTATAACTTTTTTCCAATAAATTTGTCACTTTTTTTCTATTATTTTGTCAATTTTTTTCCAATTATTTTGTCACTTTTTTCCAATTATTTTGTCACTTTTTTCCAATTATTTTGTCACTCTTTTCCAATTATTTTGTCACTTTTTTCCAATGATTTTGTCACTTTTTTACAATTATTTTGTAATTTTTTTCCAATTATTTTGTGATTTTTTTCCAATTATTTTGTGAATTTTTTCCAATTATTTTTTCACTTTTTTCCAATTATTTTGTAACTTTTTTCCAATTATTTTGTCACTTTTTTCCAATTATTTTGTCACTTTTTTCCAATTATTTTGTAACTTTTTTCCAATTATTTTGTAACTTTTTTCCAATTATTTTGTCACTTTTTTCCAATTATTTTGTCACTTTTTTCCAATTATTTTGTAACTTTTTTCCAATTATTTTGTAACAAATTTCCAATTATTTTGTCACTCTTTTCCAATTATCTTGTCACTTTTTTCCAATTATTTTGTCACTTTTTTCCAATTATTTTGTAACTTTTTTCCAATAATTTTGTCAATTTTTTCCAATTATTTTGTCAATATTTTCCAAAATTATTTTGTGATTTTTTTCCATTTATTTTGTCACTTTTTTCCAATTATTTTGTCACTTTTTCCAATAATTTTGTCACTTTTTTCCAATTATTTTGTCAATTTTTTCCAATTATTTTGTCACTTTTTTCCAATTATTTTGTAATTTTTTTCCAATTATTTTATGAATTTTTTCCAATTATTTTGTCATTTTTTTCCAATTATTTTGTAACTTTTTTCCATTTATTTTGTCACTTTTTCCAATTATTTTGTCACTTTTTTCCAATTATTTTGTCATTTTTTTCCAATGATTTTGTCACTTTTTTCCAATTATTTTGTCAATTTTTTCCAATTATTTTGTCATTTTTTTCCAATTATTTTGTCACTTTTTTCCAATTATTTTGTAACTTTTTTCCAATTATTTTGTCACTTTTTTCCATTTATTTTGTCACTTTTTCCAATTATTTTGTCACTTTTTTCCAATTATTTTGTGAATTTTTTCCAATTATTTTGTGAATTTTTTCCAATTATTTTGTCACTTTTTTCCAATTATTTTGTAACTAATTTCCAATTATTTTGTCACTTTTTTCCAATTATTTTGTAACTTTTTTCCAATTATTTTGTAACTTTTTTCCAATTATTTTGTCACTTTTTCCAATTATTTTGTCACTTTTTTCCAATTATTTTGTCACTTTTGTCCAATTATTTTGTAAATTTTTTCCAATTATTTTGTGAATTTTTTCCAATTATTTTGTCATTTTTTCCAATTATTTTGTAACTTTTTTCCAATTATTTTGTAACTAATTTCCAATTATTTTGTCACTTTTTTCCAATTATTTTGTAACTTTTTTCCAATTATTTTGTAACTTTTTTCCAATTATTTTGTCACTTTTTCCAATTATTTTGTCACTTTTTTCCAATTATTTTGTCACTTTTTTCCAATTATTTTGTAACTTTTTTCCAATTATTTTGTAACTTTTTTCCAATTATTTTGTCACTTTTTCCAATTATTTTGTCACTTTTTTCCAATTATTTTGTCACTCTTTTCCAATTATTTTATAACTTTTTTCCAATAAATTTGTCACTTTTTTTCTATTATTTTGTCAATTTTTTCCAATTATTTTGTCACGTTTTTTCCAATTATTTTGTGAATTTTTTCCAATTATTTTGTCACTTTTTTCCAATTATTTTGTAACTATTTTCCAATTATTTTGTCACTTTTTTCCAATTATTTTGTAAATTTTTTCCAATTATTTTGTGAATTTTTTCCAATTATTTTGTCACTTTTTTCCAATTATTTTTTCACTTTTTTCCAATTATTTTGTAACTTTTTTCCAATTATTTTGTCACTTTTTTCCATTTATTTTGTCACTTTTTCCAATTATTTTGTCACTTTTTTCCAATTATTTTGTGAATTTTTTCCAATTATTTTGTCACTTTTTTCCAATTATTTTGTAACTAATTTCCAATTATTTTGTCACTTTTTTCCAATTATTTTTTTCTAAATTTTTTCCAATTATTTTGTGAATTTTTTCCAATTATTTTGTAACTTTTTTCCAATTATTTTGTAACTTTTTTCCAATTATTTTGTCACTTTTTCCAATTATTTTGTCACTTTTTTCCAATTATTTTGTCACTTTTTTCCAATTATTTTGTAACTTTTTTCCAATTATTTTGTAACTTTTTTCCAATTATTTTGTCACTTTTTCCAATTATTTTGTCACTCTTTTCCAATTATTTTATAACTTTTTTCCAATAAATTTGTCACTTTTTTTCTATTATTTTGTCAATTTTTTTCCAATTATTTTGTCACTTTTTTCCAATTATTTTGTCACTCTTTTCCAATTATTTTGTCACTTTTTTACAATTATTTTGTAATTTTTTTCCAATTATTTTGTGATTTTTTTCCAATTATTTTGTGAATTTTTTCCAATTATTTTTTCACTTTTTTCCAATTATTTTGTAACTTTTTTCCAATTATTTTGTCACTTTTTTCCAATTATTTTGTCACTTTTTTCCAATTATTTTGTAACTTTTTTCCAATTATTTTGTAACTTTTTTCCAATTATTTTGTCACTTTTTTCCAATTATTTTGTCACTTTTTTCCAATTATTTTGTAACTTTTTTCCAATTATTTTGTAACAAATTTCCAATTATTTTGTCACTCTTTTCCAATTATTTTGTCACTTTTTTCCAATTATTTTGTCACTTTTTTCCAATTATTTTGTAACTTTTTTCCAATAATTTTGTCAATTTTTTCCAATTATTTTGTCAATATTTTCCAAAATTATTTTGTGATTTTTTTCCATTTATTTTGTCACTTTTTTCCAATTATTTTGTCACTTTTTTCCAATTATTTTGTGAATTTTTTCCAATTATTTTGTCACTTTTTTCCAATTATTTTGTCACTTTTTTCCAATTATTTTGTCACTTTTTTCCAATTATTTTGTCACTTTTTTCCAATTATTTTGTCATTTTTTCCAATAATTTTGTCACTTTTTTCCAATTATTTTGTCAATTTTTTCCAATTATTTTGTCACTTTTTTCCAATTATTTTGTAATTTTTTTCCAATTATTTTGTCACTTTTTTCCAATTATTTTGTCATTTTTTTCCAATTATTTTGTCACTTTTTTCCAATTATTTTGTCAATTTTTTCCAATTATTTTGTCATTTTTTTCCAATTATTTTGTCACTTTTTTCCAATTATTTTGTAACTTTTTTCCAATTATTTTGTCACTTTTTTCCATTTATTTTGTCACTTTTTCCAATTATTTTGTCACTTTTTTCCAATTATTTTGTGAATTTTTTCCAATTATTTTGTGAATTTTTTCCAATTATTTTGTCACTTTTTTCCAATTATTTTGTAACTAATTTCCAATTATTTTGTCACTTTTTTCCAATTATTTTGTAACTTTTTTCCAATTATTTTGTAACTTTTTTCCAATTATTTTGTCACTTTTTCCAATTATTTTGTCACTTTTTTCCAATTATTTTGTCACTTTTTTCCAATTATTTTTTCACTTTTTTCCAATTATTTTGTAACTTTTTTCCAATTATTTTGTCACTTTTTTCCATTTATTTTGTCACTTTTTCCAATTATTTTGTCACTTTTTTCCAATTATTTTGTGAATTTTTTCCAATTATTTTGTCACTTTTTTCCAATTATTTTGTAACTAATTTCCAATTATTTTGTCACTTTTTTCCAATTATTTTTTTCTAAATTTTTTCCAATTATTTTGTGAATTTTTTCCAATTATTTTGTAACTTTTTTCCAATTATTTTGTAACTTTTTTCCAATTATTTTGTCACTTTTTCCAATTATTTTGTCACTTTTTTCCAATTATTTTGTCACTTTTTTCCAATTATTTTGTAACTTTTTTCCAATTATTTTGTAACTTTTTTCCAATTATTTTGTCACTTTTTCCAATTATTTTGTCACTCTTTTCCAATTATTTTATAACTTTTTTCCAATAAATTTGTCACTTTTTTTCTATTATTTTGTCAATTTTTTTCCAATTATTTTGTCACTTTTTTCCAATTATTTTGTCACTTTTTTCCAATTATTTTGTCACTCTTTTCCAATTATTTTGTCACTTTTTTACAATTATTTTGTAATTTTTTTCCAATTATTTTGTGATTTTTTTCCAATTATTTTGTGAATTTTTTCCAATTATTTTGTAACTTTTTTCCAATTATTTTGTCACTTTTTTCCAATTATTTTGTCACTTTTTTCCAATTATTTTGTAACTTTTTTCCAATTATTTTGTAACTTTTTTCCAATTATTTTGTCACTTTTTTCCAATTATTTTGTCACTTTTTTCCAATTATTTTGTAACTTTTTTCCAATTATTTTGTAACAAATTTCCAATTATTTTGTCACTCTTTTCCAATTATCTTGTCACTTTTTTCCAATTATTTTGTCACTTTTTTCCAATTATTTTGTAACTTTTTTCCAATAATTTTGTCAATTTTTTCCAATTATTTTGTCAATATTTTCCAAAATTATTTTGTGATTTTTTTCCATTTATTTTGTCACTTTTTTCCAATTATTTTGTCACTTTTTTCCAATTATTTTGTGAATTTTTTCCAATTATTTTGTCACTTTTTTCCAATTATTTTGTCACTTTTTTCCAATTATTTTGTCACTTTTTTCCAATTATTTTGTCACTTTTTTCCAATTATTTTGTCATTTTTTCCAATAATTTTGTCACTTTTTTCCAATTATTTTGTCAATTTTTTCCAATTATTTTGTCACTTTTTTCCAATTATTTTGTAATTTTTTTCCAATTATTTTATGAATTTTTTCCAATTATTTTGTCATTTTTTTCCAATTATTTTGTAACTTTTTTCCATTTATTTTGTCACTTTTTCCAATTATTTTGTCACTTTTTTCCAATTATTTTGTCATTTTTTTCCAATGATTTTGTCACTTTTTTCCAATTATTTTGTCAATTTTTTCCAATTATTTTGTCATTTTTTTCCAATTATTTTGTCACTTTTTTCCAATTATTTTGTAACTTTTTTCCAATTATTTTGTCACTTTTTTCCATTTATTTTGTCACTTTTTCCAATTATTTTGTCACTTTTTTCCAATTATTTTGTGAATTTTTTCCAATTATTTTGTGAATTTTTTCCAATTATTTTGTCACTTTTTTCCAATTATTTTGTAACTAATTTCCAATTATTTTGTCACTTTTTTCCAATTATTTTGTAACTTTTTTCCAATTATTTTGTAACTTTTTTCCAATTATTTTGTCACTTTTTCCAATTATTTTGTCACTTTTTTCCAATTATTTTGTCACTTTTGTCCAATTATTT
The DNA here is from genome assembly GCA_023566125.1 of Zingel zingel. Classification (NCBI taxonomy): domain Eukaryota; kingdom Metazoa; phylum Chordata; class Actinopteri; order Perciformes; family Percidae; genus Zingel; species Zingel zingel. Next base: position 1,266,631 of record CM042334.1, on the reverse strand, counting down.
TGTAAATTTTTTCCAATTATTTTGTGAATTTTTTCCAATTATTTTGTCATTTTTTCCAATTATTTTGTAACTTTTTTCCAATTATTTTGTAACTAATTTCCAATTATTTTGTCACTTTTTTCCAATTATTTTGTAACTTTTTTCCAATTATTTTGTAACTTTTTTCCAATTATTTTGTCACTTTTTCCAATTATTTTGTCACTTTTTTCCAATTATTTTGTCACTTTTTTCCAATTATTTTGTAACTTTTTTCCAATTATTTTGTAACTTTTTTCCAATTATTTTGTCACTTTTTTCCAATTATTTTGTCACTTTTTTCCAATTATTTTGTCACTTTTTCCAATTATTTTGTCACTTTTTTCCAATTATTTTGTCACTTTTTTCCAATTATTTTGTCACTCTTTTCCAATTATTTTATAACTTTTTTCCAATAAATTTGTCACTTTTTTTCTATTATTTTGTCAATTTTTTCCAATTATTTTGTCACGTTTTTTCCAATTATTTTGTGAATTTTTTCCAATTATTTTGTCACTTTTTTCCAATTATTTTGTGAATTTTTTCCAATTATTTTGTCACTTTTTTCCAATTATTTTTTCACTTTTTTCCAATTATTTTGTCACTCTTTTCCAATTATTTTATAACTTTTTTCCAATAAATTTGTCACTTTTTTTCTATTATTTTGTCAATTTTTTCCAATTATTTTGTCACGTTTTTTCCAATTATTTTGTCACTTTTTTCCAATTATTTTGTAAATTTTTTCCAATTATTTTGTGAATTTTTTCCAATTATTTTGTCACTTTTTTCCAATTATTTTTTCACTTTTTTCCAATTATTTTGTAACTTTTTTCCAATTATTTTGTCACTTTTTTCCATTTATTTTGTCACTTTTTCCAATTATTTTGTCACTTTTTTCCAATTATTTTGTGAATTTTTTCCAATTATTTTGTCACTTTTTTCCAATTATTTTGTAACTAATTTCCAATTATTTTGTCACTTTTTTCCAATTATTTTTTTCTAAATTTTTTCCAATTATTTTGTGAATTTTTTCCAATTATTTTGTAACTTTTTTCCAATTATTTTGTAACTTTTTTCCAATTATTTTGTCACTTTTTCCAATTATTTTGTCACTTTTTTCCAATTATTTTGTCACTTTTTTCCAATTATTTTGTAACTTTTTTCCAATTATTTTGTAACTTTTTTCCAATTATTTTGTCACTTTTTCCAATTATTTTGTCACTTTTTTCCAATTATTTTGTCACTTTTTTTCCAATTATTTTGTCAATCTTTTCCAATTATTTTATAACTTTTTTCCAATAAATTTGTCACTTTTTTTCTATTATTTTGTCAATTTTTTTCCAATTATTTTGTCACTTTTTTCCAATTATTTTGTCATTTTTTCCAATTATTTTGTCACGTTTTTCCAATTATTTTGTGCATTTTTTCCAATTATTTTGTGAATTTTTTCCAATTATTTTGTGAATTTTTTCCAAATATTTTGTCACTTTTTTCCAATTATTTTGTAACTATTTTCCAATTATTTTGTCACTTTTTTCCAATTATTTTGTAAATTTTTTCCATTTATTTTGTCACGTTTTTTCAAATTATTTTGTCACTTTTTTTCCAATTATTTTATATTACATTATATACTGTTCTTATTCTACACTTTTCTTGACTTTTTTTGTCACCTTTTTCCATTTATTTTGTGAATTTTTTCCAATTATTTTGTGAATTTTTTCCAATAATTTTGTCACTTTTTTCCAATTATTTTGTCATTTTTTTCCAATTATTTTGTAACTTTTTTCCATTTATTTTGTCACGTTTTTTCAAATTATTTTGTCACTTTTTTTCCAATTATTTTATATTACATTATATACTGTTCTTATTCTACACTTTTCTTGACTTTTTTTGTCACCTTTTTCCATTTATTTTGTGAATTTTTTCCAATTATTTTGTGAATTTTTTCCAATAATTTTGTCACTTTTTTCCAATTATTTTGTCCCTTTTTTCCAATTATTTTGTAACTTTTTTCCATTTATTTTGTCACGTTTTTTCAAATTATTTTGTCACTTTTTTTCAATTATTTTATATTACATTATATACTGTTCTTATTCTACACTTTTCTTGACTTTTTTTGTCACCTTTTTCCATTTATTTTGTGAATTTTTTCCAATTATTTTGTGAATTTTTTCCAATTATTTTGTCACTTTTTTCCAATTATTTTGTAACTATTTTCCAATTATTTTGTCACTTTTTTCCAATTATTTTGTAAATTTTTTCCAATTATTTTGTGAATTTTTTCCAATTATTTTGTCACTTTTTTCCAATTATTTTTTCACTTTTTTCCAATTATTTTGTAACTTTTTTCCAATTATTTTGTCACTTTTTTCCATTTATTTTGTCACTTTTTCCAATTATTTTGTCACTTTTTTCCAATTATTTTGTGAATTTTTTCCAATTATTTTGTCACTTTTTTCCAATTATTTTGTAACTAATTTCCAATTATTTTGTCACTTTTTTCCAATTATTTTTTTCTAAATTTTTTCCAATTATTTTGTGAATTTTTTCCAATTATTTTGTAACTTTTTTCCAATTATTTTGTAACTTTTTTCCAATTATTTTGTCACTTTTTCCAATTATTTTGTCACTTTTTTCCAATTATTTTGTCACTTTTTTCCAATTATTTTGTAACTTTTTTCCAATTATTTTGTAACTTTTTTCCAATTATTTTGTCACTTTTTCCAATTATTTTGTCACTTTTTTCCAATTATTTTGTCACTTTTTTTCCAATTATTTTGTCAATCTTTTCCAATTATTTTATAACTTTTTTCCAATAAATTTGTCACTTTTTTTCTATTATTTTGTCAATTTTTTTCCAATTATTTTGTCACTTTTTTCCAATTATTTTGTCATTTTTTCCAATTATTTTGTCACGTTTTTCCAATTATTTTGTGAATTTTTTCCAATTATTTTGTGAATTTTTTCCAATTATTTTGTGAATTTTTTCCAAATATTTTGTCACTTTTTTCCAATTATTTTGTAACTATTTTCCAATTATTTTGTCACTTTTTTCCAATTATTTTGTAAATTTTTTCCAATTATTTTGTGAATTTTTTCCAATAATTTTGTCACTTTTTTCCAATTATTTTGTAACTTTTTTCCAATTATTTTGTAACTTTTTTCCAATTATTTTGTCCCTTTTTTCCAATTATTTTGTAACTTTTTTCCATTTATTTTGTCACGTTTTTTCAAATTATTTTGTCACTTTTTTTCAATTATTTTATATTACATTATATACTGTTCTTATTCTACACTTTTCTTGACTTTTTTTGTCACCTTTTTCCATTTATTTTGTGAATTTTTTCCAATTATTTTGTGAATTTTTTCCAATTATTTTGTCACTTTTTTCCAATTATTTTGTCATTTTTTTCCAATTATTTTGTCACGTTTTTCCAATTATTTTGTGAATTTTTTCCAATTATTTTGTGAATTTTTTCCAATTATTTTGTGAATTTTTTCCAAATATTTTGTCACTTTTTTCCAATTATTTTGTAACTATTTTCCAATTATTTTGTGAATTTTTTCCAATTATTTTGTGAATTTTTTCCAATTATTTTGTCCCTTTTTTCCAATTATTTTGTAACTTTTTTCCATTTATTTTGTCACGTTTTTTCAAATTATTTTGTCACTTTTTTTCAATTATTTTATATTACATTATATACTGTTCTTATTCTACACTTTTCTTGACTTTTTTTGTCACCTTTTTCCATTTATTTTGTGAATTTTTTCCAATTATTTTGTGAATTTTTTCCAATTATTTTGTCACTTTTTTCCAATTATTTTGTCATTTTTTTCCCAATTATTTTGTCATTTTTTTCCAATAATTTTGTCACTTTTTTCCAATTATTTTGTCAATTTTTTCCAATTATTTTGTCACTTTTTTCCAATAATTTTGTCACTTTTTTCCAATTATTTTGTCAATTTTTTTCCAATTATTTTGTCACTTTTTTCCAATTATTTTGTAATTTTTTTTCCAATTATTTTGTGAATTTTTTCCAATTATTTTGTCACTTTTTTCCAATTATTTTGTCACTTTTTTCCAATTATTTTGTCATTTTTTTCCAATTATTTTGTCACTTTTTTCCAATTATTTTGTGAATTTTTTCCAATTATTTTGTGGATTTTTTCCAATTATTTTGTCACTTTTTTCCAATTGTTTTGTCACTTTTTTCCAATTATTTTGTCATTTTTTTCCAATTATTTTGTCACTTTTTTCCAATTATTTTGTAACTAATTTCCAATTATTTTGTCACTTTTTTCCAATTATTTTGTAACTTTTTTCCAATTATTTTGTAACTTTTTTCCAATTATTTTGTCACTTTTTCCAATTATTTTGTCACTTTTTTCCAATTATTTTGTCACTTTTTTCCAATTATTTTGTAAATTTTTTCCAATTATTTTGTCACTTTTTTACAATTATTTTGTCACTCTTTTCCAATTATTTTATAACTTTTTTCCAATAATTTGTCACTTTTTTTCTATTATTTTGTCAATTTTTTTCCAATTATTTTGTCACTTTTTTCCACGTATTTTGTCACTTTTTTCCAATTATTTTGTAAATTTTTTCCAATTATTTTGTCACTTTTTTCCAATTATTTTGTCATTTTTTCCAATTATTTTGTCACATTTTTCCAATTATTTTGTGAATTTTTTCCAATTATTTTGTGAATTTTTTCCAATTATTTTGTCACTTTTTTCCAATTATTTTGTAACTATTTTCCAATTATTTTGTAAATTTTTTCCAATTATTTTGTGAATTTTTTCCAATTATTTTGTCATTTTTTTCCAATAATTTTGTCCCTTTTTTCCAATTATTTTGTCACTTTTTTCCAATTATTTTGTCACGTTTTTTCCAATTATTTTGTCACTTTTTTCAATTATTTTATATTACATTATATACTGTTCTTATTCTACACTTTTCTTGACTTTTTTTGTCACTTTTTTCCATTTTTTTTGTGAATTTTTTCCAATTATTTTGTGAATTTTTTCCAATTATTTTGTCACTTTTTTCCCAATTATTTTGTCAATTTTTTCCAATTATTTTGTCACTTTTTTCCAATTATTTTGTCACTTTTTTCCAATTATTTTGTCACTTTTTTCCAATTATTTTGTAACTAATTTCCAATTATTTTGTCAATTTTTTCCAATTATTTTGTAACTTTTTCCAATTATTTTGTAACTTTTTTCCAATTATTTTGTGAATTTTTTCCAATTATTTTTTCACTTTTTTCCAATTATTTTGTCACTTTTTTTCCAATTATTTTGTAACTAATTTCCAATTATTTTGTCAATTTTTTCCAATTATTTTGTAACTTTTTTCCAATTATTTTGTAACTTTTTTCCATTTATTTTGTCACTTTTTCCAATTATTTTGTCACTTTTTTCCAATTATTTTGTCACTCTTTTCCAATTATTTTGTCACTTTTTTCCAATTATTTTGTAAATTTTTTCCAATTATTTTGTCACTTTTTAACAATTATTTTGTCACTTTTTTCCAATAATTTTGTCACTTTTTTCCAATTATTTTCTAATTTTTTTCCAATCATTTTGTGAATTTTTTCCAATTTTGTGAATTTTTTCCAATTATTTTGTCACTTTTTTCCAATTATTTTGTCACTTTTTTCCAATTATTTTGTAACTTTTTTCCAATAATTTTGTCACTTTTTTCCAATTATTTTGTCATTTTTTTCCAATTATTTTGTCATTTTTTTCCAATAATTTTGTCACTTTTTTCCAATTATTTTGTCATTTTTTTCCAATTATTTTGTCAATTTTTTCCAATTATTTTGTCACTTTTTTCCAATTATTTTGTCACTTTTTTCCAATTATTTTGTAACTTTTTTCCATTTATTTTGTCATTTTTTTCCAATTATTTTGTCACTTTTTTCCCAATTATTTTGTCATTTTTTTCCAATTATTTTGTAACTAATTTCCAATTATTTTGTCACTTTTTTCCAATTATTTTGTAACTTTTTTCCAATTATTTTGTAACTTTTTTCCAATTATTTTGTCACTTTTTCCAATTATTTTGTCACTTTTTTCCAATTATTTTGTCACTTTTTTCCAATTATTTTGTCACTTTTTTCCAATTATTTTGTAAATTTTTTCCAATTATTTTGTGAATTTTTTCCAATTATTTTGTCAATTTTTTTCCAATTATTTTGTCACTTTTTTCCACTTAATTTGTCACTTTTTTCCAATTATTTTGTAAATTTTTTCCAATTATTTTGTCACTTTTTTCCAATTATTTTGTCATTTTTTTCCAATTATTTTGTCACATTTTTCCAATTATTTTGTGAATTTTTTCCAATTATTTTGTGAATTTTTTCCAATTATTTTGTCCCTTTTTTCCAATTATTTTGTAACTTTTTTCCATTTATTTTGTCACGTTTTTTCAAATTATTTTGTCACTTTTTTTCAATTATTTTATATTACATTATATACTGTTCTTATTCTACACTTTTCTTGACTTTTTTTGTCACCTTTTTCCATTTATTTTGTGAATTTTTTCCAATTATTTTGTGAATTTTTTCCAATTATTTTGTCACTTTTTTCCAATTATTTTGTCATTTTTTTCCCAATTATTTTGTCATTTTTTTCCAATAATTTTGTCACTTTTTTCCAATTATTTTGTCAATTTTTTCCAATTATTTTGTCACTTTTTTCCAATAATTTTGTCACTTTTTTCCAATTATTTTGTCAATTTTTTTCCAATTATTTTGTCACTTTTTTCCAATTATTTTGTAATTTTTTTTCCAATTATTTTGTGAATTTTTTCCAATTATTTTGTCACTTTTTTCCAATTATTTTGTCACTTTTTTCCAATTATTTTGTCATTTTTTTCCAATTATTTTGTCACTTTTTTCCAATTATTTTGTGAATTTTTTCCAATTATTTTGTGGATTTTTTCCAATTATTTTGTCACTTTTTTCCAATTGTTTTGTCACTTTTTTCCAATTATTTTGTCATTTTTTTCCAATTATTTTGTCACTTTTTTCCAATTATTTTGTAACTAATTTCCAATTATTTTGTCACTTTTTTCCAATTATTTTGTAACTTTTTTCCAATTATTTTGTAACTTTTTTCCAATTATTTTGTCACTTTTTCCAATTATTTTGTCACTTTTTTCCAATTATTTTGTCACTTTTTTCCAATTATTTTGTAAATTTTTTCCAATTATTTTGTCACTTTTTTCCAATTATTTTGTCACTCTTTTCCAATTATTTTATAACTTTTTTCCAATAATTTGTCACTTTTTTTCTATTATTTTGTCAATTTTTTTCCAATTATTTTGTCACTTTTTTCCACGTATTTTGTCACTTTTTTCCAATTATTTTGTAAATTTTTTCCAATTATTTTGTCACTTTTTTCCAATTATTTTGTCATTTTTTTCCAATTATTTTGTCACATTTTTCCAATTATTTTGTGAATTTTTTCCAATTATTTTGTGAATTTTTTCCAATTATTTTGTCACTTTTTTCCAATTATTTTGTAACTATTTTCCAATTATTTTGTAAATTTTTTCCAATTATTTTGTGAATTTTTTCCAATTATTTTGTCATTTTTTTCCAATAATTTTGTCCCTTTTTTCCAATTATTTTGTCACTTTTTTCCAATTATTTTGTCACGTTTTTTCCAATTATTTTGTCACTTTTTTCAATTATTTTATATTACATTATATACTGTTCTTATTCTACACTTTTCTTGACTTTTTTTGTCACTTTTTTCCATTTTTTTTGTGAATTTTTTCCAATTATTTTGTGAATTTTTTCCAATTATTTTGTCACTTTTTTCCCAATTATTTTGTCAATTTTTTCCAATTATTTTGTCACTTTTTTCCAATTATTTTGTCACTTTTTTCCAATTATTTTGTCACTTTTTTCCAATTATTTTGTAACTAATTTCCAATTATTTTGTCAATTTTTTCCAATTATTTTGTAACTTTTTCCAATTATTTTGTAACTTTTTTCCAATTATTTTGTGAATTTTTTCCAATTATTTTTTCACTTTTTTCCAATTATTTTGTCACTTTTTTTCCAATTATTTTGTAACTAATTTCCAATTATTTTGTCAATTTTTTCCAATTATTTTGTAACTTTTTTCCAATTATTTTGTAACTTTTTTCCATTTATTTTGTCACTTTTTCCAATTATTTTGTCACTTTTTTCCAATTATTTTGTCACTCTTTTCCAATTATTTTGTCACTTTTTTCCAATTATTTTGTAAATTTTTTCCAATTATTTTGTCACTTTTTAACAATTATTTTGTCACTTTTTTCCAATAATTTTGTCACTTTTTTCCAATTATTTTCTAATTTTTTTCCAATCATTTTGTGAATTTTTTCCAATTTTGTGAATTTTTTCCAATTATTTTGTCACTTTTTTCCAATTATTTTGTCACTTTTTTCCAATTATTTTGTAACTTTTTTCCAATAATTTTGTCACTTTTTTCCAATTATTTTGTCATTTTTTTCCAATTATTTTGTCATTTTTTTCCAATAATTTTGTCACTTTTTTCCAATTATTTTGTCATTTTTTTCCAATTATTTTGTCAATTTTTTCCAATTATTTTGTCACTTTTTTCCAATTATTTTGTCACTTTTTTCCAATTATTTTGTAACTTTTTTCCATTTATTTTGTCATTTTTTTCCAATTATTTTGTCACTTTTTTCCCAATTATTTTGTCATTTTTTTCCAATTATTTTGTAACTAATTTCCAATTATTTTGTCACTTTTTTCCAATTATTTTGTAACTTTTTTCCAATTATTTTGTAACTTTTTTCCAATTATTTTGTCACTTTTTCCAATTATTTTGTCACTTTTTTCCAATTATTTTGTCACTTTTTTCCAATTATTTTGTCACTTTTTTCCAATTATTTTGTAAATTTTTTCCAATTATTTTGTGAATTTTTTCCAATTATTTTGTCAATTTTTTTCCAATTATTTTGTCACTTTTTTCCACTTAATTTGTCACTTTTTTCCAATTATTTTGTAAATTTTTTCCAATTATTTTGTCACTTTTTTCCAATTATTTTGTCATTTTTTTCCAATTATTTTGTCACATTTTTCCAATTATTTTGTGAATTTTTTCCAATTATTTTGTGAATTTTTTCCAATTATTTTGTCACTTTTTTCCAATTATTTTGTCACGTTTTTTCCAATTATTTTGTCACTTTTTTCAATTATTTTATATTACATTATATACTGTTCTCATTCTACACTTTTCTTGACTTTTTTTGTCACTTTTTTCCATTTTTTTGTGAATTTTTTCCAATTATTTTGTGAATTTTTTCCAATTATTTTGTCACTTTTTTCCCAATTATTTTGTCAATTTTTTCCAATTATTTTGTCACTTTTTTCCAATTATTTTGTCACTTTTTTCCAATTATTTTGTCACTTTTTTCCAATTATTTTGTAACTAATTTCCAATTATTTTGTCAATTTTTTCCAATTATTTTGTAACTTTTTTCCAATTATTTTGTAACTTTTTTCCAATTATTTTGTCAATTTTTTCCAATTATTTTTTTCACTTTTTTCCAATTATTTTGTAAATTTTTTCCAATTATTTTGTCACTCTTTTCCAATTATTTTGTCACTTTTTAACAATTATTTTGTCACTTTTTTCCAATTATTTTGTTACTTTTTTCCAATTATTTTGTCACTTTTTAACAATTATTTTGTCACTTTTTTCCAATTATTTTGTAAATTTTTTCCAATTATTTTGTCACTCTTTTCCAATTATTTTGTCACTTTTTAACAATTATTTTGTCACTTTTTTCCAATAATTTTGTCACTTTTTTCCAATTATTTTCTAATTTTTTTCCAATCATTTTGTGAATTTTTTCCAATTTTGTGAATTTTTTCCAATTATTTTGTCACTTTTTTCCAATTATTTTGTCACTTTTTTCCAATTATTTTGTAACTTTTTTCCAATAATTTTGTCACTTTTTTCCAATTATTTTGTCATTTTTTTCCAATTATTTTGTCATTTTTTTCCAATAATTTTTTCACTTTTTTCCAATTATTTTGTCAATTTTTTCCAATTATTTTGTCACTTTTTTTCCAATTATTTTGTCACTTTTTTCCAATTATTTTGTAACTTTTTTCGATTTATTTTGTCAATTTTTTCCAATTATTTTGTCACTTTTTTCCCAATTATTTTGTCATTTTTTTCCAATTATTTTGTCACTTTTTTCCAATTATTTTGTCACTCTTTCCCAATTATTTTGTCACTTTTTAACAATTATTTTGTCACTTTTTTCCAATTATTTTGTAAATTTTTTCCAATTATTTTGTCACTCTTTTCCAATTATTTTGTCACTTTTTAACAATTATTTTGTCACTTTTTTCCAATTATTTTGTGAATTTTTTCCAATTATTTTGTCACTTTTTCCAATTATTTTGTCACTCTTTTCCAATTATTTTGTCACTTTTTAACAATTATTTTGTCACTTTTTTCCAATTATTTTGTCACTCTTTTCCAATTATTTT
>CM042334.1:1243584-1251084 GCA_023566125.1 Zingel zingel | reverse complement strand
CTAAATCACTGCAAAAAGACACAAAACAGCCACAAAAAGACACTAAATCACTGCAAAAAGACACTAAACAGCCACAAAAAGACACTAAATCACTGCAAAAAGACACTAAACAGCCACAAAAAGACACAAACAGTCACAAAAGACACTAAATCACTGCAAAAAGACAAACAGCCACAAAAAACACACTAAATCACTGCAAAAAGACAAACAGCCACAAAAAGACACTAAATCACTGCAAAAAGACACTAAATCACTGCAAAAAGACATTAAATCACTGCAAAAAGACACTAAATCACTGCAAAAAGACACTAAACAGCCACAAAAAGACACTAAATCACTGCAAAAAGACACTAAACAGACACAAAAAGACACTAAACAGCCACAAAAAGACACTAAATCACTGCAAAAAGACACAAACAGCCACAAAAAGACACAAAATCACTGCAAAAAGACACAAACAGCCACAAAAAGACACTAAATCACTGCAAAAAGACACTAAACAGACACAAAAAGACACTAAACAGCCACAAAAAGACACTAAATCACTGCAAAAAGACACTAAATCACTGCAAAAAGACACTAAACAGCCACAAAAAGACACTAAATCACTGCAAAAAGACACTAAACAGACACAAAAAGACACTAAATCACTGCAAAAAGACACTAAACAGCCACAAAAAGACACTAAATCACTGCAAAAAGACACAAACAGCCACAAAAAGACACTAAATCACTGCAAAAAGACACTAAACAGACACAAAAAGACACTAAACAGCCACAAAAAGACACTAAATCAATGCAAAAAGACACTAAATCACTGCAAAAAGACACTAAACAGCCACAAAAAGACACTAAATCACTGCAAAAAGACACTAAACAGACACAAAAAGACACTAAACAGCCACAAAAAGACACTAAATCAATGCAAAAAGACACTAAATCACTGCAAAAAGACACAAACAGCCACAAAAAGACAGTGAACTCCTTGTAGATACGTACCATGGTTTATTTCAGCGATGATGACGCTCTGTGGCGGAGAGGAGACACGTGGCGGCTCCGTTCTGGCTGGAGTCACTCGCACCTGCAAGCATTACCACAACATATTGAAATGGTTTGATACCAGCGTGTTCTCGTGTGTCGTGGAAGCGAAGATGTGCAGATAATACAGAAAACTTGAGCAATAAATTAAGACAATCCTGAAGAACATATTCTCCTAAAAGGCTCTTCAGGTATCTGGGAACGTAATTATTCATAGCCTTGCTAGCATTGAAATCAAAGAATACAACTTTTGAATGTGTTTGCAATACTTTGTTGTATGACTCCATGACTGCAGAACTAATGAGTTAGCATGCTAACTTGCTAAAACTAAGATCGGTATACACTGCACCTGCTAAACATCCAATAATATGCTTATAAGCTAACGTTAGCGCACCAATGCTGAGCTGAACATCCTGCTAATATGTTAGCACAGTCACTGGGAGCTAGAGATGCTTACAAGTCTCTGAGTCAAGCGAGCGGTACAGCCGCCGTTCCCAAACTGTCTCGCGCCAGTGTGACATCACGGGAGCGCCGTGACTATTTATACCCGCGCTGGTGGTCGCGACACTAGCTGCAGTCTTCTCCTGAACAGAGGTGGCGCTAATGAGGAAAGGTTGACTTTGCTATTTCTACGGACTAGAAGAAGGAGAAGAAGGTCAACAACGGCAGAACTGGCAGCAACGTTGACGTCAATGCTTGGATTTGATTGGATGAGCTACTTGGTGGGATCGAGCCTTTAATTCACCATAAAAGAGCTCCTCTTAACCCGGTAAGTTCACCGGAGAGACCTGCCGTCACTCTGAGAGTCCTGGCATCACGTTGCCCTTGAGCTCGTCCATGCTTCCTATTTCGGCTTTGTTGCGCAACGCTGAAAAAAAAAGTGTGGTGCACGACCTCTGGTTGCACATTTTACATCCTGGTACACCAGCGAGATCTACGTCATTTTGATGTCACATTGGCCCGTGACAGGTCAGGAACGGCGACTGTAAAGAGGCCATTACAGTCCAAGTAACAGTCCAGTCTCTTGTGGTTATAATGCATGTTGTATCAACTGCTGCACAGCCAGAACATAACACAAGTTTGGCAAACAAACAAACAAACAATCTAAGAAATATCGTCGTAACATCTAGCGAACGACAGTCAGAGTTAACCTCCGTAGTTTCTAGCTGAAGCAAGAAGCAAGCTAACGTTAGCTCACCAATGCTGAGCTGAACATGTCTGCCATCCAATCAGGGTGCGTTTTCAGGTGCCTGATGAAATGAGATGTGGTTGAACCAGAATCCTTTATCTGGATACCACATAATTTGCATTCAGCGCTTCTTTTGTTTGGGCAGTTTTGTATGAAGATTTTAAAGCCACAGCTTCTGGCCCATTGGCTACCTGCATAATAAGCTAACATTTAAAATTTAAAATGTTCAATGCCTTATCGCGCTGCCCGTCGGGCTTGGGTCGGGTATCCATCCTCTTGTGTGGATCTCTGGGCTGTTCTGAAGCACACACCTGGGTGACATTAACAGCTGGCAGAGTCTCACAGGCAGGGTTTCGGCTGGAGGTGATCTTGGTGACCACGGCCGGCTGTGGAGGCACGGCGCCCAGAGCCGGGGCCCTGGTCTGGGGTCCACCTCCACCGCCGGACCCCGGCAAGGAGATGGGGCTGTGAGGCCCGCTGCTGGAGCTGGAGGATGACCTCCGTCTGATGAAGGCAATTTCCACCGTGGGGTCCGGTCTAAAACACAGGACAGGAAGTTGTTTGGAGTGTGATCAGTGGAGCATTTTTAAATAAAGAAGATAAGACTATTAGCGACGTTTGTTTCCCTTCAAATAGAGATGATCCGATCAATATACAACATCAGAATAGTCAAGAATCGGAAGTATAAGTTGAGAGGAAGGGGGGAGAGGCATAACTTATCCAAACGGTGCTGTCACTACTTTAGTGATATATATATAAGCAACCCGTTTCTTGCAGATGGTCACGTTGCAGAGAATACAGCTGTTAGAAGGTAATATATGAAGTAGAAGCTAACTCTGACAGCTGTAGGGCAGCTAACATTAACCTTAGCTGTCTTCATGAAGCTCCCAGCTATGCTAACGTTACTATACCTCGCGATGCAGTTAGAAAACAAGAACGAGCTAACTAATGTTAGCATAAGCACTTTGGCTCGGTGGAAGTCGATGCTAAAACTATTTCCCATCCTGCAGATTTCCAGCCACAGCCTGTCACTCCTCGTGTATAAATCAGGACGTTTGGACAGTGGCCGTCAGCGTCTGATGAGACGTAAAAGGCGTCCATCAGCGTGTTTGTGTAACGCACCGGGGAGAGCAGCAGTTAGAGAGGATTTAGAGAGGAGGATGTAAGGAGGTTGGTTGGGGGTGGGTCAAACACAGACTATCACCCAGGAGAGAGGGGATCACGTCCCGCTTGTCATGCTCGCTATATAATATTTTTACTTTCCTCCCGCGTCACAGAACCGTACGCCCACCCACGACCCTTTCCTTAACATAACTGCATCAAAAGGGACGGCGATAGACCCGACCAAGCGCGTTCACTTATAGCGCTAAAGGGACGGCGATATTCCCGACCAAGCGCGTTTACTTACAGCGCTAAAGGGACGGCAATAGTCCTGACCAAGCGCGTTTACTTATAGCGCTAAAGGGACGGCGATAGTCCTGACCAAGCGCGTTTACTTATAGCGCTAAAGGGACGGCGATAGTCCTGACCAAGCGCGTTTACTTATAGCGCTAAAGGGACGGCGATAGTCCCGACCAAGCGCGTTTACTTATAGCGCTAAAGGGACGGCGATAGTCCCGACCAAGCGCGTTTACTTATAGCGCTAAAGGGACGGCGATAGTCCCGACCAAGCGCGTTTACTTATAGCGCTAAAGGGACGGCGATAGTCCCGACCAAGCGCGTTTACTTATAGCGCTAAAGGGACGGCGATAGTCCCGACCAAGCGCGTTTACTTATAGCGCTAAAGGGACGGCGATAGTCCCGACCAAGCGCGTTCACTTATAGCGCTAAAGGGACGGCGATAGTCCCGACCAAGCGCGTTTACTTATAGCGCTAAAGGGACGGCGATAGTCCCGACCAAGCGCGTTTACTTATAGCGCTAAAGGGACGGCGATAGTCCCGACCAAGCGCCTTTACTTATAGCGCTAAAGGGACGGCGATAGTCCCGACCAAGCGCCTTTACTTATAGCGCTAAAGGGACGGCGATAGTCCCGACCAAGCACGTTTACTTATAGCGCTAAAGGGACGGCAATAGTCCCGACCAAGCGCCTTTACTTATAGCGCTAAAGGGACGGCGATAGTCCCGACCAAGCACGTTTACTTATAGCGCTAAAGGGACGGCGATAGTCCCGACCAAGCGCGTTCACTTATAGCGCTAAAGGGACGGCGATAGTCCCGACCAAGCGCGTTCACTTACAGCGCTAAAGGGACGGCGATAGTCCCGACCAAGCGCGTTTACTTATAGCGCTAAAGGGACGGCGATAGTCCCGACCAAGCGCGTTACTTATAGCGCTAAAGGGACGGCGATAGTCCCGACCAAGCGCGTTTACTTACAGCGCTAAAGGGACGGCGATAGTCCCGACCAAGCGCGTTTACTTACAGCGCTAAAGGGACGGCGATAGTCCCGACCAAGCGCGTTTACTTATAGCGCTAAAGGGACGGCGATAGTCCCGACCAAGCGCATTTACTTATAGCTCTAAAGGGACGGCGATAGTCCCGACCAAGCGCGTTTACTTATAGCGCTAAAGGGACGGCGAACGTCCTTATTTCACGAGATGGGTGTGAGAACGTGTTGGAATTGGCGTGTCATACATACGGCACTTCATGACATCAATCTGGAATGTGATCTGATTGTATTTCATGCTGCTAGAATTGAAATGAAAACCAAACTAAATGGTCTGCGGGTGTGTTGGACCTGAGTTTGGTGCGAGTCAGGATGCTCCTGGCTTCCTCATACGTCACTCCGATAAGGGACTCTTTGTTGATGGACACCAACTGGTCTCCGACCTGCAGCCTGCCATCCTGAAACGGCACGAACACACAAATACACCGAAGTTATCAATCAAATTATCTATCATGTGAATAAAGCTGGTGAAAGTGCGTTTCCATCCAACGACTTTAAAGCGAATGAAAACCTGTTGCGTAATGACGCCACATGCTGTGTTGCGGTCAAATTAATATATATCCAATTAATTTGAGACATTTTAAGGTGTTTCCGTTCATTTTCGCACTGAATTGCGCAACATTCTTGCTAGACAAGATGGATTGCGCCATCTACAACCAAATGATCAATATTGCACAAGTTGTAATAGTGCTGATGTGCAGGCCTGTATTAAGACAATGTGGGGCCCTGGGCACTACACCTCTCAAAAGCATTATCATGGGAAAGCTAAAACTGCTTTAGCATCACAGCTAACGACAAAAAAAAGGACCGCAGACTGAAGCAAAGACTGTGGACCGTTTTTTTTACACTTCTCTGCATACTTGCCGTGCGTTGATGGACATCGGGGCCAGATTTTGCTAACCGAGTTCCCCAGTTGGTGACGCATTGTTGACAAAAGACGTTTGATGGAGGCGACTTTTGTTCACTGAACATATTTCAATGACAATAAAGTTATTTATTGAGGACAAACGCCACTGCTGAGAGACATACAGACACGACATGTTTCAGATTATTCATTAATAGGCCTATGTATAGAAATAACAGCTTATCCGTGACCTTTCCCATTCGTTGTCCTGCAGATAACACATTACTCCGCTCCATTCATCTGTTCCAGCTTTAGTTACTAGTTACTTTAGTTACTCCGCTCCATTCATCTGTTCCAGCTTTAGTTACTAGTTACTTTAGTTACTCCGCTCCATTCATCTGTTACAGCTTTAGTTACTAGTTACTTTAGTTACTAGTTACTTTAGTTACTCCGCTCCATTCATCTGTTACAGCTTTAGTTACTAGTTACTTTAGTTACTCCGCTCCATTCATCTGTTACAGCTTTAGTTACTAGTTACTTTAGTTACTCCACTACATTAATCTGTTACAGCTGTAGTTACTAGTTACTTTAGTTACTAGTTACTTTAGTTACTCCACTACATTCATCTGTTCCAGCTGTAGTTACTAGTTACTTTAGTTACTCCGCTCCATTCATCTGTTATAGCTTTAGTTACTAGTTACTTTAGTTACTCCACTACATTAATCTGTTACAGCTGTAGTTACTAGTTACTTTAGTTACTAGTTACTTTAGTTACTCCACTACATTAATCTGTTACAGCTGTAGTTACTAGTTACTTTAGTTACTAGTTACTTTAGTTACTCCACTACATTAATCTGTTACAGCTGTAGTTACTAGTTACTTTAGTTACTCCGCTACATTCATCTGTTCCAGCTGTAGTTACTAGTTACTTTAGTTACTCCGCTCCATTCATCTGTTATAGCTTTAGTTACTAGTTACTTTAGTTACTCCGCTACATTCATCTGTTCCAGCTTTAGTTACTAGTTACTTTAGTTACTCCACTACATTCATCTGTTCCAGCTTTAGTTACTAGTTACTTTAGTTACTCCGCTACATTCATCTGTTCCAGCTTTAGTTACTAGTTACTTTAGTTACTCCGCTACATTCATCTGTTCCAGCTTTAGTTACTAGTTACTTTAGTTACTAGTTACTTTAGTTACTCCGCTCCATTCATCTGTTCCAGCTTTAGTTACTAGTTACTTTAGTTACTCCGCTCCATTCATCTGTTCCAGCTTTAGTTACTAGTTACTTTAGTTACTCCACTACATTCATCTGTTCCAGCTTTAGTTACTAGTTACTTTAGTTACTCCGCTCCATTCATCTGTTCCAGCTTTAGTTACTAGTTACTTTAGTTACTCCACTACATTCATCTGTTCCAGCTTTAGTTACTAGTTACTTTAGTTACTCCGCTCCATTCATCTGTTACAGCTTTAGTTACTAGTTACTTTAGTTACTCCGCTACATTCATCTGTTCCAGCTTTAGTTACTAGTTACTTTAGTTACTCCTCTACATTCATCTGTTCCAGCTTTAGTTACTAGTTACTTTAGTTACTCCGCTACATTCATCTGTTCCAGCTTTAGTTACTAGTTACTTTAGTTACTCCGCTCCATTCATCTGTTACAGCTTTAGTTACTAGTTACTTTAGTTACTCCGCTCCATTCATCTGTTCCAGCTTTAGTTACTAGTTACTTTAGTTACTCCGCTCCATTCATCTGTTCCAGCTTTAGTTACTAGTTACTTTAGTTACTCCGCTCCATTCATCTGTTACAGCTTTAGTTACTAGTTACTTTAGTTACTAGTTACTTTAGTTACTCCGCTCCATTCATCTGTTACAGCTTTAGTTACTAGTTACTTTAGTTACTCCGCTCCATTCATCTGTTACAGCTTTAGTTACTAGTTACTTTAGTTACTCCACTACATTAATCTGTTACAGCTGTAGTTACTAG
>CM042334.1:1223584-1238584 GCA_023566125.1 Zingel zingel | reverse complement strand
CTGTATGCAAAGTAAGGACCTTTTTGCTTCTTCAAAAGTAGTCAATAGTCTTTTAGGTTTAAGGTCAGAATCAGGTTCGGGGATAGTGGCTGATAAATGTCCTCCAAGTCCCCACAGGTGTAGAAGGGTTAATGTGTCAGCCTTTTTGTGTCCGTTTTTTACCTGTAGGGAGCTGAGTGGGAGAGATTCGTCCTGGAGCTGTGATATTATTGGAGCCATACTTTTCCATCAGCTCAGCAAACTCCCTCCTGAACGACAGACACACACACACACACACACACACACACACACACACACACACACACACACACACACACACACATACACACAAACAGACTAGTTACTTTCCATTCAAAATGAGATACATAAAATGAGTCTTGCCTTCTTTCTCATCTGAAAAATCAAAACAAGTTGTTCACCTGTGAAACATATTCACTCCCAGTGCTTTTATTTCTGTACTAAACCCTAAATCAGAATGTAAATGTTTTATTTTGTTATTACAGGTGAGGTAGATGGTCTCAGATGTGTGAGTGTTTGTCTCCCTCACATGGACGCAGAGGAAACATGCTTACTGCATCACTGTGTGATCTGGCTAGTGATCCGATTGGCTGTTAATTCCTTTCAAATAGGATCTGCACACACACTGAGACAAACACCCAGAGGTCAGGCGTCACAGACACTCATCCCCTGGCTGAACTTTTGTTGTTGCAAAAGCAATGAGAGGTAAACTTTAACTCTTTGACCTTTGCACTAGAAATGCTCCGCCAGCACCTACATTGGTATTTTTTGCTTACTGTGATGTCATTTCTTGCAGTATCTTCATGCATTTCTGTTATGGTTTGGACATTTCTGTTGCCTTGTTCAGTTATTTCTGTATGTTTCCTGTGTTTGTTTAGTTATTCTGTATTTTTCTGTTCCCTGTGTGTGGATCTGCCATTCATTCTGATGCTACCAAGCCATCACCTCCCGTTAGCATCCCATTGACTCCCATTCATTCTGATGCTACCAAGCCATCACCTCCCGTTAGCATCCCATTGACTGCCATTCATTCTGATGCTACCAAGCCATCACCTCCCGTTAGCATCCCATTGACTGCCATTCATTTTGACGTCACTTTGACAGAGAATAACTTTACATCTGAAGCGTTTAAAGACTCTATTTGTCCGTTGTTTATTTCTAAAGAAACACGACAATGTATAAAAGGCTCCATTACCTTGTAGCTCACGTTATGGCTCCGTAGCAGACGTTGTTATAAAAATAGGCTAACGATTGGGTCATAACCACGAGACTTACTGTCTCATAGTAGAGGAATTACCGTATAGTCCAGGAGAAGCTCTCAGGCAGTTTGGACTTCCATTAGCTGTTTAAGTGTAATTACTAATGTTAACTATCATGTTAGTGATCAGTAATTAGCCTGTGCCTATGTTATCTCCTTACATATACCTACGCTCTCCGTCTCTGCTAGATTGGGAATGATTGAGATTTCTCTTGGCACAGCTACCAGAAGACTTCCAACTTTCAGACAGGTTGCTCACGTCACATCTACGTCTTCAAGCTCAGTTGGAGGCTGCTCAGTAACGCTCAGCCATCACCGGAAAAGAGACTTCACTGGTCTCCGTCCAGAGACACGGGACCTGCTGGTCCATTATATATACTGTCAATGCCAAAGACAGAAGCCTTAGCTTTCTTCTGCAAAAAAAAATGAACGCTCTAGCTGTCAGGGTTTTTATTTGAGATTGATTTAAACAGATAATCTTAACAAAAATCCCCCAAACTTGCAGACATTGCTCACAAAATTCCATCAAGTTCAGACTACACGTTTGTTTTTTTCTATTTTTATCCAGTGAACCCGTGAGGACGCCAGAGCCTAAACCCCGCGGCATGTTTTCATCACGGTGTCCTCGCTGTGACCCGCTGTCCTGCTCCGCAGCAGCTGCACAATAATCACAATTTGTTTAAAGTGTGAAAACAAACCGCTGCAACAGTCGAGCTTTTGAGGTGAATACCTGATGTGTCGGCGCAAAGCTGCTTTCGGTCTCACACACACAGACAGACAGACACACACACACACACACACACACAGACAGACAGACAGACACACACACACACACACACACACAGACAGACACACACACACACACAGACACACACACAAACAGACACAGACACACACAAAGACACAGACACACACACAAACAGACACAGACACACACAAAGACACAGACAGACACACACACACACACACACACACACAGACAGACAGACAGACAGACAGACAGACAGACACACACACACACACACACACACACAGACAGACAGACAGACAGACAGACAGACAGACAGACAGACAGACAGACTGACACACACACACACACACACAGACACACAAACACACACACACAGACACACACACACACACACACAGACACAGACACACACAAAGACACAGACACACAGACAGACACACACACACACACAGACACACACACAAACAGACACAGACACACACAAAGACACAGACACACACACAAACAGACACAGACACACACAAAGACACAGACAGACACACACACACACACACAGACAGACAGCTAGACAGACAGACACATGCAAACACAGATACACACACACACACAGACACACGCACACACAGACAGACAGACAGACACACACACACACACACACACACACACGTGCGCACACACACAGATACAGACAGACAGACACACATACAGACAAACAGACACACACAGACACACGCACACACAGACAGACAGACAGACAGACATAGACTCTCACTGCTGCTTTGGTTTAACATTAATGATGATGAGGATGAAAATTAAAGGACTTCTCTCTCTGCCAGAGGTGGGACGACCTTTTCCTCCCCCCCCCCCTCCCGTTGGGAGCAGGACGGACCCTAAATCACCTTCTGTCCCTCTCTGAATCACATCTGCTCATTTCCTACATTATCCTTCTCTAAACGACTCCGAACTAACTCCGTCCATCTCTGTCCTCCACAGAGGAACTATGGTACAAACGGCCTCCTTATCTGTATTCTCTACGGACGCCTTAACTATCGGCGCAGGCGCCTATGCTACCCGCGCTGTGCACCAGACCGCCAGTAGGCTACATTCATTTAAAATTAAACATTGCAGTTGTTGTTAAGTGGAGAGGGGGCATTGATTCTTAATTTCCCACGAAGCTGATCACGGTTACCTTTTCATCTCCAATCCTATCTGTATGTGTGAGAAGTGGAGCTGTCCTGAGTTGAAAGATAGCCTACTTTACGGCTTAATTACCGAGTTAATAGGCACGTTCGTGTCGGCCGCTGTCCATTTCCTAATGTTCTGAAATGCAAACATTTTTTGACTTGTTTTTGTTTTTTAAAGGGCGTGCACCCGTGAGCACCCACGCAGGAAAACATAAATCAGCGCCTATGATCGGTAGGGTCGGGTACCGTTTGGATTTCTACGGTTCCGATGCCGAACTAGTACTTTTAAAACGATTCCGATTCCTAAACCGATTCTTGAAAAACTGAAAAATGTAACAATATATTAACGTTTTAAAGTAGTTAAATATATAATCACCTATAGTCACCTAACACGGAATCCTTGGCTGTGAAATACAGCCACAATTTCAACCGCTTCGCTTCAGGCATTTCAAATGCACTAAAAGCTAACGACGGACTAGCATCGTTTAGCATTTAGCCCGGCCCGTTGGGTTCCGACGGGCCGGGCTAAATGCTAAACGATGCTAGGGCCGGGTTCGGACAGATATTTAGAAATGATGTTGGGGTTCGGGTCGTGGTCGGTCACATCAGCGCGATAAGGCATTGAACATTTTAAATTTAAAACAGCTGATTATGTAGGTGCGTGCCTGTGTTAACGTGAGCTTGTTGCCCCGTGTGAGCTGATGACCTCATCTGTTGACATTTCTGAATGCCTTCCTACAGCTGCTTAATGAAAGCTTACACACAAACAAACGTAGGCTATATGTGGCATTACTATGAGATTTTAACTGTGTCGAGCTCGGGCTTGGGCCACTCTATCCCCTACTGCCGAGCGTCATGTAAAAAAGTGAAACCGGGACACTGACCACGCTCGCTGTTGTTTCTGCTGACCGGTGGGTGGCTTCACAACAGGAGAGCGGCCTGATTGTGTCACTGTGTGTTTGTCTCAGGCTGACGTGGGAAAAGCACCGGGGACAGCAGACTGCCAGGTCGGTTTACCGTAGGAACGCTGCCTGTCACTCACACATTCACCTCAGAGTTTACACAGAGGACGGAGCAAACTGTGGGGTGGTGGATGGGACAAAAGGACTTTCTTTGGGACTTTGGGACAAAAGGACTTTCACCCAGGAGACCGGGGGATCATGTCCCATTTGAAAATAAAAGGAAACAGCGTGTGTGTGTGTGTGTGTGTGTGTGTGTGTGTGTGTGTGTGTGTGTGTGTGTCTGTGTGAGAGTTTTTAAAGGTGCAGTAGGTAAGACTTCTAAAACTAACTTTCTGTCATATCTGCTGAAACTGACCCTATGTTCCGGTAGAACTACAGGAAGCAGGTCATTTAAAATAATTCCAGCTCCTCTGGCTCCACCTACAGCCTGGAGTGAGATTAGCAAAAATCCACCGCTCCCTGTTCAGATGCACCAATCAGGGCCAGGAAGGGGGTGTCTTACTGTTCAGATGCACCAATCAGGGCCAGGGCGGGTGTCGAACTGTTCAGATGCACCAATCAGGGCCAGGGGGGTGTCTAACTGTTCAGATGCACCAATCAGGGCCAGGGGCGGGTGTTGAACTGTTCAGATGCACCAATCAGGGCCGGGCGGGTGTCTAACTGTTCAGATGCACCAATCAGGGCCGGGGCGGGTGTCGAACTGTTCAGATGCACCAATCAGGGCCAGGGGGGTGTCTAACTGTTCAGATGCACCAATCAGGGCCAGGGGGGTGTCTAACTGTTCAGATGCACCAATCAGGGCCAGGAGGGGTGTCTTATTGCGTGTCAATCACTGCTCATGCACACGCATTCATTCTCCCTTGTGGGGGGAGGGGCTTAGGAGACTGTTTGGGGCTTTAGCAGAAAGTGGCGAGGGACTGAGAGGGCGATCATCGTATTGTATATAGACTTTTTTTTTTTCCTACCAAACATTTGACATTTGTGACGCCTACTTTGGTTAGGAAACATCACGTTGAGTCTCACCTGGATTCATCGTCTCTGGCGATCAGCAAGGACATGTGATTGGAGAGCGAGGCTGTCCTCATTATCTCCACCGCCCTATCAGGAAACAGGACATAGATGTGACGTCAGCAGCTGGTGTGCAGGTGAGTGTATAGTTCATACTTACAGATTAAAACTGGGTAAATGATTGTAGACACAGAACAAAAAACTAATCAATGAACAAGGCCAAAAGCATTAAAGGTCCCATGGCATGGAAATTTCACTTAATGAGGTTTTTTAACATTAATATGAGTTCGCCCAGCCTCCCTATGGTCCCGTATGTTCGGTGTGTTGAGCCGTCGGCCTTCATTTTGGCCGAATTGACTTGTTGAATCAGCCAGTGGGCAGTCAGACTCAATGACCAATCTGATTGGTGGAGAGCTAGCCTTTGACTAGCGAGTCAGTGCACTTATGTTACAACACTTACCGGAAATGACGAGCAGGATGAGCGTGACGAACGCCTCTCAAAATCTGACGAAAATCTTTCAAACTGACCTTTGTC
Source organism: Zingel zingel (assembly GCA_023566125.1). NCBI lineage: Eukaryota > Metazoa > Chordata > Actinopteri > Perciformes > Percidae > Zingel > Zingel zingel. The sequence goes on along the minus strand of CM042334.1, from coordinate 1,232,868 downwards.
GATCAAAAAAAAACGCATGGCCTATTTCTCACTTAAAATGTTTTCAGAAACACGTTTCGGTGAACTATCTTCGTAAAATTCTGCCACCATTATGGTCAGTTTTAAAATTCGGGAGAAGCCAGGCCCACGTGACGCGTTCGTCATTTCCGTTTTTTTCGGCAACAATACAGATAAGCGGCGCCTGCTGTTGTGGAGGCGTATTACGTCTCGCGCACGTGCAGAACGTACACTCAAGTCAGCGTCTCTTCGGTGTATTCGGAGGCACTTTTTGGACCGACGGGAGCCAACTGATCAGTCCGACTGGCTTTCCTGCCGCCGGTCGGCCGTCGGGTTGGTGTGTCAGGGCCTTAAGCAGAAAGGCCTGGAGGAACTTCATCAGAAGTAGACGCTAAGAAGGGTTGAATCTATCATGTCAGATTGTTCTCATCCCTTATAGGCTGAAGTTAACATGTTGCATCTGGATCACGCTATAAACGCCCAAAACTCAGAACCAACAGACCACTCTTTTGTACCTGCAGCCATTCTACCTCTTAATTCTATAAAGAACCATAGATAACTTATTGACTTACTATTTATTGATTGTTTTCTGTTTTTTATTGTTTGTTTAACTATGCCTGCAATGTAGGCAATCTCTGTATTGTGTGATTATGTGTGATTTGTACTATACTATCTGCTGCACAACAAATTGCCCCATTGGGGAACAAATAAAGTAATTTGAACTTGAAATAAAGTAAGACAGCAGACGGGAGGGTCATTTCTGACATTGCCTCTAAAATATAAACAAACATATGCATAATGACTCCACTGTATGGGCTTGGGATGAAAAGGCCCAGAGATATATATATCCGCTGGGCACTATAAATGTCTGCAATGTCATTGCAATCCATCCAATAGTTGTTGGGATATTTGTGTCTGGACCAAAGTGAAGAACTGACAGACTCTTGGCTTAAAATACTTCTGCAAACATACACTCAATGATAAACTGCAGACACAGCTCACGTCAAACTCACCTCTCATTGGTCACCCCAATCAGACTGATGTTATTGACATCCAAAATCAGGTCACCTGCCTTAAGCTGCCCTGGAACAGAGAGTAACAGACAGACCTTGTGAGGGAGGAGGATAATAATAACAGTAACAACTTTCCCCGGTAACAGAAAATGACCTACCGTCCTGAGCTGCCAAGCCACCGCCTATCACCCGCTTGATGTAGATGCCAAACTCTTCTCCTGTCTGGTCTCGGTAACCGCCGATTATCTTCACCCCTGTGCACAGACGAGTTTAGATTAGTTCGGAAACTTTCGTTCGTTTTTTTATACTAAATTTTATTTTATTTCTCAGCATCAATCCTGTACAGTACATACCCAACCCAGTCTCACGGCAGTTGGTGTAAATGTCACGTTATTTTTAATATTTATATATTATACGTATCTATTGATACATGTTCACAGGCACATTTTTCTTGTTTTTTACGTATAAATGTCACGTTATGTTTAATATTTATATATTATATGTATCTATTGATACGTGTTCACAAGCACATTTTTCTCGTTTTTTACGTATAAATGTCACGGGCACGTTTTTCTTGTTTTTTACGTATAAATGTCACGTTATGTTTACGTGTTCACGGGCACATTTTTCTGGTTTTTTACGTATAAATGTCACGTTATGTTTACGTGGTCACGGGCACATTTTTCTCATTTTTTTAAGTATAAATGTCACGTTATTTTTAATATTTATATATTATACGTATCTATTGATACGTGTTCACAGGCACATTTTTCTCGTTTTTTACGTATAAATGTCACGTTATGTTTACGTGGTCACGGGCACGTTTTTCTTGTTTTTTACGTATAAATGTCACGTTATGTTTACGTGTTCACAGGCACATTTTTCTCGTTTTTTACGTATAAATGTCACGTTATTTTTAATATTTATATATTATACGTATCTATTGATACGTGTTCACAAGCACATTTTTCTCGTTTTTTACGTATAAATGTCACGTTATGTTTACGTGGTCACGGGCACGTTTTTCTTGTTTTTTACGTATAAATGTCACGTTATGTTTACGTGTTCACGGGCACGTTTTTCTTGTTTTTTACGTATAAATGTCACGTTATGTTTACGTGTTCACGGGCACGTTTTTCTTGTTTTTTACGTATAAATGTCACGTTATGTTTACATGTTCACAAGCACATTTTTCTCGTTTTTTACGTATAAATGTCACGTTATTTTTAATATTTATATATTATACGTATCTATTGATACGTGTTCACGGGCACATTTTTCTCGTTTTTTACGTATAAATGTCACGTTATGTTTACGTGTTCACGGGCACATTTTTCTCGTTTTTTACGTATAAATGTCACGTTATGTTTACGTGTTCACGGGCACGTTTTTCTTGTTTTTTACCAGGAGATGGCCAGGAGACGGCCTGAAAAGGACGCCCCATATGCCGGGAGGCGGCCCCATGAACACCTATCAATAGATTAAAAATAACGTGACCTTTACACAAACTGCCGTGAGACCGGGCTGACATACCATGAAAATGAGACAGAAAATGGGGATACAAGAAACTGTCCTCCCCCGAAAAACACCCACATAATTCATTTGTTGCAGCAGAATTATGACCTATATTCACGTTTCTAGTGGCGGCGCCCTCTAGTGGCCGTAGTAGTTCTGACGGGACCCAAGCAGGAAGTAAGGTGAGGAAGTATAAGAGGAGCCAAATGTCCTGGCAAGGCGGGAGATTGGGGGGGTGGATGGGTCAAACAAACACAGGACTTTCCCCCAAGAAACCGGGGGTTCAGATCCCGTTTGAAAATAAAAGGAATTAGAGTTTTTTTTAACTTTACAGAACAAACGGTGCTACATCACGTTCTGCGCCACGTAGTAACCTTCAGGAAGTGAAGTCACGTCAGATTTGAAACCAAACCTCCATCTTTTTATCAACTTAACTCAGTAGTTTTGGTGTTTAAACCTAACCAAACTGGGGCCGTTTCACAACGTTAATGACATGTTTTAAACCACGACTGTTAACTAAGTGCCTCCAGGCCTGGGTCTCGAGCTCCAGGCCCCTCATGCTCCCTTCTAAGCCCATGTAAGTGCCTCCAGGCCTGGGTCTCGACCTCCAGGCCCCTCATGCTCCCTTCTAAGCCCAAGAAAGTGCCTCCAGGCCTGGGTCTCGACCTCCAGGCCCCTCATGCTCCCTTCTAAGCCCATGTAAGTGCCTCCAGGCCTGGGTCTCGACCTCCAGGCCCCTCATGCTCCCTTCTAAGCCCAAGAAAGTGCCTCCAGGCCTGGGTCTCGACCTCCAGGCCCCTCATGCTCCCTTCTAAGCCCAAGTAAGTGCCTCCAGGCCGGGGTCTCAAGCTCCAGGCTCCTCATGCTCCCTCCTAAGCCCATGTAAGTGCCTTCTCTGGTTTAGATGTGAGGATGGAAAACGCTCCTGTGGTCGGATTAGAGTGGGAGCAACAAACAAGCTATATCACTGTATGGTTTGGAGTGACTTGTTGTCCCTTCCAGTAGTTTTCTACATTTAGACAAGACCAGAAGATGTGTGTGTTATTGCCTTGCTGTTCTCCACAACTCTTTTTAAAACAAAGGATCTGTTTTGACTTTTGACAACTCTGTCTGGACGCATATATAATTAGGGTTGGGTACCGAAACCCGGTGCTAATACGGCACCGGTGCCTTAACGACCGGTATCTACCAGACCGAATTGCAACGCGGATTTCAGTGCCTCATTTCGGTGCTACTGAAATGCCACCGCTGCTCTCTGATGCTCCATAACAGATGTTAGAGGCAACAGGAGCATTGCTGCATGTGACGCTAGTTAACACTTCACTTGACGGCAGGTAACGTTAGCCTACCATTAGCTAGCAGCTGGATTAAACATGGTTAAAATGCTGACAGCTGAACAGTGTATAGGGTGTGTGTATTTCACTGGAGAGGATTCCAACAGCGGCACGTTAAGCAGTCTGCAGCTGCCCTAGTGCCGTTGTCAGAAAAACAACACAGAAATGGTGCGTTCACTTGAAACTAGTAAGCCTTGTGGTGCATTCAAAGTTATTGTAAAATACCCTATTCCCTGTTACCCTTTTTTTACGGTTCAGGCACCGTTTAGGCACCGGCACCATTTTAAAAGTATCGCTTTAGCACCGATATTGGAAAAAACCCAAACAAACGATACCCAACCATATATATAACTGACGTGCTGTTTGCCAAGTCACATTTCAACACGATGAGACGAAGTTTAGAGACACGTGAGAGTAAGTTAACAATGGTTCAGAGGTCAGAGAGGTTCAGAGGAACATGCTCACCAAGTCCCTTCCTGCAGTCGCAGAAGTCCAGCCTCTGTACGGCTCGGTTGATGCCGTGCGGGCCCATGATCGTCCTGGCATAAAGCAAAAACACAACAGATTCAAAAACATATCAACATCCAAAGCCTTTCCCTCTCCTCTTCTGCGTGCTCTGCTGCAGAAAATAATCAAATCATCACAGGATTTTGTCATTTTCTCTCCCTCCCTCCCTCCTTCCCTCCCTCCCTCCCTCCTCCACCCAGCCACATCCAAACCAATAAAAATCTGTCGCCTCTTAAACGCCACGGCAGTTGTGGATGTTAAGAAAGCACCGAAAGACACAAATAGTAGTTAAAGATAATCAAAGCAACATTACAAAGCTGTTATTATATCCTCCACAGCTGCTGTGTTGAACCAAAGATGTGTGCAGAGCAATTTGTGGGTAAAACAGCTCAGGTTAAAGCTGAAGAGGTTCCTTGGTTAACGTAATGCTGCTGTGTGTCGGTCCGGTCCCGAGGCTCAGCTAACCGTCACAGCAGAGCTTGTTTTAGATGCTTACGTAGGTGTCTGTGTCAAAGTGTTTGTGTAGAGACAGCATCTATTGTCTTGTGCCTCTTTCCGACCAAGTAGTTCCAGGAACGTCTACTTCTAACGTCAGTTCTACTATCTACTCTCCCCCCAAAACATTTTTTTCTATTTGCATTCGCACTGGCCAAGTGGCCATAGGACCTGGTAGGAGGGGTAAGGGAGTGACGCAAGCACAGCAACAGTCTTTATAGCGTTAAAATCAGAAAACAAATAGACCAAAACAAGTATGAACTGAATACTAAATCTAATGTATATAGCATATTTAAACACGTCTCCCGAAGAGAAAACGGGTATCTCTCTGTGTGTGTGATTGCCGGCGAGCCGTCACACACACACTTGTGGAGTTTAACTCCGGATAGACAGTTAACCACAGGTTCCTGTTAATCTTATGATGGACATGTGTTGTGATATTTAAACAAACGAACCGTCAACGGCAAAATAAAAGTCTCTTATTTACGAGAGCGGTCTGAGAGACCTCCAGCTCACAGCGAGGTGTGTGTGTGTGTGTGTGTGTGTGTGTGTGTGAGTGTGTGTGTGTGTGTGTGTGTGTGTGTGTGTGGTCTGAGAGACCTCCAGCTCACAGCGAGGTGTCTGAGCATGACTGGCCGAGTGACGAGCTAGAGGCCGGGGCAGGCGCCTGCTGGCGGTCGCCTCACTTCATGGAGCTCCTCAACTCCAAAAACTTTGAAGCAAATTGTCAATTCGGCATCAATTTTCGCAAGACTGCCGATATTCAAAATCTAAACAGTTAATTTCTCGCCTAAAACGTGAAATTAGTGATGAATAAGATGGCGAAAATTGTTGTTACATATAATATATTTGGTCGTTGGCTGTATGTTGAGATGGATAATGTAATCATTTACCATTAAGCCACTCCCGAGAGATTAGCGTGAGCTCGGCTTCACCTTGAAATATTTATATATCCAATTCTCTGTGCATTATCCCTTACATAACGTACATTATATATAATCTGGATGCATCACAGCTCGCTTTAGATACCAACATGACATTAATCCAACATGACTGGATCTGATTTTGTTTTCCATTTTCAAGACTTATTACTTCACTTTTCATCCACCAAGAAAAATATAGCATTTTCTTTTTACTTTACTCTTTTTACTACATGTATCTGATGGCTGGAGATACACGTTGCTTTGCAGATTCTGGATAGAAGCTGAGCCTGAAACTACAGCAAAGATACATCAGTCAGAGATGCCTACGTCAAGGAGTTGACCATCTATAGCAAGGGTGTCAAACTCAATTTCACGAAGGGCCACACTGGAAAAAGAGAATCCCACCAAGGGCCAGACATGTCAAGATTATTGATGAGCTTTTATTTCATCGAAAAAGTTAAATATCTTTGACTCAATTATTACATGTCTCATATAGTCTTCTCACTTACAGTTTGGTCCACATAAAGGCCTGAAAAAGTGAGCAACAAAGGGTAACACTTTATAATAATAGGTGGGCCAAAATATATTGTGAACTTAGATTGATATGCGGGCCGGATCAGAATGTGCGAGGGGCCGGATTCGGCCCGCGGGCCTCGAGTGAGACACATGTGATCTACAGCAAAGAGTTATACCATTAGATTGAGCACAAGGATTCTGTTTGTGAAATAATCCCCCTTCTTCAACACATTATGGCTCAGCAGAGAACCCAGAACAACCCTGACTCTAGAGACAGACAGGATAAGTAAAAGTTCACGTTAAAACACAAACAAAAAGTCAAAACCAGACAGGCAGATGAGAACAGTAAAACTCATCTAAAAGGGCTCAGACAGAAGTCCCATGGGCAGGAACAACAGATGGCTGGAAAGCAGAGGTCAATGCACAAAGGTCAATCCAGACTCACTGTGATGTGGCTCTAACATGAGTAAATTAGCTCTCCACGGTAACGTTAGTCAAAAGGTTGAAATATGAAAGCATCACAAATGCATTTTAAATTAAGTGAAATGACAATACATCCAGTTGTTCATTGTCCCCGTTTGCTCAGCAACGTTAAATGTGCTGTAGGTAGGATTGCGAAGATCCAGGACTTAGCCAAAACATTTGAATATCGACAACTTCTCAGTCCCTCCCCCCTTTCCGCTAAAGCCCAAAACAGTCTCCTAAGCCCCTCCCCCCACAAGGGAGAAACCTATTTGCATGTACCTGAGCAGTGATTGACACGCAGTTAGACACCTCCCCTGGCCCTGATTGGTGCATCTGAACAGGGAGCTGTGGATTTTTCAAAATCGCACTACAGGCTGTAGGTGGTGCTAGAGGAGCTGGATTTATTTTTAAATGTAGTTCTACTCGAACATAGGGTCAGTTTCATCAAATATGACAGAAAGTTAGTTTTATAAGTCTTACCTACTGCACCTTTAAACTGTATGTATGGGACTGTATGCATTCCCATTCATTCTCTGCCAGATCGTTTCAGCCTTCGTGTATGTCTGTCTGACCCCTACCTGCCTTTTTGGACTGCTGCCTCTTTGTCTGATCCCTAATTGGTTTAGGAGCTTTCCTTCTCTTATTAACCTGTCTGGTATTGACCTCAACTTGTTTCAGGCCACGAGAAAGACTGAACTTTAACTCAACCTGGCTGGTTTCTGAGTTTTGGCACCAAAAGTGATTGTACCGAGCTTTTACAGTATTGTTTACAATGCACTTTGTACATGTTGATGTTCCTTAAAGTTGTGTCCGATTGTCTAACAGCATCTTTCTCCCTCCACACCTTTCTGGGTCAATGAAGCGACAGTGTTTGCAAGTTTCTAAAACCTACAAACTTATATTCATGCCCACTTCACGGAGGTGCAAAGGTAGGCAGGATTTTAACTTCTCCAAAAGCTCTCATCAACTATTTGTGTCGCATTTCGAGAGACTGTCTGAAAGTGTTCACCGTAAAGGCAGGTGTACCCTTAGACAGGAGACACACCAGCCTGATAATCGGCCGTCGGACCGTCTGGCGAGGTCGGTGACTCGAGTCTGTTCGGTGTGTCCCGTGCCGTCGTCCGTCCGAGGAGCCGTCGGCCTTCATTTGGGCCGACCTGACATGTTCAGTCGGAGACAGGACAGTCGGGACTCACCCGGAGATGGGGAGAAGATGAGCCTCTCAACATCTGACGAAGATCTTTTAAACTGACCTTTGTTGATCTGAAATGAAGACAGATTCAGCGACTGCACGGCCTATTTCTCATTTCTATTTCTCTAAACATGTTCTCAGGAACACGTTACGGTGAACTATTTTAGGACAATATGAGATCGGATGACAGTCTGGCTGTGAATTTCCAAAGAAAAAAGACCCACGTGACGCGTTCGTCCAATCAGCTGCCGGTTCTCATTTTCTGGGAAATAATCAGACTGTTAATAGAAACAATACAGACCAGCGCCGCCTGCTGTTATGGAGACGTATTACGTTTCGCGCACATGCAGAGCGTATGCTCAAGTCGGCGTCTCTTCGGTGTGTTTTGAGGCACTTTTTGGACCTCGGGGACTGGCTTTACTGCCGACGGTCGGCCGTCTAGTTGGTGTGTCAGGGCCTTTACATGAACTAGTTTGTGTTACAAACAGCCACACGCAAAGGCTATATTCTTTAGTAGAACTCACAGAAGATTCAACACATCTTCATTCATGCTTTCACATAATAATAATAATACTGATAATAATAATAATTATAATCACAATCAAGGACAGGTATCCCAAGAACAGAAAGATCAAACTAAGACTAGGTAATATATAGGAAGAATAAACATGTACACATGTGGTGCACACGGCAACAAATCGTGACATGCAGACGAATTACAGTGCTGAACTTTTGCATAGCTTTTTGTACGTATGGTAAGTGAGAACAGGCTGCTTTTTCACCTCAATAACCTGACAGCAGTAGCAGCGACGGTGGCTCTCTGAGCCCCGCGAACAGATGACAACGTGCAGCTGCTCGCTGCTGGGACACGAGGGAGCAATTAAACTGATCACTTAATACCTGATAATCTGCAGTACCTGCCACAAGTGATTAACATCCCACACTGGCCTGCTGCCAGAGGAGGCAAACAGAAATGCCAGAGTACAGACACCAGGCCAGTGCAAATGCTCTTCCTGACATATTTAATAGGTCGAGTTGATGAATCAAACTAAGTAGATCTGAAGCTTCAGACCTCATGACACTGAAAGCTAGAGCTGCAACAATAAGACATTTTCACAAATATATATGTCTGTAGAGTCAATGAATCAATGTTTATATTATTGTTGACGGTAGATGGAAGAGTGTCTTCAAAGTGCGGCGAATTTGAATAAAATGTGGCCCCAGCTAAATATGCAGACTTTGGCTGATTATGCATTGAATTATGCGATCGCATAATCACGTTTTGCTGGAGGGACTGGTAAACATGAGCCCGGCCGATATATCAGCG
>CM042334.1:1208584-1218584 GCA_023566125.1 Zingel zingel | reverse complement strand
TGTTCTGAGGAACTTTTTTGACCAATTTGGGGAGATTGATCAGTCCGACTGCCTTTGCTGCCAACGTTTGGGCCTCGGCTCCGTGTGTCTGGGCCTTTAGAGGGAAAGACTGCACTTCAGATGTCTCTACGTCTTCTTTGTTTATTTATTTGAAGAGATATTTTTCTTGTTCTGGATTTATTTCTGGATTTTTTTGTTATTTAAGATAAAAATACAGTTTTAGAGTCACTTTTGATAAGAGGACACATCTGTTGTTTTGCAGTTTTTAGAAATAAAGGAATATGTTTTTCACTCATTTGTCTGCAGCTCATTCTGTGAACTCTCCTGTTGTCCTCGGGTCAAATTTGACCCGTTTACAAAAACTCTCTATGTCAGAACTACGACAAAAGGATGTTGGAAAAAGCTACAAAAACGCAGAAAAAAAAAGACAAAAACATTTATTTTTTACGCTGAAAAAAAGAAAATCGCAAAGAAGTGAAAAAAAAAGCGACTAAAAAATATATTTTTAAAAAACATAATTAAAAAAATGTTTTTAAAGTGACATTTTTTACATAAAATCGATAAAAAGTATTTTTTTTTCTCTTTTTACAAAAACAAAATTATAAAAACGCCCAAAAAGTGAAAAACATTTTTGAGAAAAATGACGAAGAAAGTCGCAAAGAAGTGAAAAAAAAACGTACAAAAATTTACAAACACAAAAGAAAATAAAAAAACGTCAAAAAAGTGACAAAAAAAATTGTAAAAAAGCGACAAAGAAACGTGAATTTTTTTTTACAAAAACATAATTTAAAAAAAATGGCCAAAAAGTGACTTTTTTTTTTTTTTAAAGTGACTAAAAAATTTGCATAAAATCGACAAAATGTTGAGAAAAGTAACGAAGAAAGTCGCAAAAAAGTGAAAAAAAACCCATCGGAAAAAGCGATAAAAAATGTTTAAAAAAATTACAGAAACATAATAAAAAAAAAGTCAAAAAAGCGTAAATATTTTTACAAAAACATAATTTAAAAAATGGCCAAAAAGTGACATTTTTTGCATAAAAAAGTTGAGAAAAGTCCAAGAAAATCGCAAAAAAGTGAAAAAAAAAAATAAATGAAAAATAATTAAAAAAATGCCCAAAAAGTGACTTTTTCTTTTTTTTAAAGTGACAAAAGTTTTTGCATAAAATCGACAAACTGTTGAGAAAAGTGACGAAGAAAGTCGCAAAGAAGTAAAAAAAAACCATCGGAAAAAGCGATAAAAATTGTAAAAAAAAATTGCAGAAACATAATTAAAAAAAAAGTCAAAAAAGCGACAAAAAAACGTAAATATTTTTACAAAAACATAATTACAATTTTTTTTTAAGTGACAACACTTTTTGCATAAAATCGACAAAAAATCTTAGAAATGTGGGAACATAGGGCCTAATTTTGGAAAGAAATCGTAGAAATGTGGGAACATAGGGCCTAATTTTGGAAAGAAATCGTAGAAATGTGGGAACATAGGGCCTAATTTTGGAAAGAAATCGTAGAAATGTGGGAACATAGGGCCTAATTTTGGAAAGAAATCGTAGAAATGTGGGAACATAGGGCCTAATTTTGGAAAGAATCGTAGAAATATGGGAACTTGGGGCCTAATATTCAGTAAAAAATAAGAATTCGTAGGAATGTGGGAACATCATCCCAGCCAGGTTACATCCCTTCTGAAACGTTGTGAAAAAGAAGAAATGGCTTCAGTCTCGACCGTTGATTGTTAGCGTGATCCGGAGCATGTAAAAATAAAGAACTACACCACGACGTGTTAATAATTGGCTTCACGCTGATCTTGCATGTCACTTTACTTTGTGTACTAGTTGTTGTGTGGTAACTACATGACGACAGAGGTGATGACACACAGGAACATCCTCCTTTGAGAGATATAAATACTCGGACTGCAGTTTATAAACTGTTTATCATTGAATTCCTCTCACACGGCTGACTGCTGGTAAGTTCTGCACGTTTCTGTAATACACTTTAATATGACATATATATATATATATATATATATATATATATATATATATATATATATATATATATATATATATGTCTAGACATACTATATCTGTGAAGTGTCTCGAGATAACTCTTGTTATGATTTGATACTATACATAAAATTGAGTTTGTAGCGCTGGAATGTAACTAAGTACATGTACTCCAGTTATTTTCAGGCAATTTGGTGAAAAAGGGGTCAAATTTGACACGAGAATAGCAGGAGGGTTAAACAAACTGCACTTTAAATTACAAAATCAATCATTTAACGTTAGAATAAAACACATTATTACTATAACAGCACTCAACACTGCAACACTGGTTACCAGTCCACAATTCAATAGATTCAATTCAATGAATTCCATAGAATTCAATTAAAACTCTTGGTCATTCCTTTCAGAGCATGGCACGGTCAATTTCCTTCATACATCTCTGATTTGATACAGCTACACCCCCCCCGTAGTCTGAGATCATTAGGTCTCAGACCTAGGTATATATACATATATATATATATGTATATATACTTAGGTATATATATATATATATATATATATATATATATATATATATATATATATATATATTTTTTTATCTTCTTTACTCATGTATGTATGTATGTGAGTACATATGTATGGATGGATGATGTGAAACACAGGACTTTCACCCAGGAGACCGTGGTTCGCGTCCCGCTTGTTATAGTCGCTTTTTTCTTTTCTCCTGCATGTCACAGAGCGCGTTTAGTTATAGCGCTAAAGGGACGGCGATAGTCCCGACCAAGCACGTTTACTTATAGCGCTAAAGGGACGGCAATAGTCCCGACCAAGCACGTTTACTTATAGCGCTAAAGGGACGGCAATAGTCCCGACCAAGCGCGTTACTTATAGCGCTAAAGGGACGGCGATAGTCCCGACCAAGCACGTTTACTTATAGCGCTAAAGGGACGGCAATAGTCCCGACCAAGCACGTTTACTTACAGCGCTAAAGGGACGGCGATAGTCCCGACCAAGCACGTTCACTTACAGCGCTAAAGGGACGGCAATAGTCCCGACCAAGCGCGTTACTTATAGCGCTAAAGGGACGGCAATAGTCCCGACCAAGCGCGTTACTTATAGCGCTAAAGAGACGGCGATAGTCCCGACCAAGCGCGTTTACTTATAGCGCTAAAGGGACGGCGATAGTCCCGACCAAGCGCGTTACTTATAGCGCTAAAGGGACGGCGATAGTCCCGACCAAGCGCGTTACTTATAGCGCTAAAGGGACGGCGATAGTCCCGACCAAGCGCGTTCACTTATAGCGCTAAAGGGACGGCGATAGTCCCGACCAAGCGCGTTCACTTATAGCGCTAAAGGGATGGCGATAGTCCCGACCAAGCGCGTTTACTTATAGCGCTAAAGGGATGGCGATAGTCCCGACCAAGCGCGTTTACTTATAGCGCTAAAGGGACGGCGATAGTCCCGACCAAGCGCGTTCACTTATAGCGCTAAAGGGACGGCGATAGTCCCGACCAAGCGCGTTTATTTATAGCGCTAAAGGGACGGCGATAGTCCCGACCAAGCGCGTTTACTCATAGCGCTACAGGGACGGCGATAGTCCCGACCAAGCGCGTTACTTATAGCGCTAAAGGGACGGCGATAGTCCCGACCAAGCGCGTTTACTTATAGCGCTAAAGGGACGGCGATAGTCCCGACCAAGCGCGTTCACTTATAGCGCTAAAGGGACGGCGATAGTCCCGACCAAGCGCGTTTATTTATAGCGCTAAGGGGACGACGATAGTCCCGACCAAGCGCGTTTATTTATAGCGCTAAAGGGACGGCGATAGTCCCGACCAAGCGCGTTTATTTATAGCGCTAAAGGGACGGCGATAGTCCCGACCAAGCGCGTTTATTTATAGCGCTAAAGGGACGGCGATAGTCCCGACCAAGCGCGTTACTTATAGCGCTAAAGGGACGGCGATAGTCCCGACCAAGCACGTTTACTTATAGCGTTAAAGGGACGGCGATAGTCCCGACCAAGCGCGTTCACTTACAGCGCTAAAGGGACGGCGATAGTCCCGACCAAGCGCGTTTACTTATAGCGCTAAAGGGACGGCGATAGTCCCGACCAAGCGCGTTTACTTATAGCGCTAAAGGGACGGCGATAGTCCCGACCAAGCTCGTTTACTTATAGCGCTAAAGGGACGGCGATAGTCCCGACCAAGCGCGTTTACTTATAGCGCTAAAGGGACGGCAATAGTCCAGACCAAGCGCGTTTACTTATAGCGCTAAAAGGACGGCGATAGTCCCGACCAAGCGCATTTACTTATAGCGCTAAAGGGACGGCGATAGTCCCGACCAAGCGCGTTTACTTATAGCGTTAAAGGGACGGCGATAGTCCCGACCAAGCGCGTTTACTTATAGCGCTAAAAGGACGGCGATAGTCCCGACCAAGCGCATTTACTTATAGCGCTAAAGGGACGGCGATAGTCCCGACCAAGCGCATTTACTTACAGCGCTAAAGGGACGGCGATAGTCCCGACCAAGCGCGTTTACTTACAGCGCTAAAGGGACGGCGATAGTCCCGACCAAGCGCGTTTACTTACAGCGCTAAAGGGACGGCGATAGTCCCGACCAAGCGCGTTTACTTACAGCGCTAAAGGGACGGCGATAGTCCTGACCAAGCACGTTTACTTATAGCGCTAAAGGAGACTTTTAGCGTCAATAAGAACGACAAAGGCAGCTGACCAAGCCTCCATATTTTGCGAGATGGGTGTGAGAACGTGTTGGTTTCTATTTATATTTCCATTTGCTTGTATTGTGACTTCTTGTGTTGCTTTTTATTGTGAAGCACGTTGTGATTGTTATCTGTGAAAGGTGCTCTACACATACTTCACTTACTTACTTACTCACTTATATCAGGAGGTTTCTATTTTGGCATTACTTATAAGAAATATTAGGTACAAGTGCATTGGACTCAATGTGGTTCCTTTTTTGGAGAAGTGAAAATACTGCTTCCTGTACTAACACTAATGTGTCTTTTTGTTCCTAACACAGATCGAACTCTACAGAAAAAAGAAGAAGAAGGTGAAAAAGGAGGAAGTGGCAAACTTCCGAGCCCGGGAACTTTCCTCTGTGTGGCCACACGGCTAACTTCGTCCTACTTATTCAACCTCAACACCCACTCCTGCTTTTAATAGAAGCACCTAAATATAACCTTATTTCTACCGCTTTATTGTACATTTGTCTGCACAAGTCGTCTATTTTTACGGTGCAAATAAATACGTAATAATATCTGCCAAAATGCCAACGGAGCCAAATGAAAACTTCACCACCACAATGTTCAACTCAACGACCACGATCCCTGGTTGCCCGCCAGTCGGCATCCAATTGGAGGGCGTGATTATGCCCCCGGTGCTCATCGTTGATGTCATACTGGGGATTCTGGGCAACGTAGTGGCCCTGTGGATCTTCTGCTTTAAGCTGAAGGCCTGGAACCCCAACACGCTGTTCCTCTTCAACCTGGTCATTGCCGACTTCCTGGTTCTAGTGAGTCTGCCGCTGAGGATCGATGCCTTGCTCAGGGGCCACTGGGTGTTTGGAGACGGCATGTGCCGGATCAACCTCTTCCTGATGTTTACCAACCGCTCGGCCAGCATCGCACTCATGACTGTGGTGGCAATTTACCGCTACTTTAAGGTAAAACTACTTTTCTTTATAATTTGTTTGGGCTTTTCCACCTTTAATGGATAGGACAGCTACTGTAGGTGAGAAAGACTTCTAGCGTGTATAGAGCCAGCATATTCCCACCAGACTCCATGTAAATAATCAGGACTTTTAGCGTGTATAGAACCAGCATATTCCCACCAGACTCCATGTAAATAAACAGGACTTTTAGCGTGTATAGAACCAGCATATTTCCACCAGACTCCATGTAAATAATCAGGACTTTTAGCGTGTATAGAACCAGCATATTTCCACCAGACTCCATGTAAATAATCAGGACTTTTAGTGTGTATAGAACCAGCATATTCCCACCAGACTCCATGTAAATAAACAGGACTTTTAGCGTGTATAGAACCAGCATATTTCCACCAGACTCCATGTAAATAATCAGGACTTTTAGCATGTATAGAGCCAGCATATCTCCACCAGACTCCATGTAAATAATCAGTGCTTTTAGCGTGTATAGAGCCAGCATATCTCCACCAGACTCCATGTAAATAATCAGGACTTTTAGCGTGTATAGAGCCAGCATATTTCCACCAGACTCCATGTAAATAATCAGGACTTTTAGCGTGTATAGAACCAGCATATTTCCACCAGACTCCATGTAAATAATCAGGACTTTTAGCGTGTATAGAGCCAGCATATCTCCACCAGACTCCATGTAAATAATCAGTGCTTTTAGCTTGTATAGAGCCAGCATATCTCCACCAGACTCCATGTAAATAATCAGGACTTTTAGCGTGTATAGAGCCAGCATATCTCCACATGTAAATGGGTGAATTAAGGGTTTATTTCAACCAGACTCCATGTAATGTCTGCGTCGAGGCATAAGCCTCTCAGTATATGTGCGCCTGCTCTACCCACTGAACCAACCCGGCCACAAACAAAACTACCATTTCTAGTAGTTTTGAAGCAGTGTTGGTTGAGTGATTTGTAGTCTTGCATTGCCAGCTATTTCTCCACAGCTCTGTGGAATAATGTCTGGCTCATAGACTGTTAATATTAACCATAGACAGTATATATAATGGAGCAACAGATCCTGTGACGGAGACCAGTGAAGTCTCTTTTCCGGTCATTATCCAACAAGGCATGCATTAGGAGGTACTTTTATTTGACCTAAAGTGAAAACCAAATCAATTCAACGTTCAGTTAGGTACAGAGCAAAGTGTGAATGGAACTCTCTCCCAAAATACTATCAAACAACAAATCACTTAAGAAATATTACCTTCAAAGATATTTCAATATTTAATATCAATTTAGAGAGATTCTGTTATAGGGCTTTTTGTTATATCTTATTTTTTAAAACAGATCTATTCGGAGTAGCATAATTGTATTTAATTTTTTAATTGGATTTTTTATATTTTTTTTAATGTTTTAAATGTTTATATTTTGTTATTTTAATTCATTCATTCATTTATATATTAATTTATTTTTTATTATAATTATTTTATTTTTCTTATTATTTATTTTATTTTTTATTTCTATTTTTATTTCTATTTTTATTTTTTATTTTTTATTTTTTATTTGTATTTTTATTTTTTATTTTTTATTTTTTATTTTATTTATTTTTTATTTTATTTTTTTGTGTGTGTGATTAATTGCGTTAACTGTAAAATATGATTTGTATTTTCAAATGTTGTGTAATTTGAAGTAATGTCCGTGTGCGTATGACGTTGTAAATTGTATTGTCACATGATAGATTATTATTATAATTATTAGGACCAGGAAGAATAGCTTTTAGCTTATGCTGAAGCTAATGGGGCTCCAAATAAGGCAAGGCAGTGCAATTCAATGTGCTTAACATAAAACATTAAAAAAACAGTTAGAAATTAAAACAATTAATTAGTTAATACAAAATATTAGTAAAAATATATTAGTGTCATACAAAATTAAAAATAGTTAATACAAAATTAAAACAGTTAATCAAAAACAGATTAAATACAGGAATAAAATAATGAAATTCCCAATACAGTGCAATGAATTAAACAAAGGCAGTATCGAAAAGAAAGGTCTTCAGCCTGGATTTAAAGGAGCTGAGCGTAGGTGCCGAGCTGGTTTACCTGAAGTTTGTTGCAAGCAGACCTGTCCCTGATGATCTTAGAGGCCTCTGCGGTTCATAGTTCACAGGTAGATCCGAAAGGTAATTCGGCTCTACACCATTTAGCGACTTGTGAACCAGCAGAAGAATTTTGAAATCTATTATTTGGGGTAGAAGAAGCCAGTGTAGAGACTTCAGAATTGGAGTGATGTGATCTGCTTTCTTGCGTTTGTGAGGACTCGAGCCCAGCGTTCTGAATCAGCTGCAGCTGTCTGTGAAGACACCGTTACAGTAGTCAAGTCTACTGAAGACTCATGCATGGACAATAAGACAAAATAACTAGTAGAGATGCACCGATAGAGCGGCCGGTGACCGGGATTGGCCGGTTTCCACGTGCTCGGCCATGACCGGCGACCGGCAGGTCAGTCTGACATATGCTGATCTCATGCCGGTCAACGCTCCAATTAACTGCCAACATAAGTTCTACCAGTTACAGTTCTCAAGGACGCACGCACACACGGACGCCACAGCACGCTCTCTTCTTCCTTTCTCTCAACTTCTCCGCCGTGTGTGGCGTACCCGCTCGCGGTGTGAAGGCGTGTCGGCGCTATTCTCCCACATGTAGGAACCTGGTGAATTAACCTGCAACATGTCAGCTGTTTGGGGTTCTTCAGCGTGTGTGCAGAAGATAACAAGTCTGCAATATGCAACAGCTGCAAGGAAAGAGTAGGGCGTGGAGGGACCACACCAACAACCCAAATCACATTTCTTTAGTTGATATTGGACGTGAAGAGAAGGAAATGGTTCTAACATTGACCTTTAGATGTGTGTGAATGTCCCACACCAGGAGTCATTGATATAGTTCTATTTCATAGTGATCCATCATCTGTTCAATATGTTCTGTTAAAGAAAAGATAGAAAATAAATATGTGTGAGCTGTAAAGTGGTTAGAAAAAATGAAATCGGAATCGGCCTAGAAAGTTGTAATGGGTGCATCTCTAATAACTATAAAAAGTGCAGAATACATAATAGATAGATGTAAAAATGATGCACCATCCCTTGTCCTTTTCTTCCAGGTGGTCCACCCTCACCACAGATTCAACCGTATGACCAAGCGCCAGGCGGTGTTCGTGTCGGTGTTCGTCTGGCTGCTGGTGATCAGTCCTCGGGTTCCCATGCTGGCGTACAACCACATCAAGGGCAGCGGCAGGAGCACCCAGTGCTTCTTCTTCACATCTTACAAAGAGGCATCGCGGGCCATCATCATCCTGGTCAGCATGCACCGGATCCTGACGGTGCTTGAGTTCATTATCCCGATGGCAATGCTGCTATTCTGCTCCATCCGAATTTCCAGCTTCCTGAAGGGCCGACAGATGGGGAAAGCCGACAAGGTGCGCAAGGCGATGCGAGTGTGCATCGCTATCGTCGTGGTGTTCGTGGTGTGCTTCCTACCCACCACGGTGACGACTATCGGGGTGTGGATCATCCGCTCGTACCGCCCGTGGGACTGCGCCTCCTTCTACACCTTCACCCAGCTCAACATCGTGTCTCTGGGACTGAACTTCCTGAACTCGGCCCTGGACCCTATCGTCTACGTCTTCTCCAGCTCCATGTTCAGGACGGCCCTGTGCAGCTCGCTGCCCCGCGCCCTGCGCTGCGGAAAGGACGCAGGCGACAGCGGTGAGAATGCACCGTCTGCAGGAACGCAGTCCACCACCCAGCAGGAACTGAAGTCCATGACGAAGGACGGAGGGAATGAAGCCATGTGATGAACTTTCCCTCCACGACAGCGACGGAGGCAACGTCCTTCAGTCGTCACGTTTAAAAACAACCATAGTTGACCAACGTGCTTAACCAGGTCCAAAATCATAGAGATAATAAACACAAACAATACACAATATACAAAAGTAGAAAAAGGTCCAGATATCAAAGCTCAACTTGAATTGAAAGCCAATGCATAGTAATGGGTCTTAAGCAAGGACTGAACGTTTCAACGGTCCGAGCTGTTCTTACAGGTTTGGAGCTGCCACTGCAAAGGCTCTTCTTAGATGCATGTAACTCAAACCTACGTGATAGAGCTAGGGATGCACTGAATCCAGATTTTTGGGGTTCGGCCGACTACCGAATCCGCTGGTTGAGGTTCTGCTGAGTCCTCCCCCCATCCTCAGTCCATGAACTCAGTCAACACATTAATGAAGTCAGCAGGGACTGTCCTTCCTTTGCCGTACCTGAAGTTACTCCATTCTGGCTGCTGT
>CM042334.1:1191084-1203584 GCA_023566125.1 Zingel zingel | reverse complement strand
AGATATGAGTCAGTATGCCTGTACTGTACAACAAATTGCCTTTCGGGGACATTAACGTTGTCTAAGTCTAAGTTAAGCTCCACATCTTCCCATGTGACCTTTCTGTTTCACGTGTTTTCAGGCGTCGGGGCTCGGCGGCACGGCGGTAGCCGGACACGACGCGGATCAGGTGGAGACGATGACGCCGGTGAAGGAACGCGTTCTCAAGATCAGCTTCAACGCAGACACGCACGCCAGCATGCAGTGGAACTTCAGGCCGCAGCAGACGGAGGTCTTTGTAAGGACAAGTAGTCTGATACCTGATCACACACACACACACACACACACACACACACACACACACACACACACACACACACACACACACACACACACACAGAGAGACACACACACACACACACAGAGAGACACACACACACACACAGAGAGACACACACACACACACACACACACACACACACACACACACACACACACACACACACACACACACAGAGACACACACACACACACACACACACACAGAGACACACACACACACACACACACACAGAGAGAGACACACACACACACACACACACACACACACACACACACACACACACACACACACACACACACACACACACACAGAGAGAGACACACACACACACACACACACACACACACACACACACACACACACACAGAGACACACACACAGAGACACACACAGAGACACACACACACACACACACAGAGACACACACACACACACACACACACACACACACACAGACACACACACACACACACACACACAGAGAGAGACACACACACACACACACACACACAGAGAGACACAGAGACACACACACACACACACACAGAGACACACACACAGAGACACACACAGAGACACACACACACACAGAGACACACACACACACACACACACACACACACACACACACACACACACACACACACACACACACACACACACACACACACACAGAGAGAGACACACACACACACACACAGAGAGAGACACACACACACACACACACACAGAGACACAGAGACACACACACACAGAGAGAGAGACACACACACACACACACACACACACAGAGAGACACACACACACACACACACACACACACACAGAGAGACAGAGACACACAGAGAGACAGACAGACAGACACACACACACACACAGAGACACACAGAGAGACAGACAGACAGACACACACACACACACACACACACACAGACACACAGAGAGAGACAGACACACACACACACACACACACACAGAGACACAGAGAGAGACAGACACACAGAGAGAGAGAGACACACACACACACACAGAGACACACTATACACACACACACACACACACACTCAGACAGACAGACAGTCAGTCAGACAGACAGTCAGACAGTCAGTCAGACAGACAGTCAGACAGACAGACAGACAGTCAGACAGTCAGACAGTCAGTCAGACAGTCAGTCAGTCAGTCAGTCAGTCAGACAGTCAGACAGTCAGTCAGACAGACAGTCAGACAGACAGTCAGTCAGACAGACAGTCAGACAGTCAGTCAGACAGACAGCTAGCTCTCTGACGATGACGGTGATGTGTGACGGTAACTGTTGTGGTGCAGGTGGTTCCGGGCGAGACGGCCCTGGCCTTCTACAGAGCCAAGAACCCGACGGACCAGCCCATCATCGGCATCTCCACCTACAACGTGGTGCCCTTCGAGGCGGGGCAGTACTTCAACAAGATCCAGGTACTCCAATCCTCCAGGTACTCCAGTCCTCCAGGTACTCCAGTCCTCCAGGTACTCTAGTCCTCCAGGTACTCCAGTCCTCCAGGTACTCCAGTCCTCCAGGTACTCCAGTCCTCCAGGTACTCCAGTCCTTCAGGTACTCCAGTCCTCCAGTCCTCCAGGTACTCCAGTCCTCCAGGTACTCCAGTCCTCCAGGTACTCCAGTCCTCCAGGTACTCCAGTCCTCCAGGTACTCTAGTCCTCCAGGTACTCCAGGTACTCTAGTCCTCCAGGTACTCCAGGTACTCTAGTCCTCCAGGTACTCCAGTCCTCCAGGTACTCCAGTCCTCCAGGTACTCCAGTCCTCCACAACCACATCACCGCTAACCAGCGGTAGAATGTAACTAAGTACATGTACTCCAGTACTGTACATCAGTACCAAATGTTGAGGTACTTGTACTTCTCTTGAGTCATTCGAGCACTTCAGCCTTGTGTGTGTGTGTGTGTGTGTGTGTGTGTGTGTGTGTGTGTGTGTGTGTGTGTGTGTGTGTGTGTGTGTGTGTGTGTGTGTGTGTGTGTGTGTGTGTGTGTACAAGTGTTTGTGTGTGTGTGTGTGTGTGTTTTTAAAAGTGTGGTGTGTGTGTGTTTTTAAAAGTGTGGTGTGTGTGTGTGTGTGTGTATATGTGTGTGTCTGTGTTGGTGTGTGTGCGTATGTGTGTGTGTGTGTGTGTGTGTGTGTGTGTGTGTGTGTGTGTGTGTGTGTGTGTGTTAATCTAAAGTAAACTAGCCAACAATATACCGGCCTACGAGTCCAGCTGAGATGATGAGGCCATCTCACACTCACACACACACACACACACACACACACACACACACACACACACCTGGTGTGATCCTTTCGTCTTTCTACAGTGCTGCTAACTAAAATGGGAGGAGTTAGCTGCCGCTAACGTGACCCTAACTGATGTGTGTGTGGTGTCGTCTCTCTGCAGTGTTTCTGCTTCGAGGAGCAGCGTCTGAACCCTCACGAGGAAGTGGACATGCCCGTCTTCTTCTACATCGACCCAGAGTTCGACGAGGACCCCCGCATGGCGCGCGTGGACACCATCATCCTGTCCTACACCTTCTTTGAAGCCAAGGAGGGTCAGAAACTCCCTCTGCCCGGATACTAGACACTGTCCCCATCCCTGAACTGGTGCATCGGCCGAGTACCCAGCTGATATCACACACACAGAGAGAGACACACACACACACACACACACAGAGAGACACACACACACACACACACACACAGAGAGACACACACACACACACCCACACACACACAGACAGAGAGACACACACTTTTTTCTTGTGTTGTTGAAAGACGTCAAACTGCTGGAATACTTTCTGTCTGTTTTCTGAAGTCTGAGAGACGAGGCCGGTGGAGCTAACATCAGCCCGCTGACGGTAGCTGACAGGCTGCAGAGAGAAGACGCCAATAATATGCCTTTAATCATAATTCATGCAGATTTTACAGCGTTTCCATAAGCGTGTTCAGACTTATAGTTTGAGTAAAACCTGAGTTACTGTAAGTTTGAGTTAAAATGTGTGTTTCGTGGATGGAGTTTGGTACAGACTGGAACTGGGTCGTTCAGCTGTGTGAGTGTTGGTGGAGAACCAGAACATACATCCTTTTTATGTTTTATTTAGTCTATATACATGAAGATCTTCCACAAAAGCTCTAATAAGTGAGCAATACTAGAATGTAAACTGACTTTTGTGTCTTTAAACGGACACTAACTCGGGCACCAACCAAACTCTGTTCATTTTTATGTCAAAATATATATATATACCAGATGATTATTACATTTGATAATTGTTCCAAAAGACTGAAGATGAATCAATAAATGACAGAAATGTGAATCAGGGCGTCTGCAGAGATTTCTCTGAGCTGGCGGTCGTTTGCTGGTTTAAACCGTTTTGTAGACACAAAGATGCAAAGAATCGTCCGTTGTGATGTCCTGGTAGCTTCATTTTTGGTAACTTTTTTCCAACTTTTTTTGTCACTTTTTCCGACACTTTTGTCAATTTTTTAGGCTTTTTTTCTAATTTTTTTTGCCGCTTTTTTCTAATTTTTTGGTCTTTTTTTCTATTTTTTTTTTGTCACTTTTTTCCCAACTTTTTGTACATTTTTGGTCTTTTTTTAAAAAAAATTTGTCACTTTTTCCGACACTTTTGTCAATTTTTTGGTCACTTTTTTGGTCATTTTTTTTATTTTTTTTTGTCCATTTTTGGTCATTTTTTCCGACTTTTTTTTGTCATTTTTTCCAACTTTTTGTACATTTTTGGTCTTTTTTTCAATTTTTTTTGTCTCTTTTTCCGACGTTTTTGTCCATTTTTTGGTCACTTTTTTGGTCCATTTTTGGTCACTTTTTTCTAACTTTTTTTGTCAATTTTTTCTAATTTTTTTTGTCAATTTTTTGGTCTTTTTTCAAATTTTTTTGTCACTTTTTCCAACGTTTTTGTCCATTTTTGGTCACTTTTTCCAACTTTTTTTGTCACTTTTTCCGACACTTTTGTCAATTTTTTGGTCACTTTTTTGGTCATTTTTTTTATTTTTTTTTGTCCATTTTTGGTCATTTTTTCCGACTTTTTTTTGTCATTTTTTCCAACTTTTTGTACATTTTTGGTCTTTTTTTCAATTTTTTTTGTCTCTTTTTCCGACGTTTTTGTCCATTTTTTGGTCACTTTTTTGGTCCATTTTTGGTCACTTTTTTCCAACTTTTTTTGTCAATTTTTTCTAATTTTTTTTGTCAATTTTTTGGTCTTTTTTTCAAATTTTTTTGTCACTTTTTCCAACGTTTTTGTCCATTTTTGGTCACTTTTTCCAACTTTTTTTGTCACTTTTTCCGACACTTTTGTCCATTTTTTGGTCACTTTTTTTTGTCAATTTTTTGGTCTTTTTTTCTAATTTTTTTTGCCGCTTTTTTCTAATTTTTTGGTCTTTTTTTCTATTTTTTTTTTGTCACTTTTTTCCCAACTTTTTGTACATTTTTGGTCTTTTTTTAAAAAAAAATTGTCACTTTTTCCGACACTTTTGTCAATTTTTTGGTCACTTTTTTGGTCATTTTTTTAATTTTTTTTGTCCATTTTTGGTCATTTTTTCCGACTTTTTTTGTCATTTTTTCCAACTTTTTGTACATTTTTGGTCTTTTTTTCAATTTTTTTTGTCTCTTTTTCCGACGTTTTTGTCCATTTTTTGGTCACTTTTTTGGTCCATTTTTGGTCACTTTTTTCCAACTTTTTTTGTCAATTTTTTCTAATTTTTTTTGTCAATTTTTTGGTCTTTTTTTCAAATTTTTTTGTCACTTTTTCCAACGTTTTTGTCCATTTTTGGTCACTTTTTCCAACTTTTTTTGTCACTTTTTCCGACACTTTTGTCCATTTTTTGGTCACTTTTTTTTGTCAATTTTTTGGTCTTTTTTTCTAATTTTTTTTGCCGCTTTTTTCTAATTTTTTGGTCTTTTTTTCTATTTTTTTTTTGTCACTTTTTTTCCAACTTTTTGTACATTTTTGGTCTGTTTTTAAAAAAATTTTGTCACTTTTTCCGACGTTTTTGTCAATTTTTTGGTCATTTTTTGGTCACTTTTTTTTTGTCCATTTTTGGTCACTTTTTCCAACTTTTTTTTGTCACTTTTTCCGACACTTTTGTCAATTTTTTGGTCACTTTTTTGGTCATTTTTTTTAAATTTTTTTGTCCATTTTTGGTCACTTTTTTCCAACTTTTTTTGTCAATTTTTTGGTCTTTTTTTCTAATTTTTTTGGTCTTTTTTCCAAATTTTTTTGTCACTTTCTCCGACACTTTTGTCCATTTTTTGGTAGCTTCATCTATATACAGTTTGAAAACAGGCATGAAATGAAAATAATTAGACCTAACCCTGGTGTTGTCTTCCTGTCATTTAAATTAAAACTTATTTTTTTCCATTTCTTTCCTTTTTTGAAGCTTTTTTTTTGGACATTTTTGTCACTTTTTCAATGTTTTCAAACGCGGGGATTATGAACTCATGCAAGCCCCGCATATTTTGCACAGAAATCGTCAATTTATGCGGCGAAAGTGCGTTGATTTTGAATGAAATGCGGCTGATTAAGCATTGAATTATGCGATCGCATGATGGCGTTGTTCTGGAGGGACTGGTAATATTGAATGAGGTGGAATTATGATTTATAATTTTATAATAGGGCTCGAATTCATAATTCGAGCCCTGGTTGATGAGTAGAATTTAAGATAATTGTCAAATGACCTGATGTTACACACTCCTACAACTCTACCTACTCTGCTGTAGCGTTCCTGTTTAACTTATTTTACTAGTTATTTACTTTTATTTCATCGTTGTTAATGCATTCTGTGTGTATATGTTGATATTTATATTTATATTATTTGTATCCTCCTTATATTTGAATGTGTGTCATGCACCAGCAGCACCTCTCTGATCCTGTGCAGTAGGTGGCGCTATGCATCTACACGTTGATGCAACCCGTCATTAAAGAAGAGAGGAAGAAGAAGAAGAGGAAGGACATGTGACAGTGTATTTGTTGCTGCTGGCTTCGCTGTGACTCTGATGCGACGTAAAGACGCATTTTGGGGATTTTCTGGACTCTTCTCTTGAAGCCGACGAGGGATTTCTCGTCGTCATGGGTCTTTCCGGTGATACGCACGGTAACGTCATGTCAGTGGTGTCCGGAAGGGCTGGGTATAACTCTGGCTCATTAGAAATAGATCTGCAGCTTCTCCACCACTTTACTAACGTTACAGTGTAGTTGGGGGGGGGGGGGGGTTAAGATGCAAGCAGCTCAGCTCGGGCTGGAATTATGAGGAACAATGAACACTGTTATATTTATATTTATATATATATATATATATATATATATATATATATATATATATATATATATATATATATATATATATATATATATCAACAGAGGGGTGTTGCACTGAAATCTGTGACCCGAAAGACTTTGTTACACCTGAGTTAAACTGTTACGGTTGAAAATGAGAGATTTATACTGCTGATATACACACACACACAGAGAGAGAGAGAGAGAGACACACACACACACACACACACACACACACAGAGAGAGAGACACACACACACACACACACACAGAGACAGACACACACACACACACAGAGACACAGACACACACAGAGACACAGACACACACACACACAGAGACACACACACACACACACACACACAGAGACACACACGCACACACACACACAGAGACACAGAGAGAGACACACACACACACACAGAGACACAGAGAGAGACACACACAGAGACACACACACACACACACACACACACACACAGAGAGACACAGACACACACACACACACACAGAGACACACACACACACACACAGACAGACAGTTTAACTGACAGAAATCACCATGAAACGTGATCAATGTCTTGATTACATTAGGACAATGAATGTCTGTATTAAAAGTTTTCGGAAATGTTATGTTGAAATATGCGTCCCTCAGTTTGTTGTTGGTGTTATTTGTGTATTTGGTCAAACAGCGCCCCCCTCAGCGCATCACAACCGTTCAGGCGGAGAGTGGTATTGCAGCATCGAGAGACGATCAGACGCTTACTCGAAAAACTTAACAAAATCACTCTAAATTATAACAAATTCAGTTCAACTTCTGTGAGAAAGTTGATGAAAGGAAAGCTGCTGACATCAGGAAGATACCACAGTGACTGTAGAAAGCGTAGTGTTGTGTTAAAGTGGAGTTTGTGAAGAGCATGTCACTCCCGCCGGACTGCTTTGAATTTCTGGCCGTTTTAAGCGAATGACAAACGGTAGCTTGTGGAGAGAAAAGGGGGTCAATACCTGGATAGAATTAAAATAAAACTTGAACACGTGTTCTTTGGTGGACTATGTGTTTGCCGAATTACGGAGGATGCTTGGACAGACTCAGAAAACATGGGGAATCTAACTTGATCGGTACATTTGGTCCATGCTACACCTTTTCCACTAACTTTGATGAAAACCGGGCCGAACGTGTTTCTGTAACGCTGCTGACAGACAGACTAACCGTGCAACCGAGAAGTAGCTGCACTATGCATTGGTGGAATGTAACTAAGTACATGTACTCCAGTACTGTCCTTAAGTACCAGATGTTGAGGTACTTGTACTTCTCTTGAGTCCTTTCTCTTCATGCCACTTTCTACTCCGCTCCATTCATCTGTTCCAGCTTTAGTTACTAGTAAAGTAATGATCTGTGTGTGTGTGTGTGTGTGTGCGTGTATCTGTGTGCGTGTGTGTCTGTGTGCGTGTGTCTGTGTGCGTGTATCTGTGTGCGTGTATCTGTGTGTGTGTGTGTCTGTGTGTGTGTGTGCGTGTGTGTGTGTGCGTGTGTGTGTGCGTGTGTGTGTATCTGTGTGTGTGTGTGTGTGTGTGTGTGTGTGTGTGTGTGTGTGTGTGTGTGTGTGTGTACTTTAACTACATTCTCCTGATGATATTTACAGACTTTTACTGAAGTTACATTTTCACTGCAGGACTTTAACTTGTAATTTGTATTATTACAGTGTGGTGTTAGTACTTCTACTGCAGTAATCTGAATACTTCTTCCCCTGCTGGCACCATGAGTAGAGTGTTCCTGTCCCAGTTACTCCATGTCTCTGTCTCCGTGTGGTGTCTCTCTCTGCAGGCTGGATGGTGATCTTCGTCCTCCTCTTCTCCTCTTCCTCGGCTCACAGTGACATCTTCACCTCCATCGGTGAGTGATTCCTTCTCTTCATTCACTTGTGTGTGTGTGTGTGTGTGTGTGTGTGTGTGTGTGTGTGTGTGTGTGTGTGTGTGTGTGTGTGTGTGTGTGTCTCTGTGTGTGTCTGTGTGTGTCTCTTTATTCTTTCCTCTGACTCCTCTGTGTGTGTGTGTGTGTGTTTCCAGGTCAGATGACCGACCTCCTGTTTGTGGAGAAGGACCTGGTCTCCTCCCTGAAGGACTACATCCGAGCAGAGGAGAGCAAACTGGAGCAGATTAAAAAGTAAGACCGATCTCAGGTGGACAGTAAGACAGCCGTCAGATCTCAGGCGTTGGACAGTAAGACAGGACAGTAAGACAGCCGTCAGATCTCAGGCGTTGGACAGTAAGACAGGACAGTAAGACAGCCGTCAGATCTCAGGTGGACAGTAAGACAGCCGTCAGATCTCAGGCGTTGGACAGTAAGACAGCCGTCAGATCTCAGGCGTTGGACAGTAAGACAGCCGTCAGATCTCAGGTGGATAGTAAGACAGCCGTCAGATCTCAGGTGGACAGTAAGACAGCCGTCAGATCTCAGGCGTTGGACAGTAAGACAGCCGTCAGATCTCAGGCGTTGGACAGTAAGACAGCCGTCAGATCTCAGGCGTTGGACAGTAAGACAGCCGTCAGATCTCAGGCGTTGACCGGTAAGACAGGACAGTAAGACAGCCGTCAGATCTCAGGCGTTGGACGGTAAGACAGGACAGTAAGACAGCCGTCAGATCTCAGGCGTTGGACAGTAAGACAGCCGTCAGATCTCAGGCGTTGGACAGTAAGACAGCCGTCAGATCTCAGGCGTTGGACGGTAAGACAGCCGTCAGATCTCAGGCGTTGGACGGTAAGACAGCCGTCAGATCTCAGGCGTTGGACAGTAAGACAGCCGTCAGATCTCAGGCGTTGGACAGTAAGACAGCCGTCAGATCTCAGGCGTTGGACGGTAAGACAGCCGTCAGATCTCAGGCGTTGGATAGTAAGACAGGACAGTAAGACAGCCGTCAGATCTCAGGCGTTGGACGGTAAGACAGGACAGTAAGACAGCCGTCAGATCTCAGGCGTTGGACGGTAAGACAGCCGTCAGATCTCAGGCGTTGGACAGTAAGACAGCCGTCAGATCTCAGGCGTTGGACGGTAAGACAGGACAGTAAGACAGCCGTCAGATCTCAGGCGTTGGACAGTAAGACAGCCGTCAGATCTCAGGCGTTGGACAGTAAGACAGCCGTCAGATCTCAGGCGTTGGACGGTAAGACAGCCGTCAGATCTCAGGCGTTGGACAGTAAGACGGCCGTCAGATCTCAGGCGTTGGACGGTAAGACAGGACAGTAAGACAGCCGTCAGATCTTAGGTGTGTGTCATTTAAGGTGTCCAATATCTTATACACAATCTACAGTGCCTTGCGAAAGTATTTGGCCCCCTTGAACTTTTCGACCTTTTGCCACATTTCAGGCTTCAAACATAAAGATATAAAACTGAAAAATTGGGCGTGCAAAAGCGACAGCTGACTCACAGCAAGCTCTTTCACAGCCTGAATATGTAAACTTTCTGGTTCTGGTTCTGGGGGAATTTCAAAGTTGGCAAATTTGCCAAATTCTGCTTTGAGTTTCTCGTAATTGCAAGTTGAAAAACAGTTTCCCATGTTTTTGGTTTGGTGCACAACTTGGTGGGCCAAAATATATTGTGAACTTAGATTGATATGCGGGCCGGATCAGAATGTGCGAGGGGCCGGATTTGGCCCGCGGGCCTCAAGTTTGACACGTTACAGTACAGTTAGGTTGTAGCGTGTTTTAAAGGAGCGGTGTGGAAAAAATGCAGAAAGGTGCAACGGTATCATAGTGCAAGAGAGTGCCAGAGCCAAATTCTATATCTATTCAAGTACAACAGGATACACAATATATCAAAAATAGAATAATCATTACTTAACTATACATAGACACTAGTAAAAGACTTTAAAGGCCCGGACACACCAACCAGACCGACCGTCAGCTGAAAAGGCAGTCAGACTGATCAGGTCCCCGAGGTCCAAAAAGTTCCTCCGAACTCACCGAAGAGACGCCGACTTGAGCGTACGTTCTGCGCGTGCGCGAGACGTAGCTGACCGATAACGGCGGCTTGTTTGAAATACGATCTCATATTGTCCTAAAATAGTTCACCGTAACGTGTTCCTGAGAACATGTTAAGAGAGGAATAGGCCGTGCAGTCGCTGAATCTGTCTTCATTTCAGATCAACAAAGGTCAGGTTAACAGATCATCAGATTTTGAGAGGCTCATCCGCTCCCCGTTTCCAGGTTAGCTCTCCACCAATCAGATGGCTCATTTCAGTCCGACTGCCTGCCGGCTGATTGAAATCGGACGACGGCACGAACACGCCGAACAGACTCGAGTCACCGACCTCGCCAGACTGTCCGACGGCTGATTATCGGCCCGGTGTGTCAGCGCATTAAGTTAAAATTGAGCGTGGTGTATTGACCATACAGGCAAGCTAGCAAACTGGGCAGGTGGCTAATATATAATTATTAATAATATAATGTGGTGACTTCTAATAGTAATGCTGTGATGCTGTATGAAGAGGAATCCGCCGACACTGTTCTTGATTATAAAAGGATTTATTACAATTCAAGATTTTCAGCATCCTTTTAACAAACTCCTGCAGAGAGCTTGGAGAACAACCAACCCAATTCTTCCAATAAGTCGTTCTGCCTTTTCTTTGTGTGCATATGGTATATATTCTGTGCATTGCATTGACATGATTGGGTCAGAACTGACCAATGATACCTTCTTATCTGGCACATCTCCAAATAAGGGCTCTTCTGTCCAAGAGGGCTCTTCTGCTCACGTTAACAGTCTCCAGATGTTTCAGTAGAAGTAGGGTAAGGGTCAAAGGAATCCCTTACAAAAAATCTTAAGTACAAATGTATATAAAGTTATGAACTGTTCAGATACCACATTTCCCCCCTTCGAGACTTAATAAAGTCTCGAAAACAAAAAGAATAGGATTACCACAAAATAGCACCTCTCATTACATCAGGGTCCTTATAGTATAACCTTTTGGGTGTAAACAAATTCATAGAGTGTGACAAAACTTAATTCATGGAGTGCAAGAGCGAAAAACCCATCTGGCAGCTTTCTTTCAAAATAACCAGATGTCTCCAGATGTTTCAGTAGAAGTAGGGTAAGGGTCAAAGGAATCCCTTACAACAAGTCTTAAGTATAAATGTATATAAAGTAATGAACTGTTCAGATACCACACTAGCCAGTAAGGGAGTCAAACAGCCAATCAGTCCAGTCCAGGGTAGGTTACGTGTGTAGTTTGTGGGTTCAGTTACCCGAGAATAGGTGACTGTGAGCGGCGTACAGAGCACCGCGACGTCCTGAACGCCAGCCGTCACTGGGGTGCGTGCAGCTGCAGGAAACGTGGAAATCGTACGAAATGCAGTGCTTGACTTTACGGATCTTTTTGAACGTGTGGTTGGTGAACACAAGCTGCTCTGTTAGCGCCACAGGTGCTGATGGGACACTTTACTGGAATCATATGTGATAATACAATTGACTGTGTGTGTGTGTGTGTGTGTGTGTGTGTGTGTGTGTGTGTGTGTGTGTGTGTGTGTGTGTGTGTGTGTGTGTGTGTGTGTGTGTGTGTGTGTGTGTGTGTGTGTGTGTGTGTGTGTGTGCTTCTCTGTCTGTGTGTGTGTGTGTGTGTGCGTGCTTCTCTGTCTGTGTGTGTGTGTGTGTGCTTCTCTGTCTGTCTGTGTGTGTGTGTCCGTGTGTTCTTCTCTGTCTGTGTGTGTGTGTGTGTGTGTGTGTGTGTGTGTGTGTTTGTGTGTGTGTGTGTGTGTGTGTGCTTCTCTGTCTCTGTCTGTGTGTGTGTGTGTGTGTGTGTGTGTGTGTGTGTCTGTGTGTTCTTCTCTGTCTGTGTGTGTGTGTGTGTGTGTGTGTGTGTGTGTGTGTGTGTGTG
>CM042334.1:1178584-1186084 GCA_023566125.1 Zingel zingel | reverse complement strand
CTCATACGTCTCATACGTCTTACGTCTCTTACGTCTCTTACGTCTCATACGTCTTACGTCTCATACGTCTCATACGTCTTACGTCTCATACGTCTCATACGTCTCATACGTCTTACGTCTAATACTTCTCATACGTCTTACGTCTCATACGTCTTACGTCTCATACGTCTCATACGTCTTACGTCTCATACGTCTCATACGTCTCATACGTCTCATACGTCTTATACGTCTTACGTCTCATACGTCTCATACGTCTCATACGTCTCATACGTCTTACGTCTCATACGTCTCATACGTCTTACGTCTCTTACGTCTCATACGTCTCATACGTCTCATACGTCTCATACGTCTTACGTCTTACGTCTCATACGTCTCATACGTCTTACGTCTCTTACGTCTCATACGTCTCATACGTCTCATACGTCTTACGTCATACGTCTCATACGTCTCATACGTCTCATACGTCTTACGTCTCATACGTCTCATACGTCTTACGTCTCATACGTCTCATACGTCTTACGTCTCATACGTCTCATACGTCTTACGTCTCATACGTCTCATACGTCTCATACGTCTTACGTCTCATACGTCTCATACGTCTTACGTCTCATACGTCTCATACGTCTTACGTCTCATACGTCTCATACGTCTTACGTCTCTTACGTCTCATACGTCTTACGTCTCATACGTCTCATACGTCTAATACTTCTCATACGTCTCATACGTCTCATACGTCTTACGTCTCATACGTCTAATACTTCTCATACGTCTTACGTCTCATACGTCTCATACGTCTTACGTCTCTTACGTCTCATACGTCTTACGTCTCATACGTCTCATACGTCTTACGTCTCATACGTCTCATACGTCTCATACGTCTTACGTCTCTTACGTCTAATACTTCTCATACGTCTTACGTCTCATACGTCTTACGTCTCATACGTCTTACGTCTCATACGTCTTACGTCTCATACGTCTTACGTCTTACGTCTTACGTCTCATACGTCTCATACGTCTCATACGTCTCATACGTCTTACGTCTCATACGTCTCATACGTCTTACGTCTCTTACGTCTCATACGTCTCATACGTCTTACGTCTTACGTCTTACGTCTCATACGTCTCATACGTCTTACGTCTCATACGTCTCATACGTCTTACGTCTTACGTCTCATACGTCTCATACGTCTCATACGTCTTACGTCTCATACGTCTCATACGTCTTACGTCTCTTACGTCTCTTACGTCTCATACGTCTTACGTCTCATACGTCTCATACGTCTTACGTCTCTTACGTCTCATACGTCTTACGTCTCATACGTCTTACGTCTCATACGTCTCATACGTCTTACGTCTCATACGTCTCATACGTCTCATACGTCTTATACGTCTCATACGTCTCTTACGTCTCATACGTCTCTTACGTCTCATACGTCTCATACGTCTCATACGTCTTACGTCTCATACGTCTTACGTCTCATACGTCTCATACGTCTAATACTTCTCATACGTCTCATACGTCTTACGTCTCATACGTCTAATACTTCTCATACGTCTTACGTCTCATACGTCTTACGTCTCATACGTCTTACGTCTTACGTCTCATACGTCTTACGTCTCATACGTCTTACGTCTCATATGTCTTACGTCTCATACGTCTCATACGTCTTACGTCTCATACGTCTTACGTCTCATACGTCTCATACGTCTCATACGTCTTACGTCTCATACGTCTCATACGTCTCTTACGTCTCTTACGTCTCATACGTCTTACGTCTCATACGTCTTACGTCTCATACGTCTTACGTCTCATACGTCTCATACGTCTCATACGTCTTACGTCTCATACGTCTCATACGTCTCATACGTCTCATACGTCTCTTACGTCTCATACGTCTCTTACGTCTCTTACGTCTCATACGTCTTACGTCTCATACGTCTTACGTCTCATACGTCTCATACGTCTCATACGTCTTACGTCTCATACGTCTCATACGTCTTACGTCTCATACGTCTTACGTCTCATACGTCTCATACGTCTCTTACGTCTCTTACGTCTCATACGTCTCATACGTCTTACGTCTCATACGTCTCATACGTCTCATACGTCTCATACGTCTCATACGTCTCTTACGTCTCATACGTCTCATACGTCTCATACGTCTTACGTCTCATACGTCTCATACGTCTTACGTCTCTTACGTCTCTTACGTCTCATACGTCTCATACGTCTTACGTCTCATACGTCTTACGTCTCATACGTCTCATACGTCTCATACGTCTCATACGTCTTACGTCTCATACGTCTCATACGTCTCATACGTCTCATACGTCTCTTACGTCTCATACGTCTCATACGTCTCTTACGTCTCTTACGTCTCATACGTCTCATACGTCTTACGTCTCATACGTCTCATACGTCTCATACGTCTCTTACGTCTCATACGTCTCATACGTCTCATACGTCTCATACGTCTTACGTCTCATACGTCTTGCGTCTCATACGTCTCATACGTCTCATACGTCTTACGTCTCATACGTCTCATACGTCTCATACGTCCGATACGGACTCGGACCGTGTGTGTCTGACGTGATGTCACTCTGTGTTCAACGCCAGTCCAGCAGAGAGCAACTGTAAAAAGATCTTAAAGAGAAACGCAACTCTCTCTCTCTCTCTCTCTCTCTCTCTCTCTCTCTCCTTCTCTCTCTCTCCTTCTCTCTCTCCTTCTCTCTCTCCTTCTCTCTCTCTCCTTCTCTCTCTCCTTCTCTCTCTTCTCTCTCTCTCTCTCCTTCTCTCTCTCTCCTTCTCTCTCTCTCTATCTCTCTCTTTGTCTCTCTCTCTCTCTTTGTCTCTCTCCTCCCCCCCTCCCTCC
Organism: Zingel zingel; assembly: GCA_023566125.1. NCBI lineage: Eukaryota > Metazoa > Chordata > Actinopteri > Perciformes > Percidae > Zingel > Zingel zingel. Next base: position 1,183,211 of record CM042334.1, on the reverse strand, counting down.
CTACCCCCTCCCTCCCTCTCCATCTCTCTCCCCCCTCCCTCTCTCTCCCTCTCTCTCTCTCTCCCCCCCTCCCCCTCCCTACCCTCTCCCTCTCTCTCCCTCTCTCTCTCTCTCTCCCCCCCTCCCCCTCCCTCCCTCCCCCTCTCCCCCTCCCCCCCTCTCTCCCTCCCTCCCCTCCCTACCCTCCCCTCTCCCCTCCCCCTCCCTCAACCTCCCTACCCCCTCTCCCCCCCTCTCTCCCTCCCTCCCCCCCCCTCCCTCCCCCTCCCTACCCTCCCCCTCCCTACCCCCCTCCCCCCTCTCCCCCCCCTCCTCCCCCTCTCTCCCTCCCCCCTCCCTCCCCCTCCCTACCCCCTCCCCCTCCCCCCCTCTCTCCCTCCTCCCCCTCTACCCCCCCCCCCTCTCTCCCTCCCTCCCCCTCTACCCCCCCCCCCCCTCTCTCCCTCCCTCCCAGGCTTGTCCCTGTCCTCCCCTCGCAGCTCTCTGACGGCGAGCGACTGCTTTGACCTGGGGAAGGTGGCGTACTCGGAGGCGGACTACTACCACACGGAGCTGTGGATGATTCAGGCGCTGAAGCAGCTGGACGCCGGGGGCGGGGGGGCCGAGGCGTCCGTTGCCGTGGACGCTGTTGCCGTGGACGCCGTCACCATCCTGGACTACCTGAGTTACTCCGTCTACCAGCAGGGGGCGCTGGAGGCAGCGCTGGACTTCACCCGCAGACTGCTGGCGCTCGGTCAGTCACAGCCACGCTGACTCATATTATTATTATTATTATTATTATTATTATTATTCTAAAATATATATATATATATATATATATATATATATATTATATATATATATATATATATAAATAAATATATAATAAGTTAAATGGGGTGAAATGTAAATACATTTAAAAATGTGTAAATAATTTTCTTTTAAATATATAATACATAACCTGCCTGTCTGTCTCTCTAACCTGTCTGTCTGTCTGTCTGTCTCTCTAACCTGTCTGTCTGTCTGTCTGTCTCTCTAACCTGTTTCTCTGTCTGTCTCTCTAACCTGTCTGTATCTCTTTCTGTCTGTCTAACATGTCTCTGTCTGTCTCTCTAACCTGTCTGTATCTCTTTCTGTCTGTCTAACATGTCTCTGTCTGTGTCTCTAACCTTTCTGTCTCTCTAACCTGTCTGTCTGCCTGTCTGTCTCTCTAACCTGTCTGTCTCTCTAACCTTTCTGTCTCTCTAACCTGTCTGTCTGCCTGTCTGTCTCTCTAACCTGTCTGTATCTCTTTCTGTCTGTCTAACATGTCTGTCTGTCTGTCTGTCTGTCTGTCTGTCTCTCTAACCTGTCTCTCTAATATGTCTGTCTCTCTAACCTGCCTGTCTGCCTGCCAGTCTGTCTGTCTCTCTACCCTGTCTGTCTACCTGTCTGTCTCTCTAACCTGCCTGTCTGTCTCTCTAACCTGCCTGTCTGTCTCTCTAACCTGCCTGTCTGTCTCTCTAACCTGTCTGTCTGCCTGTCTGTCTCTCTAACCTGTCTGTCTGCCCGTCTGTCTCTCTAACCGTCTGTATCTCTGTCTGTCTGTCTAACATGTCTCTGTCTGTCTGTCTCTCTAACCTGTCTGTCTCTCTAACCTTTCTATCTCTCTAACCTGTCTGTCTGCCTGTCTGTCTCTTTAACCTGTCTGTCTGCCTGTCTGTCTCTCTAACCGTCTGTATCTCTGTCTGTCTGTCTGTCGTCTCTAACCTTTCTGTCTCTCTAACCTGTCTGTATCTCTTTCTGTCTGTCTAACATGTCTGTCTGTCTGTCTGTCTGTCTCTCTAACCTGTCTGTCTCTCTAACCTTTGTCTCTCTAACCTGTCTGTCTGCCTGTCTGCCCCCCCAGTTTTAACATAATTACCCAGAAATCCTCACTTCAGCGTAACGTGAGCAGTGATTGTAACATCAGATCTTCTGCCCGTCAGACCCCTCGCACCAGCGAGCCAACGGAAACCTCAAGTACTTCGAGTTCCAGCTCGCCAAGCAGAGGAAGGCCGAGGAGAGCGAGGGGGGGGCGGGGGAGGAGGGGGAGGCGAGGGAGAGGAGGGAGACCCGGGGGGCGACCCCCCGACTACCCTGCCCGAGAGGAAGAAGTACGAACAGCTGTGCCGCGGCGAGGGAATCAGGATGGTGAGACAGGAACTATGAAGGCGAATAGGAAGAGAAGCCTCTTCCTATACACTGTGTGTGTGTGTGTGTGTGTGTGTGTGTGTGTGTGTGTGTGTGTGGTGTGTGTGTGTGTGTGTGTGTGTGTGTCTCTGTGTGTGTGTGTGTGTGTGCGTGTCTCTGTGTGTGTGTGTGTGTGTGCGTGTCTCTGTGTGCGTGTGTGTGTGTGTGTGTGTGTGTGTGTGTGTGTGTCTCTGTCTGTGTTTGTGTTTGTGTGTGTCTGTGTGCGTGCGTGCGTGTGTGTGTGTGTGTGTGTGTGTGTGTGTCTGTCTGTCTGTCTGTCTGTGTCTGTCTGTCTGTCTGTCTGTCTGTCTCTGTGTGTGTGTGTGTGTGTGTGTGTGTGTGTGTGTGTGTGTCTGTCTCTGTGTGTGTGTGTGTGTGTGTGTGTGTGTGTGTGTCTGTCTCTGTGTGTGTGTGTGTGTGTGTGTGGTGTGTGTGTGTGTGTGTGTGTGTGTGTGTGTGTGTGTGTGTGTGTGTGTGTGTGTTACCCTAAGCTGTCTGTATTATTGAAACGACCCGGCTTGTTTTTTCCTGTCAGACTCCTCGCAGGCAGAGCCGCCTCTTCTGCCGTTACCACAACAACAACCGCCACCCGATGTACGTGATTGGTCCAGTGAAGCAAGAGGACGAGTGGGACCGCCCCCGCATCCTCCGATACCACGACATCGTCTCAGACGCCGAGATAGAGCGGGTGAAAGAGCTCGCCAAACCCAGGGTGAGTCCAGGTACAAACGTGTGTGTGTGTGTGTCTGTCTCTGTATGTGTTTGTGTGTGTGTGTCCCTGTATCTGTGTGTGTGTGTGTGTGTGTCTCTGTGTGTTTGTGTTGTGTCTGTCTCTGTATTGTGTTTGTGTGTGTGTGTCTCCCTGTATATGTGTGTGTGTGTGTGTGTGTGTCTCCCTGTATCTGTGTGTGTGTGTGTGTGTGTGTGTGTGTGTGTATGTCCCTGTATCTGTGTGTGTGTGTGTGTGTGTGTGTGTGTGTGTGTGTGTGTGTGTGTGTGTGTGTGTGTGTGTGTGTCTGTCTGTCCCTGTATCTGTGTGTGTCTCCCTGTATCTGTGTGTGTGTGTGTGTGTGTGTGTGTGTGTGTGTCTGTCCCTGTATCTGTGTGTGTGTGTGTGTGTGCCAAATATGTGCACCTAAGTCTACAGTGAGGGAAACCCCTGAACCCTATATAGGGAATGAGTAGTGAGTGAATGAGGGAACTTGTTTGTGTCTGCCTGTAACTGTCGTCTGATTGGCTGCCTGTAACTGTCGTCTGATTGGCTCCACAGCTGCGCCGAGCCACCATTTCCAACCCTGTCACCGGTGTTCTGGAGCCGGCCCACTACCGCATCAGCAAGAGGTACGAGCTGAGGGGGAAGTGTATGATCTTTCAATTCCAACCCGTAGATCTGTTGTGTGTAAATGTGGAGAGCTGTCAGTAGCGAGGAAAGCTAAACCAATCGGTGCAGCCTACACCGTGCTAGCCTCCTGCTAGCGTTAGCATCCAACAGCTCAAACAGGGCAAGTTTTAAACGTGCTTTTAACCTCTGAACATGCTCCAAATGTCATTCCAAGGGCCTCCCCATGTGCAGAGATACCTTCTGAGGGAACACAGTGACCACACAGAACCGACTCGAGTCACCGACCTCGCCAGACGGTCCAACAGCCGATTATCGGCAGACTGTGTCCGGGCCTTAGAGGGGAGACACACCAGCCTGATAATCGGCCGTCGGACCGTCTGGCGAGGTCAGTGACTCGAGTCTGTCCGGTGTGTCCCGTGCCGTCATCCGTCCGAGGAGCCGTCGGCCTTCATTTTGGCTGATTTGACTTGTTGAATCGGCGGGGCGGGCACTGCTGGCAGTCGGACTGAAATGAGCCATCTGATTGGTGGAGAGCTAACCAGGAAACGGGAGCGGGATGAGCGTGACTAGAGTCTCTCAAAATCTGATGATCTGTTAACCTGACCTTTGTTGATCTGAAATGAAGACAGATTCAGCGACTGCACGGCCTATTCCTCTCTTAACATGTTCTCAGGAACACGTTACGGTGAACTATTTTTAGTCCAATATGAGATCGGATTCTGAACGAGCCGCCATGACGGTCGGGGAGCAGCCAGACCACGTGACGCGTTCGTCCAATCAGCTGCCGGTTCTCATTTTCTGGGAAATAATCAGACTGTTAATGGAAACAACACAGAGCAGCGCCGCCTGCTGTTATGGAGACGTATTACGTCTCGTGCACGTGCAGAGCGTATGCTCAAGTCGGCGTCTCTTCGGTGAGTTCTGAGGAACTTTTTGGACCTCGGGGACCTGATCAGTCCGACCGGCTTTACTGCCGACGGTCGGCCGTCTGGTTGGTGCGTCAGGGCCTTTAGGGGTGCACCGATCCGACTTTTTCGGTCCCGATACCGATGCCTGGGCTTTGCGTATCTGTCGGTACCTGATACCGATCCGATA